>VXBN01015498.1:0-25618 GCA_013397395.1 Sinosuthora webbiana | reverse complement strand
AAAAAAAAAAAAAAAAAGATGCGGCTCCTTCAGTGGATTAAGGCAGCCGTTGCCTGGAAGTGGCAAAGTGGAAGAGCCACGGATTTGAAAGCCTGGAGGGATTATTCCTCCCGCGTTGTCTGACTCGCAGCACAACAGAGGCCAACAAACTTCACCCGGCGCTTTCTGCGGCGAGTCCAACAATCTGCAGAACGCCCTGGCAAACCTCCCGGGCTGTGATTCCTGCATTTTCAGCCGGGTTAATAACGTTAGAAGCAGCAGGGAAAGGGGGCTGGCAAATGTGAGCCATTCTAGCAGGAGTTGTAGAAAGGCATATTCATCATGTCAGCACTTTGGAGGCCTGGAGAGCTCGTGATGAGAGGTTTCAAGAAAAGACTGCATAAATAGGAGGAGGGAGGCCTCTATAAACAACTGTGATGGACATGCTGGAAATACAGAGCAAAGGGAGGGTGGTTGGCCTTCCTTGATGCTGTAGATAGTGGTGACCTTGGCAAAACCAGCAAAATTTAACCCCAAAGCAAACTCCAATTTCAGTTCCCACCTCAGCTCCAAAAGCTCCTCAGAAATGACACGCCCCAAGCAGGCTGGCTTTGGGAAGCTGAGTGTCACCCGTGGTGCACGAATTGAGCAGGGGCTGAATAATGCAGCAGCTCCACTGTTGGTCCTTGGAAAGGATGATTGTCCCTCAGGCTGGTCACCCTCAGGCTGCCAGCATGGCCACAGGGTGGGAGAGATGCTCATGCCAGGGCTGGGACAGGGCCATGTCCCTCTCAGCTGCGACAGATGCCCCATGCTCAGCACATCACAGCAGTGGCAGGCACCAGAATTGGCAAAATATTCCCTGTGGTGGCTTCCAAACCTCGTCTCATCTCTCTGCCTTCACAGTTAAACCTCCACTACATCCCTGTCCCTACACAGTCCCCTCCACTGCCTTCCCCTTCTCTTTTCCTGGTCTTGGTGAGAGCCATGGTACCAATGGCAGGACCTTAATTCCTGGGCGCTCATCAGAAAAGGACCTACAGCATTTAGCTGTTAAGAACCCCCCCTTTTTTTACACTTAACACCATCAGAGCATTGCATAGGCATTGAACCACTTTGTACACTTAACTCCATCAGAGCATTGCATAGGCATTGAACCACTTGTCCTCACAGCACAAACACAAATCTGGCCAGTTTTATCACCCTCCTTTATGTAAGGAGGGAAACTGAGGCAGGGGACGGTCGTGTTCGCCCAGTGCCAAGCGACAAAGGAGTGGTGCCACAGCAGCACAGCCTGCTTGGCTCCTCCTGACAACACCTTCCTTTATCCTGGACTGGGCATGGAAGAGCTGAATCCCATCTTTTCCTTGACACTGACTGTTTTTTTGTTTTGTTTTTTTTATTTTCCCCACAGAGGAACGAGCGGAGAAATTTTACCCAGCGAACGCAGCAGAGATTTGTCCCAAAACCGGCAGCCCCCAGCCAGGGCGGGAAGTGAGCAACACATCCACCAGCTGCTGAGCACTGGGATCAGAGGGGAGAGGCTGGGAAGGTGGGGGGAAGAGGTGGGGGGGCCACTTACATGGTAATGTTTCTGCACGGTTCTTTTGGATCATTATGCAGAGCTGTAGCACCAGTTGAGGGGCGCTCTCGAGGAAGGTTTCCAGGAGGCGCAGCATGTTTACGTCTGCATATTCGTACATCATAGCCCAGTAGAAACGCCGCTGGTGTTCCTTCCGCCTCTGGCTCTGGATCCCCAGGTACATGGTTCGGATATACCTGCAGGAAACAGGAGGGGAAAGCTGGGAGTGAGATGCTTGAGTGCAGCAAAACCTGCTTGTGGGGGGAAATGGGGTTCTGGGGAAGCATTAGCGTTTGCACGGTTCTTCCTCTCCCTCCTGTCAGATCTGAGGAGGATTTTTTGAATCTGGCTCATCGTCAGTGTTGGAAAAGACCTCCCAGGTCATCAAGCCCAACCTTAGACTGGATGCCACCCTGAGAACAAAACCATATAATGAAGTGCACTTGGTGTTGCAAGGGTGGGAAGACTTTAACTGGTATCACCCAAATGTGAAGCCTGGGAGCAGGAAATGCTTCCGAAGCACAAGAAAACAACTCCCTCACTTAATTTTCATCACAAGAAGAGAACCCACATAAAAAATACTGGTCCTAACACTTGGAAGTGGCATGACAGACCATCTAAGCCCCTTCGGGACTCTGGTAGGGAGCTTCTCTCACAGACCCCAGAGCTCAAGAAGTATTCAGACCACGCTCTCAGGCTCATTGTGGGATTCATGAAGTTGTCCAGGAATTGGAATTTGCCAATCCTTGTGGGTCTCTTCCAGCTCGGAATACTCTGTGATTCTATGATTTGTTCCTATTTCATCATGGATGGAGCAACGAGACACCACCTTCACATGCAGCACGTGTGACCCAGGGATGTGAAAGGCCACAGCTTGTCACTGGTCAGCTTTGAGACTTTGGACAGCTTGGAGTAGAAGAAGGTGTCTCGTGCATGGACAGGCACAGCTCTGCCATTGCCTCTGTCTCAGGACTCTTGGCATTTAAGGAAAGACTCCTAACAGGGTCCTTTCTAATGCCTGTTGATATCACAGAATCCCAGAATGGTTTGGGTTGGAAGGGACCTTTAAAGACGATTTTGTTCCAACCCCCTGCCATGGGCAGGGACAACTTCCACCATCCCACGTTACTCCAAGCCCTACCCAGCCTGGCCTTGGACACTTCCAGGGACTGACAATCTTATATTGAGTCTTCTTCCTTCTCATCCTGAGCGATGGCAGTAACCTCGTTGGGGATTTCACCTAATGCCGACCCTAAAGCTGCTCATCTGAGCCAGTCAGTAGCTGGAAATGTCCCCTCCCGGGACTGTTCATCTGTCCCAGCCCCGCTGCCAGCCCGGCAGCGGGATGAAGCGCCTTCTGGAGGCTCTGAGAGCGGCTCACGGCACAAGCTGGGGTTTGGCCAAAACGATTAGATCATCCCGTGCCACTCGGGCGAGACTGCACAGCCGGGGAGAGCAGGAGGGGCAGGACGTGAGCCTTGGACAGCCTCTGGATCTCCCAGTTACACCCCGGGACGGGGAGCTGGGAGAGGGGCAGCTCTGCGAGCCCTGCCCTTTATCCAGCATCTTGTCCTTCCTGCCCGCCCGCAGCTGGCAGGCGAAAAATCCCGAAAGAGGACTGCAAGGACACTAAAAAAAAAAAAGAAAAAAATGACGCGGGTAAGCCACCAGATGGGGCTCGGCACTCGAGAAAACGCTACGCCACTCACATACGACACTGGTGACACCGGTGTGACATCCACAGCACACCCCGAGCGGGGTGGAAATGGCCATGGAGCACCTGCTCTCCCCTACACGCCCAAATCCACCACCTGCGCTTGGCATTTCCACGGAACACCCCAACCCCAGGAGCTGCAGCACGACGCGGGCATCCCGCCTTCCCTTCACCCAGGAATTAAATAAATGCGGTTTAGCTGGAAAGATGAAGTCAGGCAGGGTGTCGTGGCTCAAGGAGAAGGCAGAGAAAAGGAGAATGCAATGGGTTTTGTCCCAGTGACACAGGGACAGAAAAGCCAAGTGGGGGTGCCCATAAAGTGCTGCCCAGGGGCAAAGGCACCATCACCTCTCCCAAATTCCACCAAACCTGTCCTGTAGTCCCTTCCCAGAAGCTCCCATTCCTGCTGGTATGCAAAACCTAAACTCCTCTTCGGAAGGTTAAACCACTCGTTTCTCGTCACCTCAGCCACGGTCAAGAAGAATTTATTTGTTTTCACCCTGCAGCAGGCTTTTACCTGTTTGCACACAGTTGCCATGTAAACCTTTCATTCCTCCAGATTAAAAAATAAATAAATAAATAAATAAATAAATAAATAAATAAATCACAGTTCCATAGAATCATAGAATTATTTAGGTTTGAAAATACCTCTGAGATCATCGAGTTCAACCATTCCCCCAGTGCTGCCAAGGCCACCACTAACCCACGTCCCCAAGTGCCACATCCACATGGCTTTTAAATCCCTCCAGAGATGAGGACTCAACCACCTCCCTGACCAGCTGCTTCCATTGCCTGATAACCCTTTCCCTGAAGGAATGCTTCCTGATGTCCAACCTGAACCTTCCCTGGTGCAACTTGAGGCCATTTCCTCTCATCCTGTCCCTGTTCCCTGGGAGCAGAGCCTGATCCCCACCCCTGGCTGTCCCCTCCTGTCAAGAGGGCAAGAAGGTCCTTCCTGAACCTCCTTTTCTTTCAGTGCCTTCTCACAGTTCACATTTCCTACACCACACCTCTACTCTTCCACACTGCTGCTCCCAACAGCTGTCTCCAGTTTGGGGTTGTTTTTAAGACCATCTTTACTTTTTTTCCCAGCCCTCCAGGCTGGCTGAACCAAACTGCAACAATGACATTGGGCCACTCAAAAAGATTAAGAAGAAATTATCAGAAGGGACACAACGTCCTGCAGTGATTTCTCCTGGATCTCTGGGGTTAGGGTGAATCTCTAGGGATTCACCACCATCCACAGTTTAAGGATAAATTTTTCTTGCTGGCCACAGAAAGGGGACATGACACCAATCCATAGAGGCAGAATGCATGGAAAAATATTCAGATACATGGGATTGGCACAGTGTCCTGATCCTGCCTCCATCAGTGGCAATGGCACAAACACCAAGTTCTCCCTGACTGCTGAGCCCACAGCCTTTGGTCACCTGCATTGTGCCTATTCCATGGATGGGGAAACTGAGTCAGAGGGCAGCAACAAGTTGCTCTCAAAGCACCTTTTTGGCGTCAAACCCCAGATCTTTTAGTGCTGTCCCTCCCCTGCCTCTAAACACCACATGAGTGAAGTGCAGCCCTACCTGCTGCTGCTCCTCCATCCAGGGTGGATGGAGGACATAATTCCTCCACAGCATAAATCCCAGCCCTGCCCAATCCGACCCCAAAGGACAAATCTGTCCATACCCTATGGGAGTGTGACCTCAGGAACCCCTTGGCAAATGTTGGGCAGCATGAGCAAAGCAGCTCCAAGGACCATTTGCAGCGGAAAGTAAATTAACTTCCTTTTTTTCCCTCTTCAGGCCATGAAAATATATGGTGCTCTGTCTTCAGCATCCTTCAGACCCAAATCTGGCAAAGAGAGGAAAGGAACAACTAAGGTTCCATTCCTTCTTGATGCCAGTGGGTTGGGAGGATAACTGGGAAAAGCAATATTTCCACCTTGTGGGCTTTCAGCAAGTAATAAATATCTACCTAATTAATCAACATAAAATTTCACCCAGCTCCAACACCGATAATTCTTAACCCTATTTCCAAACACCAATGTACAGAACTGGTGTAAACAGTTTTATTCCAGTTCATCTGTTTCCTTGTGGTATTTCATTTACTTCTTTGAGGGTCTCTCAAACTTTCCCTAACACTGTTAAGTGTAGACAACTTAAGAAGAACAAAGAAAAAAAACAATCAATGTCATTTCACCTGAAATTCGTTGTTCCCGGTCAAGCTGGTGGCAAACAGGCTTCTATAATTAGACTTTTAAATCCATATTCGGGCCTGATCTTCAATCTTCAGCAACATGATGCTTCCTCTTATGTGAGTGAAAACCATTCACTGCTCCTTGCCTTTGAATATCAGGCTAATTTATTTATTTAAGAGCTAAATTTTGGATACTGGAGCCTAACTTTGGATGGGGTTTTTTTTTTTGGTTTTTTTTTTTGAATGCTGGCTATTTTTATATCCGAGTGTGTGTATTTGTGTGTATTTTTAGTTCTAAGTCACATCACGGCTTCAAGAGATAGAACTAATTTGGGGTTGGGAGGGGGATTGGGGTGATTTTTTTATTTTATTTTTTTTTCTTTTTTTTAGTGCACAAAGGATTGGCTGTCCCCTCCCTCCTGGCAGGGCTCCCAGAATTCCTGTTGGTATAATTACCCTCACGCTTATTTACTACGTATGTCACAGCAGCACACGAACTGCTGGGGTCAAAGTCGCTGCTGTCCCTGTGCCAAAGAGCCTTTTTGAGGAGCCAAATCCACCAAACGTGGCCAAATAACCTTTGGGAAGAGCTGCAGGAGCCCACCAGGAGGGAGAAGAGGGGGTGTTCCCGCTGTGACAACACAGCCCACCCTGAGCTCTGTGGGAAAAGCTGCTCCATGTGGATGACGGGGGATGGATTCTGGTTTTGTGTCATGAAATGAAGCAGCCCCTGGCCAGCTGGCAAGGATCAACTCCACGTGTCTACGTCCATCTAGTCGGCCCTGGCCAAAATTTCCAGGGATTGTGTTGACAGTTTTACAGGGTGAGCTGCTGCAGGGTCATGCCTGGGCTTTGGCACGGCTGGATTTACAGAGGTGGCTCCCAGTGTCACCAGGAAATGTAGGAGGACACCTCTGGCAATGGGCTGGATGAGGGGAGGAGGTTGTGGATGTGTAAAAGGGTCATGGGAGCCCAGAAAGGGACATCAGGACAGGCTCTGGGCTGTGCTTTGGGGGCAGAAGAGTCCTGGTGGCCTGTCCCACACAGCCACAAGCTGACCAGGGGCTGAAATCTCAGGCTGTAACAGTCTGATCACTTTTCCTGAGGCCAATGGGCCAAGACACAAGAAATGAACTCTCTCATCCTCCAAAACCAGGAAGCTTCCTCCATATTCAGCACTGGGAATGATTCCTGGCCCTTGTAGATTACTGAAACCTGCACAGCTTGTGATGACTTGGGAAAATCCGAATATGCCTGGACCTTTCTAATGATTATTAGTCAGAGTTTGGCATGGAATCAGAATGTCCTGAGTTGGGAGGGACCCACAAGGATCACTGAGTCCAACCCCTGGCCCTGCACAGGGCGTGGTGAAGTTGCAGCACCCACAAACAGGTCTTGAAATTACCTGGTTTATTAGTACAGGTACATGGAAAATGGATTTTGCTCGTGCTCAGCCTTCTGTTGGAGTGGAGTGCTGGAGAGACAGCTCTGATGCTGCGGTAGCCAAAACATTGGGGTGTTAGCAACACCTTCCCAGCTCCAAATGCAAAGCACAGCAGTGTGGGGGCTGTTGTGGGGAAAACAAACTCCGTCTCAGCCAGACCCAACCACAGAATCACAGGATTTTTGAGGCTGGAAAACATCTCTAAGATCAAGTCCAACCAACCACCCAGCACCACCATGTTCAACACTAAACCACGTGCACAAATGCCATATCCATGCTTCTTGAACACTTCCAGGGATGGTGGTTCCACAATGTGATGGTGATGCCACAGTGTGGCACAGCTTGAGGCTGTTCCCTCTCCTCCTGTCCCTGTTCCCTGGGAGCAGAGCCCGACACCCCCTGGCTGTCCCCACCTGTCAGGGAGTTGTACAGAGCCACAAGGTCCCCCCTGAGACTCCTTTTCTCCAGGCTGAGCCCCTTTCCCAGCTCCCTCAGCCTCTCCTGGTGCTCCAGCCCTTCCCCAGCTCTGTTCCCTTCCCTGGACACGCTCCAGCCCCTCTATGTCCCTCTTGTCATGAGAGTCCCAGAGCTGTCCCCAGCTCTGGAGGTGTCCCAACAGTGCCAGCACAGTGGGCAGTTACTGTCCTGGCCCTGCTGGCCACACTGTTGCTGGATATTTCATCCAGGAAGCCCTTGGGCTTCTTGGCCACCTGTCACTCTGCTGGCTCCTGTTCAGAAATGCCCTGGTTGTGACCTTGGTGACGTGGCAGCAACACACATCACGTGGATGGGCACCATCCCACGGCACCAACCTTCTCCCTGGTGCTCCCTCCTGGAGGAAGAGGATGGGAATGGAAGGGTGTCACTCAGCTGAGGTCTCACCCTCCTGCCACCTCTTCCTCTTGCAAGGGGCCTCGTGCACTGGAGGGTGTTCCCAGATTAAAATCCCTCTCCTCGGAGGGGAGGAAACGAGGACACGTGTAACTGCTGGGATGGAAAGCTCGGAGCAGAGGCTGCCTGAACATCCCCTTACAACGAGGTTACGTGAGGCCAGATCTCAGCTGGAGCGAGCTGGCATCCACAGGGCTCTGGCAATTTACACCAGCTGCGGCTTTGGCCCGCTTTTTTAATTTTAATGAATTATTTTCATTCTAACTGATATCAAAAAGAATAGGAGGCGCAGCGCTGGGGCAACAGGGGAGCAGGCAAGTGAAAAGGCTGTCGATTAAAAAAAATCAAACTCAAACTTGGAGTTGCCATCACCCTTAACGTGCTCAGTATCGACATTAGTTAGTTGTTTTCTTTGTTATAATGTCAGTGATATAATTCCAGTGATAATGTCAATGATGTGTAATTCCAGTGATAAGGATTCACAGATGGATTATTATTGTTGCTAGTTTGAGTATCAGAATAGGAATTACAGGGTCCCATCAAGGGGCTGATATTCCACAGCTTTTTCTGGCTGCTCCCACAGCACCAAACTCCTCCACAACAATCCAAACCATCTCCAGGGAGTTGCTCCTGGTCTGGCCTGAGCCTCTAAGGGTGTGCAGGATTTATTTTCACCACTGCTGGTTGTGGTGGGTCAAAACCATGCTGAAGTGGGAAAGATCACTTTCTACCTCAAAAATCAAGAAATGGATCCTTATTTCTAGAGAAACTCTAATCTGGCCTCCCCACAGGTCATCCTGACCACACACACCTAAATAATCCTTTTTATGACCTTCTTCAGGGCCCTGATGTTCAGATCTGGGGTTCTCGGTGCTTTCTGAAAACTTTGGGGGATTTCCTTACATGGTTTATACCTAAAAAATTAATAAAATGCAACAGAAAGTGTGTTCATCAAGGGGTTTAGTCCTTCTGCCTTGCAGTTTCTGATCTCTTATCTACTTGTTTCTATCAGCTCCTATAAAAGAATTAATAATTTGTATTACAAGCTCTCACTTTTTTTTTGCCAAATGTGCAGCTGAAATTTGTATTTGAAGGAATGATTGTCCCAGACCTCTGCTTCACAGGAGAAACTGTTACAATTTCATATTCTAAGCCAGTCTGAAGCTGTTTTAAAGCACAGATGGCTTTGCTACACGCCAACCTTAAAAGATGCAACTGATTTATAAAACTTATGTTGGGAAGGATCATGTTTTGGAATCACAGAAGAATTTAGGTTGGAAGGAGATTTCAGAGGTCTGGGGAGCAAGGCTCCCACCCAAGTGGGGATAACTTTGAAGTTAGAGAAGGCTGGTCATGGTCTGGTGCAGTTGAGTTTTGAAAATCTCCAAGGATGGAGATTCCACATCCCCACTGGACAACCTGCTCCAGCCTTTAACCCCAATCCCTGCAGGATCATGGAATCATTCAGCTTGGAAAAGACCTCTTGAGTTCAACCATCAACCCAGCATTATGGGCATGACCAAACCATGTCCCCAAGTGCCACATCCACACGTTTTTTGAACATTCCCAGGGATGGTGAAATGATTTTCAGCCCAAGATCACTTCCACTGCTTCAAGAAAGTTTACAAATCAGCCCTTCCTTGGAAAGAGTCAATTCCATCCAATATTTGGTGAGGGGTAATAAAATCATGACACTGCAGTATTTTTTAGGATCTGGTTCCAACAGCTTTGGTATTTGCAGGCTGATTTAACTCATGGCTGATAATCTGGGGCTTTTGATACACGAAACAGGGCTCTGTGATGGATGATCCCTGAGCAATGTCCCCAGCTCCTCTGAAATCATTGCTTTGGTGGCAGTCCCTGGGGAAGGGGACACAAACCTACACCCCCTCTTCTGGGGCAGCGCTCCTGGTCTTGGTTCAAATCCCTTTTTACTGATGGTTTAAGCAGATATTTGGGACTGTGAGAGCACAGACAGGGCTGCAGGTGTGATTTCATGCTGCTGACAGACACTGGGGTCACAACCTCCAGCAGCTGCACAGGGCAGGAAAGTGGGGCAAGGGCATCACTGCAGATAAAACTCCAGAGGCCAAAGGTGCACGAGCTGCTCGTGTTGCTCCATGTGGGGGATGTTTCTGGGATTTGTCTCTGTGACTGCTCTCCTTCCCCAGCTGCAGAGTAAATTTCTCTGACTCACAGGCTGAAAGATCACAACCAGAAGAAGAGAAACAAATCATAAGGAAGTGTGAGCCCTAAACAGCCCCATTTTTTGGAAATGATTTGTCAGTCCTTCCCCAGTCTGGCTTTTACTGAATTACTTGCTTAGCCAGGACCCGTCCAGTGTTTCTTTATTTGCTAAAATGGCCATGAATGTGTTATTGGCATATTCACCACTACCCCAATTTTGGGAGCAGCCAGGCAGCTTCTCCTTGCTGCATCCCCATGGCTGAGGGGTTCCCCTGGATACCCAGGTTGCAGAATCCCCATTTCCAGGTCTCTGCTCAGTAAATCAATACAGAATCAGAGAAAAGCTTTGTTAGCAGCAGCTACCATTGTTTTGACCCAGGCTCCTAGAAATCATATTTGTGCTTTCATTTGTTAATTATTTTGCGAGATGTAGAGCTCTAAAACAGCAATACAAACCCCAAGACCTCTCCAGCACCACAGCATGAATGCCTTTTTTTTATTTCCATGTGGGAACCATCTCCATGCTGCATGAAGGAGGAGGCAGAGCAGCGGGGGCTGCTGGAGAGGGTATCCGAGTGATGGGTGCTACAGAGACATGTCACAGCATCTATCACACGTGGGATGGTCCTAGCCCCGAGACAAATGCTCTCTTTTATCACGGATTCCCCCCCTAAGTTAGTTATGAACACTCAAAGCCCAGTCCCTTCCCTATTTTGCACAAGCTTATTTGCTTTAAGGATACTCCGACACTCGGTGCTGTCGCCTCCGGCAAAGCCTTCTGTTTTAAATCAAAGCTGTTAAACAGCTTTACACGGGGACCAGGAAGTTGGACTCAGACTCAGTTTTTTGCTTCAAGTGTGTTTGTGAAAATGAGGTTTAGCATCAGGGCTCTCCTCGTGGAAATAAAGCTGGTTCTGGTCCAGTCAGTCCTGCAGGAATAGCTGAAAGCCTTGAAAGTAAGCAGAGATGTTTTGACTGACTTGTCTTGGCTCCAAGCAAGGGAAGTTTCGGGGAAATCCCAAAGAAAATCCCAAGCAAATGCCTGAGGACTCCCAAAATGTGAGTGCTCAAGCACATGATTCTCAGAGGCACCATGGGACCAGTCACCTCACCCTTTGAACAGGACGGGTCACGTTACAGTGTTTTAACCCAGAAGGTCTTGAGAAGCAGTTTGGCATCATGTGGGCTCACCAGAGCCACGGGATGTCTCAGGGAAGGAGAAGTTGGCATTGCTCTGGGATACCAGTCAGTGACAGGGACAGGACACATCTTCATCTCCTCATGGAGATCCCTTGGTGGAGGACACAGAGCAGGAGAGGGGAAAGAAATGACTTTTGCTATCAGTGAGTCCCTTGGAGATGGAGACACTTGTGGTTTTCTCATCTAAGGATTTCTCACTTCCTCAGGGGTTTCACAGTTTTGGGGTGGTGGCTCCAGAGATCTGAACAGACACTGCAGATTGCCTTTTTGAACCCTCAAAAGCCAATGTGGGCCCCAGGATCACAGGAACAAAACCAGGAGTTTGTTCCCTCACCCAGAGGGAGACATCCCCATTCCCACACTCTGGCTGCTGAAAAAGACAAGGGGGTCACCTCCGTGGCTGGGAGATCAGGGAGCAGATACAGATTCTAGGAGAGCACTCCCTGAACTTACAGTATTTACTCTCTCCCCAGCCATCAGGGTGACTGACTGATGCTTCAGCAGGACCTGAAATCACCAGACAAGACTTTTCCATGCAGCAAAGCCTCTCCTAACCCCCACGGAGAGTGGCTTTGTAGAGATGAGGAGGTGGACGCGCCGGGATTTTCAAACAGCATGCCAGAAAAAACAGCAGCCAGGAAGGGTTTAGGGGGAAAAGACTGCTTAGGAAAAGGGGAGCTGGTTCTTAAGGAGCTGGTGCAGCTGCAAAGAAGCTGCTGCCTGCTGCAGAGCTGCCAGGGTCAGAGCCGTGGCTCGCTGCCAGCTGCAGCGCGCTCTGTTCGCATCCAGAGCGGAGCACCAAGGGGCTCCCAGAAAATCCTCGGGATGCTGTTCAGCAGCTACCAGGGGCTCCGGAGCCCACCCCAGCCTTGCCGGGGACCGTCACAGAGCCGGGACTGTGCGTCCCCGGCTCCCCTGTGCCGCAGGGGTCGGGGGCATCCCTGGAGCAAAGCTCCCGACGCGGGCGGCTTCGCAACGAGGGCCGGGACTGTCGCCTTCGCTTTGCCATCCCTTTGAGGAGAAAGGAGCTAAAAATTGGGTGAGCGCCTGCGAAATCCTGGAAGAACAGCCTCAGATCGTGGCTATTTTTAGTTGCACAGAAGCTGCGCATACATTAGTGAGGGCCCTGCCTTCCTCTCCAGGCTCGCAGAAATCACACGGTGTCCTCCCAGCCTGCCAGGAAAGAGTTTAACCCTTGTTGTCCCGCCACAGTCGGCCCCAGCCAGCTGCACCTCGGCCTGGATCGTGGCGGGGACCAGAGCAAGGGGGAGAAAGGTCTTCATGGGCGTTTTGGCTCTTGCAAAGTAAAAGAAGAGCGTCTTTGGCCCATGGATGTTATACCATTATGTGTGGTGGGAGGAGCAGGGACTGGAAGAAAATTCCAGCACAGAAATGGCATCTGACTGCCACCACCAGCAGCCCTGTCTGAGGAACAACCACACCACGGGCTGAAAGGGGCAGGGAGCAGTTCAGTTTGCAGAACCTGAAAGTTAATTCCTCAACCCTAGTGACTTCTCGTGACAGCCAGGACAGATGCCATTTGTGTACTGCCTTCAATTCACCCACCACAGCATTACAGAATCTCAGGATGGTTTGGGCTGGAAGGGAATTTAGGCCTCATCTTGCTCCACCCCCTGCCACTTCCGTTTAAGAGAAGGCCAACATATCCCTGCAATGGGAAACAGTTTATTTAAGAATAATCATGGAATCTTAAAATGGTTGGGGTGGAAGGGACCCTATAAATCATTTAGTTCCAGCACCTGCAATGGGCAGGGACACCTTCCACTATCCCAGCTTACTCCAAGCCCCCTCCAGCCCAGCCTTGGACACTTCCAGAGATGGGGAAATTAAGCACCGTGAGTTCCTTAACCCAAACCCACAATCTTTTAGCCACGCAACCTCCTGGGAAACAAAACCTCATCACCACACGGGCCCCTCAGACCCTTGGTGTCACATCTCCTTCCTCCCACTGGCTATGTCTCCGCCGCTCCAGACACATCACTCCAGGAAAACCATGGGATATAGAAAGGGAATGAGGCCGGGGGTGAGCTCCACCAGCCCTCTCGGACGCATGATGCCTTTCAGCGCACAATTAACAAAAAAATAATTGCAATGCTTAATCCTACACTTTTTTTCTCAGAGGGGTGAGGAGCAAAGCCTGATCCCTGCACTTCACACCCACAGCGCCTGTCAGCTCCGCTGCCCGTGCACTTTCGCATTTTCCAGCTCTTTAATATTTATTACCTCTGCCGCTTTGTATTACTCATCAGCTATTCCTGGCCACAGGAAATGTACCGGCGGGTCCTGGAGCGTGCACGTTCCCTGTTCTTTGAGGTGGCCACGAGCACAATAGCACCTCTCAAACACTCACTCACTGCTGGGCCAGTGCAGCCTCCGGTGGATTTGGAGGGAGGAGACTCAGGCAAGCCACGCCATCCCCTCACAGTGGCTTTCCAAAGGCCACCAGGATGTCTTAGGCCATTGGGAGAGGAGACACAGCCTTTTTGGGAGGTACAGGAACCCTTCCATGGGCGTATCGTGCTGATCCCTGCAGAAACATCCCTCAGGAAGTTCACCTGAGCATCCTTCCCTGCTTCACTTGCTGTTGTTTTCCAAGTCTCCTCCTAGTCCTCTGATAAACCACGGGCCTGCCAGCCCCTTTGCCNATTTTATATCTATATATATATATATTTTATATATATATATAAAAAATATATATATATAATATATATATTATATATACCCTAAGTAAGGCTATCTATAATAAAACTCAGCAATTCAAGCTGTGCAGGAGCCTGTGGGTGG
Organism: Sinosuthora webbiana; assembly: GCA_013397395.1. NCBI lineage: Eukaryota > Metazoa > Chordata > Aves > Passeriformes > Sylviidae > Sinosuthora > Sinosuthora webbiana. The sequence goes on along the minus strand of VXBN01015498.1, from coordinate 11,623 downwards.
CAGCACTTGCAGTTGTTGCATTTAACAGGTAACTCTGAGTTAAGACTGGTTCTAAACAACATCGCAAAGAGGACCACCTTCTAGTGGTCATGTTCAGAAGAAGAACCAGCCCAGGCACGGCACTACCCAGTATCACAGCACTTTCCTCTTTTCCCTGTTCTATTAATTTAAAAGGAGCTTTTCTGCTTGAAGCTTAAAAAAAAAGTGAAGCCACCTGACCACGTCCTTGCTCCACCACCCTCCGGGTGCAGCTGAGGCTTCTCGTGCCAGCAGCCAGTTTATCCAAGTGACACAAATGAGGTCACGGGAGCTTTCTACCAGCGAGCAGCATCTGGGAGGCGAGGTATGGAATCCTGCAGCTCAGCCCAAGGGAGGGATGTTCATGCACAGTTAGGTGCAGAAATGGAGGCAGAGAGGTTAAGTGACTTCCCCCGGGCAAGCGGTGGTTGGTGGGGTTTAATTTAGAATGGGATGGGATGGGATGGGGCAGGATGGAATAGAATAGAATAGAATAGAATAGAATAGAATAGAATAGAATAGAATAGAATAGAATAGAATAGAATAATTTCAGTTGTAAGGGACTTGCAATGACCATCAAGTCCAGCTTCCAGTCGAGGAGGTCCTTTTCTCCCTCTGCCTGCTGGATGGGCTCCTTTTGGAAGTGCTTAATCCAAAGGAAAGAAAGCCTTTCATTTTCACACACGTCCTTTCGACCTCCTGCTGCTCCAAATGCTTTCCCCAGCCCATTTGGATGCCTCTCACACGCCTGCTCCAGCCCAGGCAGCTGTCCTGCCCTGCGTGGAGGATGTTTGCATTAACATTGACTGTCGTAGCTGCTTGGACGAGATCTATCCCAGAAGCACCAATAAATTGCTGGATGCATTGATCCAGACGTGAGTCAGGAGCCACCACTGAATAATCTCCCTCGGCACCTTCCCCTGGCTGAGCCTGGGCACAGTTTTCTGCTCCCCTCAGCAAAGCAGTGGAGGACTCTTCCATCTTGCATTTCTCCAGGGCCAGGACTGCTTCAATGACACGTGGGAGCTATTGATTTCTGTAATGAATGGATGGATTTTTTCCCCCCCCTTGCACTCACACCTCCTCCCTCTCCCACGGAATAATTCAGCGCCTCTGTCATTTACTGCCCAAATGCCTCTCCAAAGTGCAAACACGCAGCCTTTCCCTGCTGGAATTGTGTGCTGCCTCCAAAGCCCTGACCTTGGCTTCCACTGTTTCCTCCTGATCTCCTCTGATCTTGCCTCCAGGAGGGATGATTTAAACCGGTGCAGTGAGGCAAGGATCTCAGGCGAGGAGAATGGGGGAGTTTTCCTCTCCAGAAGGAGGGTGTGTGGCCAGAGTGGTTGGGACAGCTCAGGCTGCGTGTTGGAGGTTGCAGAACTGGCTGGGAAAGGTGGTGGAGGTGCCTGTTGGGATGGACTTGGAGGAGGTTCCCAGTCTCCAGGGATCTGCTCTTTAACAGGAGCAGAGCAGGTGTTTTGGTTGTTGGGGAGATGAAGGAATTGAGGTTGAGGAGGTTGCAGTTTTGAGTTGAGGAAAAACTCTGGTGTCACTGGGGGCAGCTCAGAATTTGCTCAGAGAACTTGTGACTCCCCACCCCTGGAAGTGTTCAGGACCAGGGTGGATGGAGTTTGGAGCAATCTGGGATAGTGGAAGGTGTCCCTGCCCATGGGAGGGGTTGGAACTGGATGATCTTGAAGGTCCCTTCCACCCCAAACCACTCTGGGATTCAATGAGGGTCTCACCCCTCGCCCAAAACACCCATTCCCTGCTTCCCCCATCTCCTCCCTGGATAATCCCCTCCTGCCACCCACTTCTCCCCAGCCAGGTCCCTGTATCTTACCTGAAGTGCCACAGCCCATCTCCTGCTTTTGGGACCCTTCTCTTCCTGTCACCCCACCTTCAAGTGACCTGTCCTGCACCCTGCTGCTGGTGGCTCTTGGCCACAGCTCAGGGGACAGCTCTGCAGGGGAGGGACGTGCCAGCTTCCTGTGCACATATTCCAAGGAGCCTGGCACTGCCTGTCAGCCCTCCTGTCCCTACAAGTCCAGCCTGGCAGCCCTCCACAGGAGTCAGGACCTCAAATATCACAGGATGTGGCATTTGCCACCTCCTATGTTTGCAGAGATTCGGAAAGACCTGCCAACTGACCTGGCTGGAACGAGGTCCAAGAGATGTCCTGCCCATAAACCTGGGATTGCAAAGCATCCATAGGGAGCTGGGATTTGACATAACTTCTGCATTACAAACTCCCAGTCTGGCCCAGGTTGCCCTTTGCCTCGACAGCCTGAGCCCCACCAGTTAAAAATTTGCAGCTGGCTCTGAGCCTGTCAGCCCTGGACACAAGTCTTTCAAATCCTAATCTAAAACTTCAGGTATTTGAGCCCTAGAACTGCAAGTTTTTGAGCTCCTTTAGTAGGTAAACCATAGCAGGCAGGCACAGGAAGGCCTGGCCAACACCAGTGACTTTGCCCTAGACCACCAAAAGATTCATCATTTCATCTTCCATCCTTCCCTGCCTCCAACAGACCATCCACCGTGTTGGCCCAGACCTCAACACCCAACTGGGAACAGTGGCTGTGTGTTCCTTCCTGCCACTCAGGAGTGTGTCCTAACGGGTTCAGAGCCCTTTTTTTTTAGGTGCAAACTCCTTCCTGTGAGTTCAGACTTCTTCCTATGGGTTCAAACTTCTTGTGGATTCAAAATCTTTTTTCTAGGTTTAAATCCTTTCCTGAGTGTTCGGATCCCTCCTTGTGTGTTCAAATCCCTTTTTTATTGCCTCAAATCCCTTCCTATGGGTTCAAACCCCTTCCTGTATGTTCAAATCCTGGTTTTGTGGGTTCAAATCTGCTCCCTGAGTGTTCAAATCCCTTCTTGCGATTTCAAATCTGCTTCCTGTAGATTCAAATCCTTTCTTGTAGATTATGGCCAACACCAGTGACTTCAAATCCTTTTTTGTGGGTTCAAAACCCTTCTTGTAGGTTCAAATCCCTCCTTGTGTGTTCAAATCCCTTCCTGAGGGTTCAAATACCTTCTTGTAGTTTCAAACTCCTTCCTGTAGGTTCAAGTATTTTCTTGTAGGTTCAAATCCTTTCTTGTGGGTTCAAACCCTTTCTTGTGGGTTCAAATCTTTTCTGTAGGTACAAATCCCTCCTTGTGTGTTCAAATCCCTTTTTATTTGCACAAACACCTTCCTGTGGGTTCCAATTCCTTCTTGTGGGTTCAAAGCCCTTCCTGTAGGCTCAAATCCCTTCTGGAGAGTCCAAATACCTTCTTGTAGTTTCAAGCCCCTTCCTGTAGGTTCAAATAATTTCTTGTAGATCAAAATTCTTTCTTGTGGGTTCGCCTTTTTGTGGGTTCAAACCCCTTCCTGTAGGTTTAAATCATTTCTTGTAGATCAAAAATTCTTGTGGGTTCGAATCCCTTTTTGTGGGTTCAAACCCCTTCCTGTAGGTTCAAATCCTTTCTTGTAGATCAGAACTCTTTCTTGTGGGTTCAAATCCCTTTTTGTGGGTTCAAACCTCTTCCTGTAGGTTCAAATCCCTCCTTGCATGTTCGAATCCCTTTTTATTGGTACAAATCCCTTCTGTTCAAACCCCTTCACATTGGTTCAAACCCTTTCCTGTGAGTTCCAAGCCCTCCCTTGCTACACATGAAGGCCGGGCTCGACCTTGGCCGTCGAACATCCCAGACAAACCCATCAACCTCCCCGAGCCGGCCGCGGAGACAGAGCTCTCAGGTTCCCGTGTTGGGGCTGCTGGGCAGGATATCCAACCCTGGAACAGCTCCTGGGACACGGCAGTGTGTCAGGAAGGCTCTGTGTCTGCTGGCTCCGAGGGTGGCCCGGAGAGGATTTTGCCGGGGCTGGATTCCCTGCCGTCGGAAACGCTCCCTCGGCCGCGCGGGGTGGCCGCGTGCCAGCGGGCCGGGTTTCCACCCTGGTCTCATGAGGACACTCTGCTGGAAAGAGGATGCTGTAGGCTTGAGTCATCTCCAGGCTCTGGAGGGAATTAAAGTCTCCACCTCCCACCCCCCCTGCCTGCGTGTCCTGCCGCTTGAGGTGACAGCCAAAAGCAGGACACCGAGCCTGCGCATTTTAAAGCAACTTTGGGATAAAGTCCCTTTCCCCTGTGCTTTCCTCGTGCAGCCTTTATCCCTGGCATGTATGGAATATTTTGTGTCATATGTTTACCCCCTCTGATACCCCACGCCCCTGGGGTGGCCCAGCTGGTCACAGCTTTTTTGTGAAGCTCAAGCTCGTGTGACTGGAAACCTTTCTGGATCTACCGCACCTGACCCAAGCCTCCTCAGATGGGATTTCCATTCTTCAGCTGTTCAAAAAATGGGAAAGCTGATCCAAACTCATCATCTCAGCTCCCTCTTTTATCAACAGAGAGAAAGAGAGAGATTTCCAGAAAGCCGCTCATCCCATCTCCAGATATGTGTCTGCAACACCTCCCACGGATTTCCTGTCTCCTTCCCTTGACTACAGAAGGGTCCAGACGACCGACTGAGAGCTGATGGCTGATACCAGATGTCTCCCATCTCCTTGGCATCACTTCCCTATCAGATGCCTCTCACCTCCTTGCTGTCATTTTGAGAAGTCGTTTTGAGGAACCACTTGTACTTCCCCCATGGAAAAAGATCTGGGGGACACGGAGGCTGTGGTAGTGCCATGCCAACAGGTAGGAAAGGAATTTTCCAGCAAAATTCATGCTAAAATGGAGTGCATTCCCATCTGACAGCTGGAATGGGAGCTCCCAGAGCTGGCTGGGATTTTTTTTTTGTTCCCATCATCTCTTTATTTGGCCTTTTTTTTTTTCCCCTTGTAGAGCAAATGCACAGCTTTGGGAAGGTGACACATGCCATGAGTAGTTCTTATCCCATAGTTTTTATGTCCTTCCCTATGCAGAGGACTGGTACTGCCTTTCAATGGAATCCCTGTGGAGATCAATCCCAGGCATTACCACAGAATCACGGAATCATTGAGCTTGGAAAAGTTCTTAAAGATCGTCAAGTCCAACTGTTGACCCAGAAGGGTCAAGTCTGCCACTGCCCCATGTCCCCAAGTGCCACATGCACCTATCTTCTAAATCCATCCAGGGATGGTGAATCCACTGCTGCCCTGGGCAGCTGTGGCAGGGCTGGACAGCTCTTTCAGTGAATAAATTGTCCCCAATATCCAACTTAATTCTTCCACGGTTCAAATTGAGGCTGTGTCCCCTTGTCCTGTCCCTGTTCCCAGGGAGCAGAGCCTGACCCACCCTGGCTGTCCCCTCCTGTCAGGGAGTTGTGCAGAGACACAAGGTCCCCCTGAGCCTCCTTTTCTCCAGGCTGAGCCCCTTTCCCAGCTCCCTCAAGCCACTCTCAGAGTCACACTCACTCAGACTTCAGTGCTCCAGACCCTTCCCCATCTCCATTTCCATCCTTTGGAAATGCTCCAGCATCTCCTGCTGGCTTCTCCAAGCCATCCCTGAAGAAGCTGGAGACCAGGGGCAAGACTCACAGACGCTTGGCACTGTTTCAGAGGATACCAAAGATATCCATGGACTGCTTGCTGGTGGGATAGAGGGCATGAAAAAGACCTCTGACCTTCTAGACCCACATCTGAGGGTGCACTGAGCTGCCCAGAGCACCTTGAACAGTTTGGACAAGGGAACAGAGCTCCTGGGCCTCAGTCCAGAAGGGGAATCCCTACAGCAACAGAACCATGGAACCAGGCAGGACAACTCCACCATCTCCTCCTCTTCCTCACTCTATTCATTGCTCCATCCACGTTTCCCGTGGGAATCTTGCCCCTGCTGCACAAACCAGCTGGAAGAATCCCTTGCTGTGAGAGTGACAGCACATTCTGCATGTCCCTGCAAGCCACAGCTACCAGGACCTTCTGTCCTTGCAGCCTCCAGGGCTGCTGGTCCCCCTGTCACCAGCTCAAAGATGTCACTGCTCAGTGCTTAGAGAAAGGGGACAGCACCCAAAGGGGGTTTGGGAGCTCCCCTGGTGGGTTTGTAGCAGCAAAGAGCAGAACATGGACAGAATAAATCTCCCTGGACAGGTTTGCTTGTTATGGGAGCAAATGGAGAAGGCTGGAAAGTGTGAAGGAGCAGGATGACAGTCACAGAGTGGAGCCAAGACACTCTCCATAAATGCTTTGTTCTGGTGTTGGAGCAGTTCTATGAGTAAGTGCAACCCCTTTAGTTTTTTCCTTTAGGACTTTTTATCAGGAGGCCGAGTCTAATTCATATTATTCATTCCCAAGTGGCTTTTCAACTCCTGCACCCCATCAACCCCACATTAAAGTCATTCATAAACAGATCCCTGTACTCCTCAACCTTCTGATCACTATTTCAGACAGTCCTCATTTTAGAAACGGGTAAAATCAACTCATCCCTGGCTGCAGTGCAGGGCTGAGAGGCCCAGGCACAGAACCCAGAAGCCCTGGCTCCCAGGTATCACTGATATTTATATGATAGCAATGTTAAAAGGCTTCTGCTGAGATCAGAGTTGGATTGTGCCGAGTCCGGAGCGCACGCAGAGAAAGAGACAGCTCTTGCCTTAAAGGATTTACAATCTAAACTGACAAGGACAGAACCACAGCAAAGGAAAGGATGTGTTATTAACAGCAGGGGACCGAGGCGCTGAGAGATGCAATAAATTGCCTGCAGTCACATGGGCAGCTCGTGGAGGAGCCAAAACCTGACCCTCGGTTTCCCACCGACGCTGCCTCGTCTCAGCCATCAGGGAAGGAGCACACCGGGAATCTGGGTGAGCTGGGAGTTTTGCTGATGGGTCAGGTGAGGTCAGGAACCCTGCCAAAAAGCACAGCCCCTCACAAAGGCATTCCTGCCCCTGCCCCAGCTTTGTTTATGTACGACTGGGAGGGAGGAGAAAAGCCCCTTCTGACACCAGCACCCCCAGTGTCATCATCATCATCCCAACCAGTTTTTGTTCACTCAGATTCCAAACCCCGTTAGAGGGCTCAGGCTGATAAACCACTCCAGGTACTTTTACAGACTGTCAGGAATCACAGAGTCATGGGATCATTAAGGTTGGAAAAGACCTTTAAGGGTGTCAAATCTAATTGTTAGCCCAGCCCCACCACCACGCTCACCACTAAACCGTGTCCTCAAATGCCACATCCACATAATTTTTGAACACTTCCAGGGATGGTGACTCCACCACTTCCCTAAGAAGCCTGTTCCAATTCTTTACAACCCTTTCCCTCAAGAATTTTTTCTTAATATCTAATCTAAGAAGGGGAAACTCAAATCACTCTTCCTTAGAGGAAATTTGCCTGAAAGAGTGGGCTTCAGGGGACACCTGTGTGAAAGAGTGACCCACAGCAAGTTTGCTCTGTTGGGCACAAAACTGGGCTGAGACTTGTTGGTAATTTCTGAGACTTGTCAGGGCGTCTCAAAGCACAATGAGATTGTCCCACCTGTCTGTACACACCTGCCCTGCAACATTCCCTGCCCACACACCTGAGAGAAAGCACATGAGGAGAAATAAATTACCTCTGTCCGCCTATACAGAGGGTCCTGCCACCTTTGTCATGGCCCCAGGTTGTGACAGGGGAGGTTCAGGTTGAACATCAGGAGAAATTTCCTCATGGAAAGTGTGATCAGACACTGGAACTGCCCAGGGAGGTTCTGGAGTCCCCATTCCAGGGGGTGTCCAAGGAATGACTGGAAGTGGCACTCAATGCTCTGGTCTGGGTGACAAGGTGGGGATTGGTCACAGGTTGGACTCGATGGTCTTGGAGGTCTTTTCTAACCTGAGTGACCATGTGATTCCATGATTTTTGGGATTTTGTTCTGACATCATTTCCTGTGCCGTTACCTAGCCTACCAAAGCTCCTTAACTCTTTGGGGATGGATTTTAACCATAGCAGTGACACAAAGGAGACTTTTACCAATCAGTGGAACGCCCAAATCTGAAGAGTTTAGGATTAGGTATGGCAGGGTTTGATTTCAGTTGAAAACAGTCAGTAGATGTAGGTGTTTGACTCACCACATCCAGAAGGTCCCCCCTGAACCTCCTTTTCTCCAGGCTGAGCCTCTCTCCCAGCTCCCTCAGCTGCTCCTGGTGCTCCAGTCCCTTCCCCAGCTCTGTTCCCTTCCCTGGACATGTCATGACACTGGTTTCTGTTCTGAAGCCATATCCACCAGGACTCCTCAGACAAACATAGCCATGATTTAGGAAATCAGGGTAAATTGCCCACACTTCTGCACAGCAAAACCCATATTTCTGAGATCACCCTGCCTCCACTTGGTTAAAGACACATCTTTTTGTGTAAATGCTTTCCTTTCTCCCTTTTCCTAGAACCCAAGCTGGATCAGGAATGGTTTTGGCATCAATAAATACTTTACTGCTGTGGGTGCTCTCAACATCTGCGTGTGAACCCTTGGATGCCTCCACGGCAACAGGGAATTCAAACCATCTGTCTGATCTCATCCTTCTCCTTCCTTGCAAGAGCAAACATCCCCATGAATTATTCGTGTCAAATCCTGGAGTCTCCGTGTTCCCCTCAGTGCAAACAGGCCCTTTCCTTACAGGATATTTATGGAGCAGAAGCATCAGGTGAGGAATGAGCAGTTTTAGGGCTCGTGTCATTTACTGGGCCAGGAAAAGGAATTGTTTGTAGCATCGAGCTTTGTTCCAGTCTCTGGGACCTCCAATAAAGTAATTAACTGAGAATTTCAGGGTCAGTGTCTGGCCCTGAGGCCAATGGGAAGAATCTGGCCACATCCATGCTCCGGAATACTCCAAGCCTTCAGAACCAGGTGGGCACATCCAGAGCCTGCAAGGAATGGGATGAGCAGGGTGGGTATGGAGAGCAGGGCAGCTCCTCCACAGCTCTGCTCTCATCAAACAGGAAGGACAGGATGTAATAACGCCTCGCGTCGATTTATTGTAAACATTTCATATTGTCAGTGTTCCATGGGAAAGGCAGTCAGAGAGAGCTGCTGCCTCTACAAAGCCTTAGTCCTGCACAGGATCCTGTCCCAGGGCACTGAGAGCCTGCACATCCCTGGTCGGTCCCTGGAGAAGGGTAAAGGTCACATCCTTCAGGATGTGACCCCACAACTCATTACTGAGGCTTTAGGAGCTCCTGGGGTCTACTTTTCGTCACAGTCAGGCTGATTGTTTTGCATTTTGCTTCTGATCCAACCCAGCACAAAGAACATCGCCTTGGCTCATGCAGATTTTTGTGTTTGGGCTTTGCAATCTGCCCCCCTCCCTCTCCCCTGGCCTCCCTCGGTGAAAGTTAATTTAGGACAGCAGCCTTCGAGTGAAAAATGGTGTTTTTTGGGAAGCACCGACTGAGGGCAGCTGTCCATGCAGGAAGGGGTGATCCTTGCTTTTAGGAATATCAAGGACAAGTCCCCAGGAGGCAAAGTCATGCCTGAAATTCCTGCTGTTACCCTGATCCAAGTCAGGGAGCTTCTTGGAGATTGGCACAGCACCATCCCCACCAGAATCATTTCTAGAAAAAAAACAATAAATAAGTAACAGTAACACGGCTTTTCTTCATGGATCAGGTTGTTCTCAACCAAGAAAATGTTCCTTAATAACAGGATTCCACCATGATGGTGTCACCAAAGCCTGGCAACGCCACTCAAGAGCCCCTGGTCTTAAATAAGGTATTTTCCTTCCCAGCAGTGAAAACTGCAGTGCTTTCACCCACTCCTCTGAATAATGGGAGTGTTTCTGCAAGCTTGCCATGGTAATTTAAAATCAATTTTACTTTGGTTTCCCATTATAACTTTTGCTATAGGAAATTAACACTTTAGTAAATCACCTATCGCCTGCAAAAACAACGGAGTGCAATAAATGGTAGCGCCTGTGAGGTTTGGTTGGTTTGCAAGGAAGAGAAAATCCCAGTGGATATAATAATGTAATGGTGTGATAATCGAAATACGTATTTTGGTAGAATCAGAGAATAGTTTGGGTTGGAGGGGGCCTTCAAAGGCCATCCAGTGCTGTGGGCAGTGACAGCTTCAACCCAGGTTGCTCAGGGCTTCGTCCAGCTTGGCCTTGGACAGCTGCAGGATGGGATGTACCCTTTGGATGTACCCTTTGGAGGAGCCAGCGTGGTGAAAGCATCACCCCTGTGTGTGCAGGATGGTCACCAGCCCCATAACCAGTGCTGGGGGAGGGATATGAAGGTGATAAATAAATCTCACTGCAACCTGTGGCCCTGCAAAGCATTTTGGAGAAGATCTGAGCCCAGGTCTTGTGCTGTCTCAGTTGGCTTCACCAACTCATCACAAGGTACAGCAGAGGATCCTGTTCACCCTCCTGTTTTGGGGAAATGATGTTCAACCCCCCTGGTGATGCTGTTGTGAAATCCAGAGATGCATCTCCCATGGCAAATAAACTGCTCCATTGCTCCCGGAGTTATGTGGCTTATTTTCTGATGGTTTCCTGCCTGTTTTCCCAGCAGTGGGCAGGAATTACACAGTATACCAGTTAACTCCAGCTCTTCCCATGACTACCACTTCAATAAAAACCATGCAAAAGAGATGATGAAGAAAAAAAAAAAAAAACCCACAACTGTCTCTGAGTTCCCCCATTTAAATTGTCACAGCCATTCAAAAGCCAGGTGTTTCCTGCCATCCAAACCTCCAGATTATCCATCCCAGCTCTTTAAATGCACAGGGCGAGGAAAAAAAGGTGTTAGGCTGGGCCTTCATCTCCTCTCCTGATGATTCCTGCTTTCAGCCCTAGCTGTCAGCAGTCCCCTCCCAGCACCAGCAGAATCAAAGGTGGAACCGGCTCCGACACGAGGAATAACAAAAGCGCTCGCGAGTCATTAGGAAGTTCCTGCCTCTCTCCCAGTTGCACATTAATGAGCGCAGGGAGAGCTGGGGATGGTTTTTCTCTGTGTTTGAGAGGCAGCTCGGGAGCTGGAACCCGCCATTCTGCTGCTTCCACAGGAAAAAAAAACCGCTCCTCTCCCAGGCTCCAAAAAATCCTCCTCAAAACCGGCGTGTGCAGGCGGATCCAGAGCATGGAGATGGAGGATGGATGGGGATGGATGGTGGATGGCTCCTGCAGAGCCCAGTTGCAGAGAGCCCCTCTGATCTCTCCAAGCATCTCCCCTCATTTCCTCTGATGCATTTTGGGGTGGATGTGTGAATTTTAAGTGCAAAACATCTTTGGGATTAACACCAAGGGTGCAGGGCACAAACAACAAATGGACAAGCCAGGAATGTTGAGTGTGGGCTTAACAAGAACCTCCTCAAAGGTCTGGAGATCCTGGATGGGACAAAGGGTGTGGTCTGCCTTTCTCAGCTTGGGATTCCTTATAAAACAAGGGCCAGAAGGTAAAATTGGGAGAGAAAGGCTACGCCTACAACTGCAAATCTGCCTTCCAGCTCCTGGTCTCCCTCTTCTCTGGACATGCCATGGTATGGGAGTCACACCACCTCCCTGATGGACACCCCCAGGCTTTGACTTCAGAAGATGGAGTACGGAGAGAGAAGACTATCTTGGTCCCAAAATAAAACACTTCCCATGAATCCCAAGAATGGGCCAGGTTGGAAGGGAACCACAGAGAATCATGTGGTCCAACCTTGCTGCTCAGGCAGGGCCATCCCAG
>VXBN01015486.1:37041-47263 GCA_013397395.1 Sinosuthora webbiana | reverse complement strand
ATCCAACTCAGAGAGTGTCCAGCTGCTGGTACCTTCTCCTAGGGACAGGAGTTGCTCAGGAGAATCTTCCCAGTCTGAATGCTCTTGGGATTTCTCCTTAGGACAGCTCTTGCTCCCTGCATTCGTCCCAGTCAGAAACTGCTGGGGAAAAAAGCCTGACCTCTGCTTGGGAGGGCTCTTGCTCCCTGAGTTCTTCCCCAGCCAGAGAAATCCCAGCAGCTCCCGGATTCTTCTTGGCACAGGTCTTGCCCAAGGCTTTCATCCTTGTCGGAGAGCCCTGGGGGCTATGGGCATCTCCTGGGCTCAGCTGTGGCTCAGCACAGGCTTCCCCTGGAGTGCCTTGCTGGTATTTGTTAATTTCCCCTCCAGAGAGCTCTGGCTCTTCCTCAATGTTAAACTGGACAAACAGAACATCCCCATCCAAGGCCCCCCTCCTCCCTCTCCTTGCCCCGACCAAGCCGAAGAAGGAAGGAAGGAAGGAAGGAAGGAAGGAAGGAAGGAAGGAAGGAAGGAAGGAAGGGATAGAGAGATCCTGCCTTTTTCACAATAATCCCTTAGGTGACATGGATAAAGAAAATTGTTAAATTTATAGAAATTAATTTCATGGTGCTGATCTGGAGGGGAAATGTAAAATTTGAACTTTTTCAACTCAAAAGTAATCTTTAAAAGTGAAATTATTCAGCCATAAAAGTCTTTAAGATAAAGCACCTCAAAAATACAAGAAAGCTTTCATGCTCATTTGGCTTGCTAGTGAAGAAGAAGAATATACAAAACGCTTTCAAACTTAATAATATTAAGAATTTTAAAAAATGTGTTTTCTGAAAAAAAAATAGAATTATCTAGATATATTTTAAATAAACTCATGAAGACGTTCTTTAATATTAATTTTCTTAATGCTTTTATGATTCTCAAAAATATATCTTGAGTTCAGATCTTTGAATCTCCAAGGAATAATTTCTTATCAGTGTTGGCCTCAATCTGTACCTGACCTTTAAAAGATTATTATCTGACATTGATGAAGCTGGGAGCAATTTTTTATTGCAACCATCATCATGACATACAACACCTGGGTTGTTTTCCTGCTTTATGAATTTTATGCCTCCTTTGACACTCCCAATTTATCAGTTATTGCCCCTCAAGTTAATCATATGAATTTAAAATTATGAAATATTAAAGTTAAAGCAGCATATGCATGTCATTGTACCCTCACACTGTCAAGAATGTAATCTATTTTGTTCACAAAAGTTTTACAAACTTTTTCCTGTAGTCCTGAGATGCACAAGTGTATCCATACACAAACTATGTGTTTTGTGCACTTAACAGTTTAATAGCCACATTTTCTTTGTACATTCAGCCAATCACCTCTATTTACAATTGATGCTGCTGTAACAATTGTTTGTACTGACAAAAATGAAAATAAGATTAATCCATGGGAAGGAACAAATGTTTTAAAAATTCTTCTACAGAGATTATCATGCGGATTCCAAAATATTTTGTGAGAAAAGTGTCAACACCACCCAAACCAATTAGAAATGGTCGATTGTTAAACATTGTCTCTTTCAGAGTAAACCCCTCCATCAATTTATTGGTAACACTGTGATCAGAGTGCAAACTAAATTTTTTTGCAAATTTTTGTGTTTTCATATTGGTTCTTGTGCTTGAAAGAAAAGATTTGTCCTCCTGCTTCCTGTTATATACAAAATATTTAAATGCTGGCAACACATGAAGCCAATTTTCCCTTCTTTCGGTAAAATTCAGAGGTCTAAGACAGCAATTTAGGTGAGGTCATATCTTGGAGAAAACCTGTTGACTTTGAGACACTAAGAAATATCCCATAAAGATTCAATTAAATTAGAAATATTTGGTAAGGTCATGAATTGTTGTTGAAGTGCTCCCAATGCATGCTTCATTAATAAAATAGAGAATTAGGAGATAAATTTCTGTGGTTTTAATTGACCCAATTTAGATTTGTCAAATTGAATCTGCATGTTCTTCCTAGAAATTAATCACCAGGAGAATAAATAAATTTGCTACCATAGATGACATGTCCATAATTAAAGAGGATGGAAATTTTGCATGAAAAACGGTCATTAAAAGCAAAATTTTTGGGCATAGTGGCAATGACAAAAGACAGATTTTCAACACAGTGTGCTCCATTTTGATATGGAAGCCCTATTAAAGTTCAGGTTCTCAGGGAGCACGCAGCTTGCCAGATCTGTAAGGTAATGTTCAGGTTGTGTAGGCAAAATGGGACCTCAAACATGGAAGGTTTTTCCAGGTAAACACTTAAATATAAGTTGTCATATATGTAGTCTATATTTTGACTAAAATAGTTCACTTTTGGGGTTGTGGGTTTCATTTTATTTTAGTAGAAGCCTTTTTGTCACTTAGTGACCAAGTGCACCATGAATTTAACACCTATTTGATTAGTATTTGTGTGTATCTATATATATATATATGTGTATGTGTATATATATATGTATATATGTGTGTGTGTATTTATATGTGTATATATATATGTATATATGTGTGTGTATATATGCGTGTGTATATGTATATGTATATGTATATGTATATGTGTATGTGTATGTGTATGTATATGTATATGTATATGGGGACCTCTCGCACAAGTCCCAGTTCTGTAAGATAGAAAAATTCCTTGGTTCCTAAGGTTTCACAGAATTACACTTATCTTATATTTATTATTTCTCTGAAGGTCCCATCTCTAACTTTTTGACTCACTTATTCTACATATACATTGTTCTGGGTCGGATCCTCAAAACATGCTCAACCTGCATGTATCTTATACTCAAATATTAATGTGCATTATTTTACAAAATGAAAAAGCTTTTCAAGCAGAAATCGCCTATTATTTAGACTCTCATATTGCTTTTGTTAATCATACTGTTTTTTAAGGTATGTTTTACAAACACATGACATGATTGTGTCACAGAATGACTGCTTTGGATGGCTTTAATTTTTGTATTTGATATACTTCTTATCTCTTCTTTTTTTTTTTTTTTTAAATTTCAATTGAGCAATAACATAATTTGTATATTGGAAAAAAATATTCTACTTTCTTTGACCTGCCTTCAGCCCTATAAAATTCCAAGTCTCAGACATCATTTCTTTTTAGTGGGGTAAAAATTGAATACATACTGAAGAACAATAAAGAGTGAAAATCACCCATTCCAGTAATAAAGCTCTATATTCTTCTATATATAAAAGAAAAAATCCCAGCAGAATTTGAGAAGATCTTTCTGTGCACTCTTCCATCGTTAGTGATTTCATGGTTACGTGTAAATAACAGACTTAAATATAACGCTCTCTAAGTTTTTCAAGAAGAACTATGAACTTGGTGACTTTCATGATGACATCTGATGATTATCTCATCTTTAGTGTTTCAGGGTAGCATCAATCTTTTTAGCAATCTTTTCTTCTTTCTATGCTCCAGTTAATACCAGGGGTAATCTCAAAACAGAGTAACTTAAGTTCTATCAGAATGAAATGGTGCTTTTCCAGTCACTTCTGAGTATTCAGTCCGCAGGAGCAGTTGGAGCTGAAATAAACCTTCTCATCACAAATACTGATGTCTGATCTATCTACAGATCTCCTCCTATCGTACAACAATTTGGCAAAATAGACCTCTTTTTGCTACTGAAACTGAATTTCCACCAAATATAGTAATGTGTGTGCGTATCTGTCCACAAGAGAAGGGAAGGTTTCAGCTTTAAAGTCCCCCCTTTTGCAGGATATAAAACAAAACAGCATTCTCCCAGCTTCAAAATTTCAAATTTTTCAGTTTTAAAAATTTATGTGGATAAAAAAAACTTCATCAGATCTATAGATCATTGATCTGCAAGTCAACAAAAATTTGAAAGACACGTACAATATCCTTACTACTGGTCTTCTTTGTTTCTAAGAAAAAATTCTGAAAAGAGCCCCTTCTATTCTGCAACAATTCTTGTGAAACAGAAAAAAAGAGCAAATCCTAACATACTGGGAGAGAGAAAAAAAAAAATCAAAGCAATATTTTTGTATGGGATGCTCATTACTTCTATTTTCATGATGGGCTTTCAGATGGAGATTTTGACAGAGCCAGCCTTGTATATTGGTTCTTTAACCAAATATTTGAAGCAGGTTAGTCTTGTTTACTACTTACGTGAGGAGCAAAAGACATAGACAGTTTTAATGTGTTATTTTCTAAAAATATATATATTTTCGTGTCGTAAAGAATGATCTGCAAAGGAAAACAGACTTCCCCTGGGTAACATGGTGAACTGTTTCCAAGTCAGTTCACGAGGCTGGTTCGGAAGCTCTTGATAAAAGACCTGTTTATTCATCTAAATCATCATTGACATCCTTCTTACAAAGCATGAGAACAAACTGGTTGAGTGGCGCCTTATGTACACCTCAAGATCCAAACATTCAGGTATCAAACAGCTGAAAGTTAACATCCCTACAATACGTATTTCCTGAGATACAGGAGAGGAAAAAAACTTTTGATTTGTTTTCCCCTTCAGGGCTTATTGCTTTGGATTTCTTCTCATGTGTTAGTACATCTGCACATTAAACTCAAGAGATTTGAACACAAAGAGGCACAAAATAACATTTTTTTCTGTTTTCTACACTGTCCCACATGTGTTTTATGTGTTTTCTCATCCACATGGGTAAGAGCAGATGAATTGGAATCACTGGAGTGTGTAGGGAAAGTTTGATTGCTCTCCTGTTACATTTTATTTTAAAAAGCAGATGCGTTCATTACTTTAAAGCTTAAAAAAATAATAATTCACAAAACTTCCTGGAGATCAAGATAGTCATGAGTGCTGGCACTCAGCTATGCTTTTCAGCAGAGGGAAACAATTCCCAAGGCATAAATATCAACCTAGGAGAATGAGATGTTTTAGGAAAAAATGGGGCAAAATTTAGTTATTTTTTCCAAAGCAGGAAACAACATGACTAATATACTTTAAAATAATGTCTTTACAAAGTAATATGAGATTCCACATTAATTGACAAGACATACATGTTCCCACAAAAAAAAAACCAAACAAAAAACCCAAAAAAAGCCCCCCCCAAAAAACCAAGAAAAACTACCACCACCACCAAAAAAACAGACACAAAACAAACAAACAAACAAACAAAAACCCAAACAAACAAAAAAACCCGAACCTAAATCAAAACAACAACAAAAAAAACACAACAAAAAAAAATTTCACCATTTAGGCTAGGAGAAGTTCATTCTGGTAAGGAAGCAGATGGCCAAAATAAATAAATTATATTCTCTGAATAAATACAGAGAATAAGAACTTGCTGTCTTGAGAAAATAATAAAATAACTGTTTGATTAATTTGTTTAATGTAGAAGTTAAAAATAAATACATAAGTAATACTAAATATTTCAATATAATCTATTAGCATACTCCTAGTGTTCAAAAACCACATGGTGTGAAGATCAAAACAAAATTCCCAAACTTAAAAATAATTTTAAATATAATAGTAAAAAAACCCTATCAAATGTATAAGACAAATAACATATCACAAGATATAAAGAGA
The DNA here is from genome assembly GCA_013397395.1 of Sinosuthora webbiana. NCBI lineage: Eukaryota > Metazoa > Chordata > Aves > Passeriformes > Sylviidae > Sinosuthora > Sinosuthora webbiana. The sequence continues at coordinate 41,708 of VXBN01015486.1, read as the reverse complement.
CATGTAATTTCTCATAACAGAAGAAGAATTTTTAGAAACTATTGTAATGTGTAATACTACAAACTTAAGTAGATGCACATGACTTAGAAGAGAACAAAGTTAATTTATAACCTTTTAAATTAATCAAATGAAGTCTCAAGCATTTGAGTGGATAGAAGAGTTGTCTGTCAACTTGTCTACAATCACAAAAGGAATCTATTACTGGTGATGAAAGTAATCTATTACTTGTTTGCTGGTGGTCTATTTCAGGAAAACTAAAACATAAGTACATAATTACCTTAACAAGACATCATCAGATGCAAGAAATAGTTGCCTTTGAATTTGTTTTGCTACTATTTTCTGTAGTTAAACAACAATTAACACATAAGGGATGTCAATATGTCATTTCTTTTCCTCTATTAGCAAAAATAAAGCACTGTAAAGTTAAAAATCTCTGTACTTTCATTTTATTCCATCACACTACAATCAAATCAAATGAACAAAATTTCTGGAAAGAGAGTCAACTCTATTCTAATTTCAAGTTGGAATAGAATTTCATATAAAGCATGACTTATTTTTTCCAAGTTGAACTGAGCTTACTCCAAGCCATTTCCTGACTAATTTATTTATCCAGAGTTCACAACATCTGAACTCCCCTGAAGAATTGCTCCTGTGAAGCCCTATATCTTGCCTGCACTTCAAAATTCTGGCTTCATCATGAATTACCAATATCTGCTCAGATGATGTGGATTTTTTTCCCCCTTGGAGTGTGACAACATCTTTATTTGAAGCACATCAGCACCAAATACAAAGCAGATTCTGCCAACAGCTATATGAGAAACCCCTCCAAATGTGATTATAAATGATCCTTAAATGTTGACTTTACTAATAGTAATCAGCTTATACAAGTGGAGGAATTTGTGCTCCCTTCCTGCATCCTCTCAGGATCTTTCAAGGTCAAAATACGTCAAGGCTGTGCAGTAGAGATACTCTCAAAGCAAACACAAGACAAAAACTCTCATTAGTCGGCTTCAAAATCAAATTATGAGAAAAAAGCCCTTTGAACCAATTGAAGCCAGCACATCGTCAGTGATGCTGGTAAGAGGCACAAAAGGACAGATGTTTGGTGCTACCACAGAGATTTAACAGCACATGTTTTGGGTTTTTTTTTCAGAATTCTGCTTCCCTGCTCTGCAACTCCTCTACCTCAGAATGCACTTTGAGTTCTTCGTGAGCAGTGGGCCCGATGCAAATGTTGTTTATTTCTAGAAGTGTGAACAGCATGAAACTACATTCATTAAGAAAACCTCCAACAAAACAAACACAAAAAATTTATACATACTAGTAACACAAAAATACAGACAGTTCACAGAGAAGTAACTAATTGTTTAAAATATTTCAGCTCTTATTTTAGAGGAAGACTGAAAAAAATAAATAAAATTACATGTATAAACATCAATGGAGGTCACATCAAGCTCAGTCAACTGTGTATCTTTTAATATCCAGTTTCTAAATGCACATTAAAATAATTTTCTGAATTTTTGCAAGTCTAGCTAGACATTCTCTAGCATCCTGTCATTCTCAATATTTCTGCAACAGTTCTTATCATTTGTTTCTTCTCCTAAACGCTGATGACCTGATATTCTCATAGATCAGCCTATTGCAAAGCCAAAATCTATTTCTTGAATAGCAATATTTAGTTTACATGTATAAGTTTACTCAAAACATTAAGGTTGTTTTCCCACCTTATGCCCTTCTACAGATCTCAGCAATTACCTTCTCCCCAGTCTGAAATTTAGTCATGTTTCCTTTAAAGTTCATAAAAGTTAGTCAGAGTTCTGAGGTTTATAGTTGGCATTTTGTGGGTTCTCCTGTGTACACTGACCCATTTGAAGAAATCCAACAGGTCTGCAAGGGAATTATTTTTTACAAAAGACAGATCTGTTTAAATCTAATGTAATTTATTAACATGCCTATTATTTAATAGTTTTAAATAATTTCTATAAGTCTGGCCCAATGTCATTGGAGTTACAGAAGCCCTGGGGCTGCTGTGGGGCAGAGCTGGGACCCCAAACCCCTGTGCTGGGCTGAGCCCCAGCGTGGGCAGCAGGGGAGGGGGAATCTGCCCCTCTGCCCCCTCAGCTCAGAGCCCACCTGCAGACCTGCCCCAGCCCTGGGCCCAGCACAGCAAGGAGCTGGAGCTGCTGGAGCCAGGCCAGAGGAGGCTCCAGGATGAGCAGAGGGATGGAGCAGCTCTGCTGGGAGGAAAGGCTGGGAGAGCTGGGATGGTTCAGCCTGGACAGGAGAAGCTTTGGGGTGACCTCACTGTGGCCTTGCAGGGCCTGAAGGAGCTGCAGGAAGGATGGAGAGAGACAATTGACAAGGGCTGGAGGGACAGGACACAGGGAATGGCTTCCCAGTGCCAGAGGGCAGGGATGGATGGGATATTGGGAAGGAATTGTTCCCTGGGAGGGTGGGGAGGCCCTGGCTCAGGGTTCCCAGATTTGCTGTGACTGCCCCTGGATCCCTGGCAGTGTCCAAGGGCAGGTTGGACACTGGGGCTTGGAGCAGCCTGGGACAGTGGAAGGTGTCCCTGCCCATGGCAGGGGTGTGACTGGATAAGATTCAACATCTCTTCCAACCCAAATAATTCCAGGATTCTCTAATTCTATGATCAATACCGCCTGGCTATGAAGCAAAAGAAACTTTTCATTCATAAATAGTGAAGTAAGAGTCTGGGCATTGATTTACCACCCAACACAGAGTATGATGCACTGGTAGTGTTGAGTTTTAGCACCTCTGTTACAGGAACCTGTAGGATGCATGTCACCTGTGAAAACACACGTCACATATATCTACTCTTGCTTCCTTTTTCTTCTTTAGATAACAGATTTTAGACACATACTGCAAGTAAAAATTGCAATTTCTTTACAAATTTTTGAGTATAAAGTGAAGAAAAAGCTCATTCTAATTTTGTCTTGAAATAGGTTGTTGAGGTCAACAAGGCCTAATGAAACATCTCAACCCAAAAGTTTGGGTTTGAGCTCTGATTCTTTCAAGGTCTGATATTTCTTCTTGGATTACTCACAAAAGGAGTGAAATCTAAACCACAGTTCCTTATTAAAATGAGGCTGTTTTATTTTGAGTACTTATTTAGTGAGGATAATATTTAACACTGCATTATAGGCCATAAAAACCCTTTCTGGACAATAAAGAAACAGTAAATGTTCACTTAAAATAAGCTATTGCTGGAACATTGGTGATGAGACTTTCTACAAACAGAATATGGCATCATCAAGTAATATATTTTTGTGAAATTGAAGAATTAAAGACCGGGATAGGAGAAATGTGCTAATAACAATGGGATAAACTGAGAGACAACACTCTGCTTGCTTCAAAAAGCATTTTTGAGAATAAAATTCAGAGTCATGTGGGGCGAAAAAGGACATTTGATAACAAAAATAAAAAATTGCATACAAAAAATGATACAATACTTATTTATTAACAATTAAACTAAGCTACAACTTAGCATATTTCAGCAGCTCTCAAGCTTAAAATGTCAAAACTATCAATATCAAATATAAATGAACAGCATTAAATAGTTTTATAAGATGGTTAAAAATTAAATTAAACCAAAAATATATAGAAAAAATGCCTATTATTTCCTTTTGTCTGTGATAATAGAAAAGAGACTAAATTTTCTTGGGCAATATTTTGAATTTCTGTCTTTGCAAAGTGATCAATTGCAACTTATTACAACAGAGATGGATATGCTAAGACTGAAATATTCTGGAAAACAAGATCCTTGGAAAATTGATTTAAGGTAAGAAATTGGGCCTATCTAGGAGACTAAAAGTACAAGAAATATAAATCAGTACTTTAATATGTCCAAAAAGTATTGGTTCTGTATTCTTTTTGAGAGATTTGACAATTTGAGTGTTGCTGAAGTATATCCACAGAGGACGTCCCGTTTCCTAAGGGAATTAGCTTAGTTCCTCATGATATATTTCTCCAAGTTTTCATTTAACCAAATTTAAAAAAAAAAAAAGTTCATGAAATAGTTTAAGAATTCGTTTTGTTAGTAGCTGCTGTTGCCAGGGGAGTGATATCAAGTGTCTCTGAGCAAAACCAGTTCTATACATTTCTACAGAAATGGGTTGGTGGTACAATACCACTACAACCAAAATCAGACCAAACCAAATTAAACCAGAACACTACCCCCAAAAAACCCCAACAAAAAAACCAAAACAAAAAAAAAAACAAAACAAAAAACTCCCAAAAAACCCCAAACCAAACCAACAAACCAACAAAAACCCAAACAGAACCAAACAAAAACCTCTAAAAATAAAAATCCCTCAAAACCCCAAAAACTCCCAAAGACAAAAACAAAACAAAACAAAGAAAAAAACCCCAAAAAACCCAACAAAAATTAAACCATCCAATCAACCAAGAAACAAAAAAACCCCACCAAAAACCCCACAACCAAAAAAACACCCACACACTCAAATCAACAGCCCCCGAAAACCAAGACCAAAGCAAACCAGGAAAAAAAAAACCCAAAACCTGAAAAAACCCCCAAAACAAACCTACAAACAAACAAAAAACCCAAAATAACCCCCCTCAAAAACCCTCAAAACCCACAAAGACAGTAACAAAACAAAAAAACAATCGACCAAGAAAACAAGCAA
>VXBN01015486.1:22614-36791 GCA_013397395.1 Sinosuthora webbiana | reverse complement strand
TACAGAAGAATAAGCAAGCAAACAAACAAACAAGAATCCTAGAAAAACCCTGACAGAGTCAGACATACAACCTGACACCCTGTTGTTCAGGGTGTTGGAAGCAGTCCAAAGTAAGCCCTCCTGGAGTGGCAGATGTGGTTCTGTTGGAGTAGAGATGGTCCCGTTGAAGAAAAAGGGGTCCAGTAATGGTGAGATGGGTCTGGTCTTCCCCCAGGGATCCGGTGGAAAACTGGATACCCTAGTGGCACTGTGGCTCCTTTTTTATCTAGGTTAAGATGGTTTAGTTTCTCTTTGTGTAGAGCAGCTTAATGGTCCATTAGCAGAAGATGTCTCCATGGATTAGTGAAACAATGAAGAGAGATAAATAGCACTCCACCATCTGATAAGCGACACTGACGTATTTGGGCAAAGATAAACAATTCTGCTCCACCCAGGTGGAAGAGAATAACATGTTCTTTACAAAACCCACAACAACCACTTCTAACAGGATGGTGTTAGGGCAGGAAAGAGAACAGAATCTTCAGATTTGTTCTGTGCCGAACACTAAGTTGTCACAAAAAAACCATGACAAAAGCAAATAGTATACTTACATTATATAGACAGATTATTCATAACGCCTGAATGTATAAAATGAGAATATTTTATAAATACTGGGAAATTACATGGTTACCTCACATTTCTGAAACTACCTTATAATGTATTACCCTAACACCTTGTTTTTATTTTTTCCTCTGTAATACCAAATATTATCAGGTACAGAGCTGCTTATAAAACACACCACTACAGTGTGGTTATTCAGAGCTATATTGGTACCTCCTGCCCCTGGAATATATTCAGATTTTTAAGACCATGTTCCTTATTCTAAGGCAGGTATTTTCGGCTCAACAAATGGAAATTAAATAGTGACCCATTACACACTATAAGCTGCACATCCAGGCCTCAGGTGCTATAAACTCCTCAGTTTTCTAGGGGACTAAAGTAATTGCTAACAGCCATGATCTCTGTCACTACAAAGTTCATAAAAACACTGAAATCACACTTGCAGGTTTTTCTGACCATGATTGGAGCCATCGAAACCACTCAAAAAAATCTGATAGGGGAAGGATGTTTTGTAATAATCTCTTTTGCCTGGGGATCTTATTATTTTTTTAAGCAACTTCAGATGAAATATCACTGTTTGCAATACCTAATTATTTATTAGTCCTGCAGAAGTGACTCTTCAAAGGGTTTCAGAATTAACCTCTCTTGTCAATTTATTCCCCATCTGAGACAATCTACACAATCCAGTTTCCACTAAAAAGGAAAAATGGTCACATTCAACTAAAACTGCCAGACACAAACTATTTCATACATTCAATTTTCTCTCATAATTTGGTCATATTCCTCTAGGGACAACCTTGGGAGAAAACAAACTGTGGGGACTGGGTTTGATTTGAAAAGAAAAGTGAACTTTAATAAGACTGTTGAAATGGAACAGACAGGAAAGGAGTCATTCTGTGTCTTAATACATAACTGTCATATTTCGGGGGAAAATGTGGATACTTGATTATAAAAAGAAGATGAATGTAGAATGTGGTCCAGGGATGACAGAAGCTGAAACCACACATGAAAGCCTACATTGTGAGTTATTCTAATTTATATTGCCTTTAAAATTTGACAGCACAGTTTTCTTAAAGGCCAAATCTACAATTATTCAAAAAGCTTTTAATATTTTAAAGGTGCAATACAATTGTAAGAAAAGGTGGATCCAGAACTTTGATGATGCTTTCTACAGCTCTTTTACATTTTCTGCTTCTGATTTTTAGAATTTGTCTGAATACAGATCCCAACCCAGAGGAAAAAAAATAGCAGGGAAACAGAAGTTCAAGAGTGAGATGTACAGCACTTCAGAAGTTTTATCTGTTTGACAGCATACCTAACTTGTGAATGTATTTCAGCAGAATTCACTAAGATTTAAACAGATTTTTTAGGAAAAAAAATCCTTGTAACATTACTCACAAACTAGTATTTGAGTAAATAGAGTTTAAAAGTACTTTGATCAATACCATTCTGAATTTCATTTTAATCAGCATTGTCTTTGACCAATAAAGATATTTCTATTAAGAAATTTAAAGATTTTGATACTCATCACCATCACCATCATCATCATCATCATCGTCATAATCTCCAGAGGTTTCAAATTCCCTTTCTGTGTTATTTTAAAGATTAAACTTGCCCTGTGGAATACAAAGAGAAGTCTAGGAAACAAACCTCTTTTCTTTGTCTATATATAATTTACCTTATTAATATTTCAGTTCATATAAGTGTCTTTTTCAGCTATTCTCAGACATTTCCCTAAAAAGAGTGTAGAAATTTCTTTAGGAAGTTGGATCATTAGTGAAGCTGTAAGAATGACCCAGCATATAGACAAGAAATAAAATTCAATCTACATTGTCTCCTGTCCCCATAACAACAAGGTCTTGTTTGGTTTCTGCTCAGGCTGAATGTTATACATTTTATTCAAGTTAAAAAATGAAAAAGCTAAACATTCTTATTCTGAAAAAAAAAGTAGTACAAATTATAAATTAAATCATCTCTTTCTGTAATAGCAAAAATATTATTGAAAATAAAAATACTTCCATTTAGAAGACCATCTCTCTCTCAGATTCTTTGGCTTTTCCAAAAGTCTGTATTTTTCAACTAAAACGTCAATAAAATCTGAGTAGAATAGCTAAAATACAGTAATTCAGCATCTTCCTGATTTTGCCCTTTCAGCCAATAAAAACTCTAGTGTCAGAGTTAACATAACATGGAACTTGAAAGAGTTCTAAGAAAGTTATAGTCATTCATTCTGATATTGGTAATTTCAATTTTCTTGCATTTGGGAAATGTATTATACAAAAATACATTTTTAAAACCAAAATAATGAAGAATACTACAGACAGAGGGGAAGAAAAAGAGAAAACAGAGAAATAATTAGAAACAAGGGACCTACAACATATTTTATTTTCAAAAAAAATAGAAACCACAGGCAGAAGGCTGTATTTGATTAAATTTCTATAGAGAACAAGACATTTTATTATGCTGTGCATCGTATGAGTCGTTTCAATAATAAAATGCAATTTAGTTTTACTACCAATGGCCTGTACAGTCTCCTAAAGAACGGACATGATGAAAATGATAGATATTGTTTATCATGGTGGGTTTTCAAGCCGTGAAAGAAATTTCAAGCAGTGGTCATCATTGCTCAGCCACAAGAAAACACAGCTGGAAATTAAAAGACCCACAGTAGGAGATGAGGAGAACAAAGAGTTTCTGGATTTCATTATGCACATTTAAGGAAAGTGCTGCAATAGCTACTTCGTTTGTGTGCTGAAAAGTATTTGGCAGACAGTTTTGGATTTAAGATGCCTCACTTTTACAAGGAAATAGACCTTGGTCTCAAAACTCTTATATTGGTCACCTTACAATTCTGAGCTATTTACACAAGACTGAAGCAAATGAATAATGAAAAAAGAAAACCAAAAAAAGCCCCCCCAAACAAACGAAGCTTCTGAATCTGAGAGGAAAGCAGAGGTTGCTTTCATTTAAATGACATTTTAGCCAAAACAATCAGTACCTTGGGAAGGGAGGGAGGTCTTTAACATGTAAGAGTGTGGGCATTTTCAGCATCTGGATAAACTGCACCACATCTGCTGAACAGTTGCAGCAATGGGATAATTCTGAAATTCAGAAATAGTTAATCTTAAGGTGCCTTATCCAATTCATTCCATGTTCCCTTGGGAATGTGAATGCTATTTATAGGCATGGTGAGTAATTAAGGCATGGTGTGAAGTTTTATTTTTCTGTCATTCTTAATTCACTTCCCCTGCATCCATAAAATAAACCTTCCTGAGTTCCATTTTGCCAAAGATACACTTGGAACTGGAAACAAAATGGAACGATACGGGGTCTAACACAAAGTGAGTGCTGAACAGCCAATCCCAGCAGTTAAGAAAGCTGGGTGGAACTGGGTACACACTTGTGATTTCTGCATCCACACAGCCAAGAGGATGGAATAAGGCTTTTTACATTCTGAGGCAGCGTATCTGCCCAAATTCTTTTAGAAGAACTATCTTTAGACAACACCAAAAAAAAAAAAAAAAAGAAGTTTATGTCAGAGTAAGTCTGGTGGGGAGCAGCTGAGGGAGCTGGGAAAGGAGCTCAGCCTGGAGAAAAGGAGGTTCAGGAGGGACCTTCTGGGTCTGCACAACTCCCTGGCAGGAGGGGAAAGCCAGGGGGGGTCAGGCTCTGCTCCCAGGGAACAGGGACAGGAGGAGAGGGAACAGCATCAAATTGTGCCAGGGGAGGCTCAGGTTGGACACCAGCAGAAATTTCTCCATGGAAAGGGTGGTCAGGAATTGGGAGGGGGTGCCCTGGGAGGTTTAGAGTCCCCATCCCTGGAGGTGTCTAAGGAACACCTGGACATGACACTCAGTGCTCTGGGCTAGGGACAAGGTAGGGAGAGGGTCTTGGAAGCTTTTTTCAACCTCAGGATTCCATGATTCTGTGATTCTGATGTTAGGAATACATTGATGGTCAGCCATTCTTGAGAAAAGAAGGAAAGGTGATGAGGAAGGTGGAAATTATCATTTTCTACCAGCTTTCCAGTTTCTTCCAGTTGAACCTGGTCCTTTGCACCTGGATGAAGGCCTACCCCACTGTGGTATTTTTTTTTGGCTAATACTGATTAAGAACATCATATTAAAAGAAATCTCAGACTTGGAGATCCTGCACAGGATAAATGACAGCAGCTGTCCGGAATCCTCATGCCAAGCAGCCAATACCCCTCACATAACAATTCTGCTCACAGAACAATTCTTCTCACAAAGCAATTTTTCTCACAGATACATTACCATTACCTGTGGCTGCTTTATAAAACATCACTGTAACTTCTTTCACAGTGAGAGCAACATCCTTTGCCACCTCAAAGGTCCTTTGGACTCATCTAAAATGTCATTCTACACCCAAACAGTTAATTAAAAAATATTTTAATTTTTCAGATGAAAAATCATGCCAAAGATCATGCCAAACATGATTTCAAATAATTCACTTTTTTATTTCATTCTTTAGTGGCTGCTGTAAGCAAGAATTTAATACATCCAGACCTGAGAGATATGTCTAAAATTTATTTTTTAAAACTTCTTTCCTTTTTTTGTGTGTCTCTGTGTGTTTGTGTGTTGAAGTGGCAGAAGGAGCCAGAAAGATTTACAGACTTTATTTTCTGATAAGTCTCGGAAAGTAAAACGTCAGAATTTTCATCCACCTGGAATCTAAAAAGCAATAAAATGTACAGATAACTCTCTCTTAAAAGTAATACAATTCAATATTGTTTTCATGAGTATGTCTTCATATTACCTTATTTTTTAAATTCCTCTTCCTTCCACCAGCACTGCATTCAATAATTTTAGCCCCACTATGTTCAATAATGTTAATTTGAACGTACTCTTGGATGGTAAGGTAAACAGAATTTCTTATCTACCTGTTACACTCTTTTCATCCATTTTTTTTTTTTTCATTAAGTAAAGTTAGTTTTGAAACATCAGACCTCAAGTTTATGTTAGGAAAATTCCAAGGAAAAAGAGTGGAAGACGAAATTTTTCACAACGTGAAGATGCAAAGGGCAGACAGAACAAAGAATCCCCCAAAACAGGGAAAATCCAACCCAACCCAACTCAATTGAAAAAACTTACCCTCCCCCAAAAAACAGATAAAATTAAATCATTTCTATACAATAAGTGAAACAAAATCAATTAATATGTAAACTCTATTAAAAAATTATAGTAATTACAGCAGAATTCTATAGGATTTCATCCAATTGAACTCTTTCTATCAGCAATATAGGAAGATGAAAGAGTAAGATAAAGTTCCAATTTCCCATGAAACTATGGCACTACTATTAAGGCATGATATAAATAACTAGACAAATTAGCATGCAAGTCTGCCTAAAGCTGTACAACTAAACTTTTTGGTGGAAAATTCAAATGCAATTTAGACAGGCAATCCATGTTCATTTGTTCAAATAAAGCCAGAATTATTCAGAAAGCAATACAGAAAATGAAAACATGATGAAACGAAGAACAGCTGAAAGGATCAAACTAAATTATGGGGGAAAAAAACCCAACAAGAGATGAAAATCTAAACTAAAGTAGGCAAAACTGAGAAAAGATGATTTGGAAATTAATATGGAAATAACAAATAGTGTTTTTGACATTTACAGAAATTTAGGTGTCATTTACCATGAAACTCTCTTATTTATTTATAATTCATATAGAGAACGTCTACACTGCAAATTACTTATGGTTGATTTTACTACATTAGGCAATCTATTGCACAAGATTTGTTGCAATGGAAGCATGTGGATGTTACTACAAGTATGATCAGGTGCATTTTACCTCACAATTGTTCTAACACTGTTTAAAAGTAAACTTGAATCATGGAATATCCAGAGCTGGAAAGGGCTCACAAGTTGGACTTGAGTCCAACTCCTGTCCCTGCACTGGGCAAAACCTAAAAAAAGACTACATTTATCTCTTGGCATTTACACTCACTTCTCGACTGCATTTTTTTAAAATGCAAAAATACATCATTATGGAAGTTATTTTTGCTCCTTATTAAGCTAATTTTGTCTGCTGATCAGTATTGTGTGTGTATATGTGTATATATATATGATTATTTTATATATATATTCTATACATTGCATGCATCCCATAACATTGATTGATTGTTTTTTTCAGTAAATTGCGGACCTGGCCATAAATTAACCAAAAAGTAGTGTGAAATAGTATTCTGCTTCTCATCCTGGATTAAATGCCAGCTGCTTTGATCAAACATGTAAAAAAAAAAATCTATTACTTCCTAATGAACACAATGTTCTACAATCAACTTGATTGGTATTATGCAGGGAATTACAATTTTACTCATTGTTGTTGGGAATGATATATTCCACTGCAGCGTCAACCAGGCCGCAGTGATAAGAGGCTTTAAGAGTTTAATTAGAAAGGTTTTTAGTCTTAAAGATATGCAAAGAAGATTAATACTAGTGGGCTTGAAAGCTACATGGGATCTCTGATGACAACTCCAGCTTTGAGGCAAATACTTGTTTTCTAATTAAAACCCACAGTACTAAAAATGCTTTGAAGAGATCTGTGCAGACATCCTTATTCTCCAGTTGCAGTGACAATCAAAATATTGACACTAATCTGGGTCTCTGCTCTCAGAGGTACTGAGGGTAACAACTGGGGTGTGCATCTTTGCCTAGAGGAAATTTCTCCCAGAGGCGCTGGAGGTGTCTGTCAGTCACAGCCATCACTATTATCCTTCCATGGCCATTACACACATGAGCCACCACTAAAAGAAAAACACATGCATCAGATGATTCTGATAAAAATTCTTGACAAAATTTCTGCCATTTCATCTGCTTGTATTGAAGATGGCAGATTAAAGTGATCTTACTCTGTGATGGGAGCCATTGTGAAACTGTAGAAACATGATGTTAGTAATTATTGAAATAATTTTGTCACTTATGAGCTTTTAAACAAACAATGACACAAAGATTTTGTGATCTACAAAACAGGACAACAGGAACAACGATTATACAAAAAAAAATATAAGTACTGAAGAGTGAATACAAGCTTTCTGAGACAGAACTAGTGAGATAAATCAGAGAAGCTTAAGGGGGAGAGAATAAGAGTGACCCAGTCTAACACTTCTGAAGATTAGTTTTCTAAATTTTGTACTTCTGTGTGAGAGAACAGAGTGATACACCTTCACATTCTAATTTTGGAGCCTTCTCATATGGAGAATGGTTGTGACAGATACACCTTGTTCGTACTAAACATTAAATAGAAGCCTTTAACAGATGTCTCCCTGGCACTGTGAGCACTGCAAGTGCTGGAACAGCCTTGACAGATAAACAGTTATAATTAGATGTCAAAAAAGGAGTCCCATTTGAATAAACAAAACTTTTCTGATGTTACTGAGGGCTCCAAATATTGTACCGTGGTATGTACAGAATGTGAACCAAAAATGCCTGCTCTGAAAGGAAACAGGATAATGAAGATTTTCATTATGAAAAATGGTATGTTTTCCCTATGAAAACTGTTAGGCTTGTTTCTGGAAAGTCTGGACAGCCATAGAAGAAGCAACAGCTCACAAGAAACATATGTCTTTTTTACTTAGGGCAGCTGATATCAGCATGTTTTAAAATATAACACTCCCAAAAAAGACTTGTTTTTGTGGAAAAAAAAAAAGCATCAAAACCAAAGAACTTAATCCTAGCCAAAGACAGAAGAATTAAATCTTCTTTTAAAATCAGTGTACCCATGATATTCATTCATGTGAAAACTAATGTGTTTGAAGGCAGAGGCAGAGGAGAAGGCAGCATAACCCAACAAAATGACTTAAAAATGGGCTTAAAGTAATAGCAAAGCAGGATGTGAGAAGGCTTTTAGTTAGAACTGGTGCCACAGGGATACCCACCCATAGGATTACACTGAGTCCAAATGGAAAAATAAGCTGCCTGACAGAAATTGACCATTTATGCCTTTTATCTCTGATGAGAGAACCAGATACATGCAAACATTCATCTTCTTATTCTGTTGCCTTTTAATCCAAATTTCTGATTTTTACCCTGCAGGGAAGGAGAAGCTTCACACAGCAAGGGCACGAGATTTATTTAAAATCTGCCAAATAGTAATAGCATCTGTAGCAACGCTTTCCCAAAGCACCTACTTAGCATCAAGTGGAGGAGAAATTTCGATTTTCTCAATACAGGCCCTGCGTTATGCAATGGTTTCAGTGCAGGAACAGAACCTCAGGAGAGCTGGAGCACAGGGCTAGTCCACAAACATTATCTGAGCAACTGTAATTGATGCTGGACTAGTGCTAATCCTTTCCCCCCCAAGTATGTGTCACTCCCTACTTCCCTTACAAAGCAGAGGTGCATAATTATTTTTACTGGTTAAAGCACTGGGCTGTTGGCATGAATTAATAAATTCATGGATGAGTTTCTTAACAAGGAATGGTCACTTTCTGGACATTGTGATGGGAAAGATGTGGTGACAATGAAAGCAACGGCATCGCTAAATTTCAGAATAATAGGCAGGATCCCCTGGAGCAGTGACACAGGAACGTGTCCACCTGGATTGGGATGTCTCCAGACAGGGACACACCAGGCACTCCCTGGGCAGCTGTTCCAGGGTTCTGCCCCTCCATGGACAGAAGTTCCTCCTCTTGCTGGGGTGGAACTTGCTGTGCTTTATTTGATGGCCATTGCTCCTCATCCTGGCAGTGGCACCACTGAACAGAGCCCGGCCCCATCCTCTGGCACCCCTTGGAGATGTTTGTATGGATTGATGGGATCCCCTGTCAGCCTTCCCTTCTCCAGCCTGGCCAGGCCCAGCTCCCACAGTCTCCACGAAGCACAGAGAGGCTCCAGAGCCCAAATCCTCTCTGTGGCCTCCCCTGGACCCTCTGCAGCAGCTCCTGGTCTCTGCTGTCCTGAGGAGCCCAGGACTGAAGCCAGCACTGCAGAGGTGCCTCAGCTGGGCAGGGCAGAGGGGCAGGATCCCCTCCCTGCCCTGCTGCCCACTCTCTTCCCTCTGCTCCCCAGTATACCAGGATATATATGTATATATATATAGAGAGAGATTAGATAGAGATAGATAGAGATGAGATAGAGATTAGATAGAGATAGAGAGATAGAGAGAGAGAGATAGATACTAAGGTAGATAGATTAAGGTAGATAAAGATGTAGATAGATATTGGTATATCTTGGCTTGCACACGGTAGGCCACTAAATCTCAGGCCCTTCCTAACTGTGGAGTCACTTTGAAGTCTGATGATCTTTCATGTACTTGTAGTCATACACGTGTAAAACAGATTCCAAGACTCTTCTTAATTAGTAAACTTGGTGTTTTCATTTGCCTGGGACAAAGGTTATGAAATAAACAAGGAGGATCCACATCCTGGAGATCATCACCAGGTCTTCAGGCTCCCCAGCACTGCCCTTGCCCTCTTGGCCAAGTGATTCAGCTATGAATGGCTGAATGGTTGCTGTTCACAGCACCACAGTACTAATTCAAAAGACACAGGAGTTGTAAGAAAACCACATTTTCTTTTACTGTAATGTCATCTCCATGTATTAAACTGCATCAGTTTACTCTCTCATGAATGATAATAGTTTTCTTGTTAAGTCCTAGCTACTATGAAATGGAAGTTTCTGTATCTAAAAACCTGTCATACACATAAGTCTTGAGACCATACCCACCACTGCTTGATTCTGTCCCTCTTTCCCATCTTTCATTACCATGTCCAGATGCTTATTGAATGTTTCCAGGGATTGAAAATCCATAGCCTTTCTGCTACAGTTCTTGGTCACTCTCACTGTGCAAAAGTGTTTTATTTAATTGTTTATTAATTGAATTGCTCTTTGGGTTTTAACATAACCATTTTTGTTCCTGCATAAGTTAATATTTGACCACTGAGCAGTGAATATTTGGTACCCTTACTGCCATTCAGAAATTAAAAAGAAAAATAAATAAATAAATAAATATAAAAGAGAAGAGGAAAGACAGAAGGAAAAAGGGGAAGGAGAGAAAAGGAGAAAGAGAGAAAAAGACTGTTAGAACCATTCACTGAAGTTATTAAAGAGCCAGAAGAAAAAGATGATTTTCTACTAGTTGAGATTGTTTCAAATACCTGAAGAGTGGGGAAGAAATGAAAGGCAAGTCTGAATAACTCTAAGTAAACATATCCCTACAAATTTGTTTCTCTCTGTGACAACATGTAGCTGCAAAAGATTTATTCCTAGTTTTTATTCCCCCAGGATGCTGAACTCTGATCCTCCCTGCTTCCCCCTGATTTGCCAAACCTGTCACATTTGGCTGACTCCCCACAGTGTTACAATTTAACCCAGTGTCCTGAGGCAGCCCTGCACTGAACGAAGAGGAATTCCTGATAGTGTTCTCTTTCTGGTTAGTTTAGTACAGAAATAAAAGAAAAGTGGAGATGTGGCAGTGAAAAGGAGAAAGTTAGAGAAAAATAATAATAATAAAAAAATTCAAGACAGTTTGCTTCAAGTGTGTGGCAAAGACGGAAGAAATCCACCATAGATTAAGTTACTCTCTGGAATTATTATTATTTAATATACAAGACAAACATTAACTACCAGTGCAATAAGCAATACCTAAGGTTATACAAAATTCATAAATTATATTAAAAAATCTGCATAAATGTTCTTGAAATAAGGAGATGGACAGAATTTCAGAAGCCAAGTTTTGTGTGTAGTACAATTCTGTACATTTTGCATTATCTTTTTTTTAATTATCTTTTATCTTAAACCCACAATTTTAGTGTCAACCTTAAAAGTTCTAACAAGGAAAATTAAAAACCTAAATTAATAGAGCAACACACAAGAATTACTTAAGTCTTATTAAGTAATATTATGATTAACTCAAACAATGTTTCTTTAAGTATAAATAAAAGAAGTATAATTTCTATACTTTTCTTAAAAATTTCTATACTTTATAAACATTTATATAGGCCTTTGATGACAGAAATGTTGTAAACATTGTGTATGAAGCTTTCAACCTGACAAGATCTGCAGGCTTAATTTTTATGTCCGTGTTGGGTGCTTTTGTGAAATTCTGAAACTTTTTCAAAGTGACACAAACAACTGATATTCCAGATACATAATACATAACAGAGGTGTATGTTATACTTAACCACTTTATTTTTACAAATAGGTTATTAGCTGGAGTGACTTAGAATGGTTATTTGAGTTTTAAATTTTGAAAATTTAAATTTCTACATACTTATTAGGGAATCCCATGCCAGGCATTGAAATGCCTCTTCTTTCCTTTTCCTTTTTTTCTCCACTTGGTTTAAAAATATGGAAGATTAAAGAAATGAAAATTATGGTGCCTAATTAATCTAGAAGTTATTTATTAACTACATATTTAAACTAGAATGTAGTAAATTGTGGTTAAGGTCTAAGAGCAGGACTTGACAAGAGTTAATATGAATCAGAATGAAAGAAGGCTATTTGATATTTTCATATGGTTTGAAAAAGGTCATCTGGACAAATTAATTTCTTGGATTGCTGCAGGAAGATTTTTCTGAAGTTTTTTCTAAGCTCAGAGAAGAGGACATTTTTTTAAGGGAGATGGTAGAAATTAGTAAAATCACAAATTATTTCAGACATATCTGAATGGACAAAGGGAGATCAGGCGGGGGCATGGCAAATGCAATTAAACTCTCAGGTGCAATAGGTGTTGGAAAAGCACAAGTATCAATGAGGATATAAAAGGATACTTCCCTCTGATTCAGTCAAATTACTACAAATTTCAGAAGAAGGAGGAAAACAAAAAAACAAAAACCAAACCAAACAAACAAAAAACCCCCAAAAAACAAAAACAAAAACAACCCAAACAAACAAAACAAACAAACAAACAAAAAAAAAACCCACAAGAGAAAGAAAAAAGCTTAGGAGAAATGGATAGTCACTTCCTAAAATTATCAGGGTTTTTGTACCAGTGATTCTCCTGATGTTAAGATTTTTGTTATGCACCGCCATGAATCCAATGGGATTATAAGGGATTAACATGTAAAAAATAGAGTGTCAAATTAGTGATTTCTCAAATTCAGGAGAAAAATTATTTTAGGAAAAGGAATCTAGAGTCCCAATACACAATTAGCATTAATTAAAATTATACAGTCCTTACGTGGCTGATACAAGTTTATGAGACCAGTCTAAATATTTCCATGGAATACATTCCCAGGGAAAAGATATTCCTTAAATATGTTTTTGTTTTTTTTTTTCGAATTTCTGTCATGCCTACAAGATCACTGCAGTTTAAAATGTTCCTGTTTGTGGCAACCTGATTATTGTCCAACAGAATGTCTATGGGATTTACATGTCCTGCTTCAGAAAATATTTGACAAATCCAGACATTTGCCATGTAGTCTAATTGTGAGGAAATATATTGAAGAATAACTATTTTTTCATTACTTTCTGATATTTTCACTGTAAAAGAAATATTAGTCTAGGTGCAAAATGAAACATCTTTTATGTAAGGAGAATCCAAATAAATACCCTAATTCTCTAGATTTTCCAGAGGGAGTAACTTTTGTACAATCAGAAGGCTTTTTTGTCCACCAGGATCACAGGGATATGAATATTAATTAGAATGGTCACATTTACTCAGAATATTCAATTAAAAACCCACAACCAAAGAAATAAACAAGATGTGCAACACTGTCCACACAGGAAAAGATAAACTAATCCAGTATGTCATAATGCCACAAAAATTTGGGGAAAGTTCTAGATTTTAGGAGGAGTGTTTCTAATGAAACCTGACTGGTACAGAAAGAGTGGAGTTCAAAAATCATCCTGTGTATAAAATAGATACTCACAATCATTAATTATGCATTTGTTTTATATATAATTCAAATTTCAGTTAGACTGTATAATTCATCTCTGTAAATGATATATATATTTCATATAGCACAGCACCAGAGTGTTTTCTTCCAGAAATATAGTCTCACAAACAGCAGCAAGTGTACAGTCAAAAGACCAAGAAAAATCTATTACTATTAGATTCAGTGTAATTAAGCTTGGCACAGCTGCTTAACAATATGTATGACATAAAATAAAGGAATGGGAAAAACAGCAGTGTGATATTTTGGTGCAAAATCACCAAACATGTGCTGTAAAAGCACATTTTAGGAGCATTTTGGTGGTATTTTCAACTCTTTAGGCTCCACTGCAAAATGTTTTGGCTTTCCAGTGTAAGAAAGATGTAGGTAAATTGGTGTACACTCAGCAAAATGCTTGGGCAATCGAGCACTTGCCATGTGAGGAGAGGTTGAAAAAAGTAGATTTTGTTTCAAAATGGAGGGAAAAAAAGTGTAAGGGGTCTTAACATAATCATCCTAATGCCTATGAGAAAAAGGAAGCTTTTTACTGACATGATTTCTGATTGGAAATACAGAAAAGGGGAAAGAACAATATGAGGGCAATCAATGTTGCCAAGACAGGTTGTTTCAAGACTCTTGTTAGTGAAAACCCAGGGGAAAGAGGTGTGAATTTTGTGTTGACCCTGCTTTGGTGGGCCTCGGGTTTTGTTTTCTTTTCCCGAGATTCAGATGGTGGTTCG
>VXBN01015486.1:8460-22357 GCA_013397395.1 Sinosuthora webbiana | reverse complement strand
CCTCCATTCTAAGAACCCCAAAACTACAAAATTTTTCACCCAGTGATAAACTACACTACTGTCTGTCACACCTTTGTGACTTGTAATTTTTCTCTCAATGTTGGAAGTTTTTCCCACGTATTAAAGTCAAAGACAGTGTTTTCCTGGGCTCTGTGCCAGGGTCTACAACCCCCCTGTACAGATTCCAGACCCCCCTGTAGAGATCTCAAACCCTCTTGCTCGGGTCCCAGACCTCTCTGCCGAGGTCTGTGGCCTCCCAGGGCGCCCAAAGGAATGCCCTGGACTCCAACAGATGGGGTTTTGGGTGAAAAACCTCCAGAGGTCCGTTCCATCCATGATTCATAATACTGAGAAAAGTGGTGAGGAAGATGAGGAGGACTTGAAGTTTTTAAGAACTGCATCAGTACCAGAGTTTAGGCATTGGAACAGTTTTGTCAAAAATTCTGATTATGAAACACTGAAAAGCATGTGTAGCTGAGCTGAGTAAGGAAAGGCACTCCATTTTTTTCTGGTGACTGATGATGATAATAGTTAGAACTCATTTTGCAACAATTAAAGCCATGGTCACAAATGAAAAGTTCAGATAAAGACCAGAAGAACTTTAAAGAAATATCAAGAAAAGACGACCCTAGGTCTCCTGTTTCTAAATGGTTGAAATAAAAACAGCTTACCTGGGAAGAATTAAACTTAACTCATATCCTCCCAACAAATTTGTCTTGAAACACATTAAAATTTAATTTTCTAGATAAATTCACTGGATTGAGAATGGTGTTTTATTCAGTTGGAATGCAAAATCCAATAATGATTAAAAATAACCAATTCACTGGATCCAAGCCACGATATAAGAACTCTCCTATGAGGCCCCAAAATTCTATATCCTTAGAGACATAAATCCTAGAAGTGCTATATAATTTAGAAGGAACAAGTGTTTTTGTTTTGCAATACAAGCATGTCTCTAAGTCAAATCTCAATTAATTTGCTAAACTAGGCTATAAACACCAATATTTTATTTTAATTTTTTATTTGAGGTATAGAGGGACTGGATAAATTCAGACTGCATTTACAATAAGGAGGTCCTCCTTCACTCATTAGAAAACCCTAAATAAATTACTCTTTCTCTTAATTAAGTGGTTAAACATCTGTGTAGGTGAACTCTAGTGCAGTTATCTCAAAATGAGATCCTGTACTCCCTATGTTGTGCATTTTTTTTCTGGTAGCTTTGAGTCCTGCTTTACAAATGCAAGATCCTTGTACACAGCATTTTATAAAATATGCTCTGCAATTAGGCAACATATGGCATCAGAGAAAAATTATATATTTTCCCTTGACTAACAGAAAGTTAAAAAAAAATTAAAGAACAAACTGGTAGAGCATGGTTGTTTTCTACCAGTTTAAGAATCTAGAGAAAATGACAAAGAAATATAAATAAACCCAGAGTACTGTAACATCTTGTCACTTCCAAATTTGAGACTGTATTTTTGCCTAGAACTGATTGTTTCAATCAAGCAGTGTTCCCATTCTTGCATAATTATCTCCATATAAGTTGTCATTCTACTTTCAAACAGCAGACTGGAGACTACTTAGTTCCTAACTAGAAAGAACAGTTTTGTTTTTAAGTAAACAAAGATATTGAGGACAGAAAACATTGTTATGCTGCTTGCCAAAAGCATTATAATTGTACTGGGATTTTTAACAGCCTTTCTATTGCAATCACTGATTAAGTGTGCTATCAAATATCACAGACTTACATATTTTAGGCAAATTCTGAGGAATTCTGATGATGACAACTGCAAAGGAGATAAATGCGGAAAGACTATACATTGTAATTACACCATTTCACTGTGTTAATGACATACTAAAGGACTCACTCGCATTTTCTGAATATGTAATCCCCACTAAAACTAAATTAACTCCTCTTAGACAAGTCTTCACAGATATTTAGAATTTATATGTCAATCAATGAAATGAAAATACTCTTTTTCTTTCTGTATCAGAAATTGCAGGCCACACATAATGCTTTCTACATAATTCTTTTCATTTTTCTAGTGCCATAGGGCCAAAGACTCCACAAAGTTATTTTGCAAACTACTAATGTCATTGAAGACAGCAAAAACTCCAAATGTAAGAGGAGAAAAGGGTTATTGAATGAATTACAAAATCAGAAATGAATAATGTACATTTTTCTTCTCAGTGCTTCCAGTGGGGGGACAAATTCAAACACCTCTCCAAAAAAGGCAAAACTCTTAGGTTAAGCAGAGAAAATGTCAATATTGTACACAAATATTGATGCACACATAGTGACTCACAGCTTTCCAGAACCTGCAAGACTTTGGTTTGGAGTCAGGTGAGAGCACCCTGTTGCAATATGGATATTGCAACAGATCTGTCTTGACATTATTTTATTAGTCTCAAAATAAAGCCAACAAAAAATTGCCTAATATACAAGTATGACTCACTGTATTTAAGATCACATGTTTTCTTGCTAAATAGACAAATTTTAAAAGGATGGAGGCTAAAGCAAGAGAACGAAGTGAAACGTGACTCATCTATCACAGTTATGAGAAATTATCAGTTTTTTAACAACCTACATAAGTTGTCAAAAAGTATTTAACACTTATATAAGTGTTTGAGACAGAACAAGAAAATAAAGCACTGACAACTAAAATTATAATACAACACTCCTTTCAGCTGTTTGAAAACGCTTTGCTAAGTCAATCTGGCCTCAAAATGTTTAGGTATGTGAAAACATATTTATCACTAGTTGATAAATAAGAGAATGTAAATAAATTTTGAAGTTGCCAAAGGAGAAATTTTGGTTAAATTAAGCTTGAAACCCTTTATTTTTGAAGCAGCCCATGGTGTTGGTTTCAGGCTTACTGGCTGGGTGTTAATCACCAGTGCAGAGTGGTGACTTTGCAGTTTTCCTGAGACAGAGAATCAACAGATCCGTGGCAATCTGTCCTTCTCCATGGCAGTTAGCATGTTCCCCTCTGCACCTGGGGGCCATGTCAGGACTGGAATATGAAATAACACAATTCTTTCTGAGAAGTGTTCCCTTACAAAATTACTGAGATGACATCCAGCAGGAAACGAACAGTTGTCTGGCCGTTACCATGTCAAATCGCTCAAAGAATAGGAGAAAATTGCTTCAAACAAACGACTACACCAGGGAGGAGGCTCCAGCCTCTTTAGCTCTCCTGGTAAATCTGTACCTGACACTGCAGACAGCTGGCAGTGTTTCAGTGCACACCTTCTGAGCCTCTCAGGGGGGAAGGATAACATTGCTGGCAGGTTGCTCCTGACAAAACCACCTCGAGTGGGAAGATCAAGCGGCTTTAAAGGCAAAATGCGATTTTCTGGCTGATCCTCCGAATTGGAATAGCATTTTGGCTGCACCCTGAGTCCCTTTTTGACCCAGTAAACATCTCCCTAGGGAGAAGGCATACATCAAACAGAGCTCATAATCATATTTTTACTGTCTTGGGGACTGATTTCATGGGTGGGGAGAGCTTAGTTTAATAAGACCCTAGTCCCAGCAAAGCTTTTAAGTTTGTGGTTAACCCCAACCACACGAACATTTGTGTTAAAATCTCAGAACAACTCATAATTCAAATTAACACATGCTTAAGATACTGGTAGTTGTATCTCAAGAAGAGAAAAATTAGTGTTATCATTACATTAGTCTAAATTAAACAAATTACCAAGTTTGAAGTGTTATGTGGTGAATGCCATAACAAACTGGTGTGCTGGATGCAGCCAGAAAACATAAATTTTCCTATTTTTTTTTTCTGAGATTCTTGTTTAGGAAATGGAAGTTGCAATCCTACAAGCACTAGCACAGGCTGAAATGTGGGCATGCATGAATGCTTGCATGCAGCCAATAGCAGATATGTATGCAAGTCAGGAATTTCGGCTTCTATAATTTTGATTTTTATGAAAGAATATTGTGGTTCGTATTCTGTGTAAGGAGCTCAGATTCATACAAAGAAACACAGATTTATTTGTATGGATTATGATGTGAAAAATAAAGTTTAAATGTCTTATTAGCCACCAGACTGACACTTGTTTAACATCATAAGTTGGGGGAGGATGTTCAATATTTTCAGAATTGTTTAAAAGAACTGTGTCAATTGTGGATCATCTTCCATGCCATGCTTTAGAGTATTGATAGTGATAATCAGTGTGATTTTTGCACATATATTTTTCCACTGCATCTGCTTCTTTTTATATTCAGCAGGGCACCTGGGCCCATGACTAAACAAGGTTAGAGACTTAGAGCTGTAATTTTATAGTCCTACACTGATGCTGAAACAATGTCTTCTAATCTAGGAAGCATATCCATTTTCATAAGAGATAATATATAGCTCCAAAGGTTTTTCTAATTACATTAAGCCCATTTAAACCTCTGATTACTGCAGTGAAAATGTGTATTCTTTAATGGATCAGACAGAGCAGCTTCCAGAAGCAGACGAAGGTACTTAATTCAGTACATAATGCAGTTTCATTAATGCAGACTTCAAAATAATTTAGAGACATAGTCAACAGTGGCAATTTCCCTATGGTTTTATTAGATATATCTTTACCTTCTTTTTGTTTGTTTGTTTAAATTACAATTATTTATTGCACATTCAAAGATAAAAAAAGAGATTATTTTGAAACATTCTATTGAATTCTTCAGATACATAATATTTGTAATACAGCATATATTTGGAATCTGGAATCTGCTCCATTTACAAAGCTAATGGCAAGTTACAGATAAAAAATATTAATTCTGTCATACATCTCTGCCTCGCATTTCTTTAGGAAAATAATTGCTTGTAAGCCTCCTTCTTCTCATGTACATGTTCTGCCTAATTACTTGAGATCTGTTAATATTTATCCTGGACTCCACTTAGATCACTTACAATCCTGAAAACGCAGCAGTTACAGAGACCCTGGGACAGCTCCTGCCAGTGCTGAACCCTACAGTGAATAGAACTTTATACCTTAACTGTGAGGTAGCTTGGATTTAATCCTCCAGAAAAGGCAGTAACCCTGTAGTTAGGAAAAATTTCACGTTCATAAATTTTTCACAAGAGCATTCCTTCCCATAAAACCCCATAAAAGGAGAGGGAAAACACTCAGATTTATGTTCTGACTCAGCACAAAAATTTGAGAATTGAGCTCATTGTCAGGACTGGAGAAGTTGTGAGGAGAGGAGAACAACCACGATTTGAAAAGCAGTTGGGGACACTCTCACCCCAAAACTCATCACAGATCATACATAAAAACATGCTTAGCCTCACAAATATTCAGGTGAATGCAGTGTAAAGAATGGAGAAGTAAGGACGGCAAAGCAATCATTCTTCCAAAGTGAAGAATATTGGATGTTCTACCACCTTGCAGTCTGGATAGGCAATGGGATCCCAGTTAAAGTATTTTGGGATTCAATATTTTACTCCAAGTTATCAATCTGGTTCTTTTATCAGAGAATGGTTTGGGTTGGAAGGGGCCTTAAGCATCATCCAGCCCCACCCCTGCCATGGGCAGGGACACCTTCCACTGTCCCAGGCTGCTCCAAGCCCCAGAGTCCAACCTGCCCTTGGACACTGCCAGGGATCCAGGGGCAGCCACAAGAAATCTGGGCACCCTGTGCCAGGGCCTCCCCACCCTCCCTGCAGGGAACAATTCCTTCCCAATATCCCATCCATCCCTCCTCTGGCACTGGGAAGCCATTCCCTGTGTCCTGTCCCTCCAGCCCTTGTCAATTGTCTCTCTCCATCCTTCCTGCAGCTCCTTCAGGCCCTGCAAGGCCACAGTGAGGTCACCCCAAAGCTTCTCCTGTCCAGGCTGAACAATCCCAGCTCTCCCAGCCTTTCCTCCCAGCAGAGCTGCTCCATCCCTCTGCTCATCCTGGAGCCTCCTCTGGCCTGGCTCCAGCAGCTCCAGCTCCTTGCTGTGCTGGGCCCAGGGCTGGGGCAGCTCTGCAGGTGGGGTCTCACAATGGCACACACAAAGACAAAGACAAACTTTTTGTTGTTGTCGTTCAAAGGATTTGAAAGCTATCTCTAAGACCAATTCCTACCCAGACAAGTAAGTCACAGAGAAAATCAATTTTGATCTATTACGTCAAAAATTGCATTATAACTGGGTCAACTTGCATCATCTTTCCATCAAGATGTATAGACAAGAAATCTGAAACAGTGTGCTATTTTAAATATTCATCTTTATGTGGAGTTGAAAAGCACAGGCAAGATTTGACATCACTCTGAGATGTTGATTTCAGCAGAGCAGCTGTTACCTCCATATTTGGTGGTGATGAAGACTCACAGTTTTCTTTGCCCTGCTGTGCTGACTTTTTTTTGAAAACATTTTAAATGTGTTGGAAATAATTGTTGGAGAACACCAGCACATAAATGTTTATACTGAGGAAAGGCTGTGGGAGCTCAGTTGGTTTAGCCTCAACAAGAAAAGGTTAAGGGTGATTTAAATTCAGTTTTCATTGCCATAAAGGCAAGAACCCCATGCAGAAGACAGAATAAGGCTCAGAGCAGCACAGCTGAGATATGAGAGTCACACAGGTGGCACAAAGTGAGATTTCTACTGGATCTGTGTATTACGGCGAAGCCTTTTCAAGGTCAGGATGATTAAGTACAGGAACTGCTCACAGAGAGTTGGCAAAATCTCTGTCCTGGAATTTTTATTTATTTATTTATTTATTTATTTATTTATTTATTACTTCTTGACCAGTCAGGGCTCTGAGGATGCTAATCCAAGTCTGAAGTTAATCCCTGCTTTGAATAACACAACCTTGTGTTTTCTTTCTAGTCCACACAATTCTGTGATCAATCCTGGTAAATCCCCTGCACTGAGAGAGCTCCAATGCTCCCAAACCCATGACTTTTTATTCCCAGACCTCCTTGTACAAGTTTGTTAAACGTAAAAGTGAAAGAAAGCTTTTAAGAACATGATCTTTAATGTATGAGAAATGAGGATCCATTCCTTCCCACAGGTTAAGATGTAAATCAGAAACCTGTCTTAACATGTCTAGTGTTTGGTGTCTTCCATTCTCCACATCAGAGATGAAAGAGGGGTATTAAAATATTCCATTTATATCCAACAAGGCTTTAGTGAAAATGTGAGCCTATTAATTAATAATGATATATTGAAAAATAAAAAGAAAATATAAGAAATATATAATATAAACACATTTTATAATATATGTCATGTAATATTAAATATATTATATCTAATAATGTATTAGCTGACACACAACACCAGAAGACACTTTATGACCCTTTGTAAAAATAAATCACACTGCAATAGATGTTTCTTTTAAGGCAAAGTTGAAGGTACAATGAGATTACACCAAATACCGTGTGCTAAAATGGATTTTTTTTCTTGTATTTAAAAAGGTCTTAAAGGAAAAAAAAGTATCAATTATTAACCCATGTTCCTTTAGTCTACATGTGCTTACTTAATTTGTGTTTGCATAAACACACATACACTGCTAAAGGGTGAAAGTGTGAACAACTGCCATTAATTTTGATGCAGAACCAGAAAAAGTTACTCTAGTCCCATTGTCAATGTCAGTCCTTGAGGGTTCCCTTGAAGGTCAAACTATGAAGTCAATAAATTATATAATATTACATGTATTTACATAATGTCATATAATTATACAATGTAGTAAAATTTTCTATTTCATGCATTCTGTTGTCAGTCTTATGTGAAAGACCCATCTGTGTGGGTGAGACTTTCGCCTCGGCAAAGTAGAAAAAAGCAGGATGAGCCAACAGCTGGTTTTTTTTAAGTTGAGATGAATCTATGAGAGAAAAAAAAATAATGTTAATTTCAAAATATTATTTATTCAATTCTAGTAGTCATGATTTTAAAAAACCTATTAAAAATTCTCTTTTGTATTTTCTTTACAAGGTCTTTATAATTAGAATATTTTCAAATTGACATGTTTGTTCTGGATCCTACATCTTGATGTCTTAAAGTCAGTCTGAAGCTCTCCTGGTTTCTCAAGGTGTTCAGTAATAAATGCTAAGCTGGTGTAAAAATCTGAGTATAAGATTAATCTAATTAGTTAAACTGTATGAAAAAACCCCAAGCTGACAAGGGGGAAATGGTTTCTCTAAGACTGGTCCTTTGGGCAAATTGAGACCAAATAATAAATAAAAAAAAAAATTAAATTGTCTCTTACTGAAAATTTGGACCACAGCAGTTTTTAATATCATGAATGATTAAATAATTGGGAGTATAAAATAAGGAGTTTTGTAAAAGATAAATGTGCTCTGTGTAGTCCATCTTGCTACAATTTCAAAGTTAGAAAATCGTAATTTCTAATTATAGCCTTCTTTCCAGCTTCTTGAATCCCTCCAGTTTCCTTTAGGCTATTTAGATATTTTTAGAAGGGAACTGTGTTTTGAGTAATATAAGCCTATTATTTGAAGTTCCCATTTCCTATTTTAATTTCTAATAAGTTTTTTCTTTTAAAAAGAGATACATGAACAGTAGAAATTGCAGATTATCCTGAAGAAGCTTCCTATATTATAAAAAATGTCCTATTTACTTAGAACTCTCTAGATGACATCAGAATTTTTACTGAGTACATTATTACTGTGATCAGATTCTAATCAAGACTATGTTTCTGAAAATTATTTTAATATTTCTAACAGCAACTGCATCTCTTCTGGGGTTAAAGAATCCAAATATGGACAGAGGAAATACACATAAATCTGAAAAAATCTTGTCTATACATAGTCACATAAATCTTGATATAATATGCAAATATTTCTTGACAGAAGGAAGGAAGGAAGGAAGGAAGGAAGGAAGGAAGGAAGGAAGGAAGGAAAGGGAGAAAGGNAGAGAGGAAGGAAGGAAGGAAGGAAGGAAGGAAGGAAGGAAGGAAGGAAGGAAGGAAGGAAGGAAGGAAGGTCAAGATATTTAAAAATGAAGAATCAAGAATCTTCATTTGCAAAGCTATTCTTTTTTCTCCATAAATACTGAATTCTGTAACGTAATATCTTTTTAATCCTAAATTAACAATGAAGTCAAAACTTTACATTTAGACTTTTATTTCTTTCTACAGAAAGGAACTCTGCTTCTTCGGATGCTGTGATTTTGGAAATAGACTCATGATTCAACAGCCTGAGTAACATTTTGTCAAAATAGCTCAGACATCAAAATTGTTTTGAACATTTTACTCATAAACTCAGTCACTTGGACAGGGCTGAAACAATCAAGATTTTTTATGTGTCTTTCAGTATTTAAAACTTTTTACTTACTTAAAGACATTTATCCAAAAACCATCAAATTTCAGGAGGTGTCATAAAAAGACGTTTCCTTTCTACATGAATTTTAGGTAGAATTTAACATGCAACATTGATCCTGTGGATTGTTAATATTTTGGGGGTTTGTTTTGTTTGGGTTTTTGTTTGTTTTATTTTTTGTTTGCTTAGCTTTGATTAAATTAAACAAACATTTTGCTACAAATGGATATACTCTCCACTTGTGATCATCATGGGCTCACCCATCTTGAAAAGAACTTGTATTGTTTAATTACATTAACAATGGAATTGGAGTTTTAAATCAGTGTGCATGTAGCAAGTGTATTTTGGAAAAAAAAAAAAAAAAAAATAGAAGTCTTACCGTTTAGGGAAGGATTGCCTTCCCAGAGGCCAGGCAGCCAATACTGTTCTCAAGATAACAGAAAGCAGACACTGCTTCCTCTAGAGTATCCCTAAGCAGCTTAGATCAATTCTTTTTTTACAGAGCATGCTCTAGCTGCTGTTCTTACTCACAGGAAACATTTTATTTGTGTAGCTGGCTCCACTGAGTTGGGTTACCGGAGAGAGAGAGATCTATTTAAAGCTACATAACTTGGAAGCAGTCTTTTAATGAAAAGGTTGCCTGTGTTTCCAAAACTAATGATCAATTTGGTTTAATAGCTACTTAATTATCAGACATTTCTTTTTAAGTAGAAGTCTAATAACTCACTGAATCAGATCATAATTAAGTAAGAAATTATTTTCCAGTGGTAATGTGTTTTCTTTTCTTCTCATTTCCCTCATTTCTGGGGGTTTTTCCCATCTCTTTTGTGGCTATATTCCCTTATTATTCATGTGACTTTAAACATGGTTAACTACTAGACTTCTGTAAAAATAAATAAATAAAGTCAGAGGCTGGTAATTTAAGCTTCCTTCTGCTTAATTGGGTAGCTAATGGGAGGAATTCGAATTTGCAGTACTGCAAGCACAGCTTTTGCACAACTCTGCCAATTCAAATACATTTTGCTGGGCACTGGAATGTTGATATGGCCAAATTAATTGGAAAATGGGAGAAGTAAATTAAAAAATAATTTATTTCTCCATGGAAGGGCAGACAAATAAAAATGTGCCTGTCTAGCTCCCTATGGCCCAGTAAGCCTTAGGCTATTAGGAGCTGGCACAGATTAAAGTAGCCTGCATGCTCCCAGCTATCCAAAACGATGGTACTGCTACCTACTAAGAATTGATAAAATCAGAAGCTGGGTGAGGAAAACTCCCTGTTCTTTATGGCACTGATTTCTTTTCCTAGTGCACATTTCTCACCAGTACGAAGTTTCTAAATATTTAACACTTAGTTCAAATAGCAGTGGTGCGATCTGTCCAAAGAGAAATAACACTCTGTGTTTTATTACAGATGGGGCAGGTATTCTAAACACAGAGGGAATCAGCTAACCCAGTTCTTGTAAAGTCACAAGAAGTCCTGAGGAACACGAATCCCCAACCAAGGAACAATTATATTGAGTCGGGGATAAGGTTCAGAGTAACAGGTAATTTAGTTGAGGCAGTTTAGCAAAATCAAAATCTTGTAAAAGCCAGGCTTAACTGCAAAGAAGACCATTTTCATTTCAAATGAGAATTCAGGTGGTGAATTTTCTCACTCATTTATGGTTTGCAGAGGATTATACCAAGTGATTTCATGTCTTAAATTTTCCTCCTTTATTTTTTATTTTTTTTTTTTATTTTACTCTTTAGAACAAAGCTAGTTGTAAAAGCGTGACAAACTTTTCCTCCTGTGGTGGTAGAACATGCTGGAATCTGCTGAGAATACCCAATTTTGTGGGTCCAAGAGAGACGAAGGGTGAACAATCCAATTATTTTGATGAGACTCTAAATGCCATCATGTACCTTGATTCAGCCTTAAATAAATGCTTATGACAAGACCCTCAATGAAATAAAACTTAATCTTTAACTCTATCTGTCAAATAACTACAAATGTTTCTTGCCTGAGGTCAATGATCTGGGTGTCAGGTTTTCAAAAAATAATGTTGTACTGCTGCTCACAAAAAGCCAGGTTGATGGGTACTTTTTTATCCTTTTCTCTTTGTTGTGGTTTGATTTTTTTTTAAGAAAATTGTATGCATTGTAATGCTTCTTGTTGGTAACATGCAGAGATTATGTATCAATCAGACGCAGTTAAAATCATGGAGCTTATGGCACAGGAATAATATTTCTTACCACCTGAAAAAAAAAGAAAGAGGCAGGAACAGTTTAGGCATCTGGAGTATTTCATTACCTACCTCATTAGACTCTGTGAGACATGGGAAAAGAGACCAGAAAAGAAGTCAATTATTTCTAACTGAAAAATGTGGACCAAAGTGGTCTCTGGAAGCCATCTCAGTACTTGAAAATGGTAAGTTGGTGAACAAAAAAGGGAGGTTTTCATAGTTATGGAATCATGGAATGGTTTGGCTTGGAAGGGACCTTAAAGCCCATCCAGTGCCACCCCTTCCATGGGCAGGGACACCTTCCACTATCCCAGGCTGCTCCAAGCCCCGGTGTCCAGCCTGGCGTTGGACACTCCAGGAATCCAGGGGCAGCCACAGCTTCTCTGGGCACCCTGTGCCAGGGCCTCCCCACCCTCACATCCAGGAATTCCTTCCTAATATCCCATCTAACACTGCCCTATGTCACTTTGAATCCTTATTGTTGTTACTGTAAAAGGATCACAACAGGGATCAAAATCTCTTGGTGTTGTCTCACCATGGGAAATATTAATTAATGGTTTTCCAAGGCCTTTTCCAGCATATACAAAGCAACTGTAGGAGCTGTGTAAACATTTTCAGATCAGAATGGTGGTTGGTATAGGGCTCTCCTCACGGGCAAGATCACAGCACACACAAATAAATAAGGCTTTGGAAATTCAAACCTTGTTACGTTTCACATGTACTCAAAAACTCCTGTCTCCTTTGGCTTTTCCCTTCCTCTTCCTCCTGAGCCAAAAGTAGATAAAAATGTATAAAAGGGGCTTCTAAAAACGTTATTGTTCAGCATTTCAGTAAATCACATTTCAATGCATGTGATGTCCCCTTCCCCTTTCCGTTCCCCTTCCCCTATTCCTGCCAAATTAAACGTTTCATAATTATTACATGATTTAGTGCGTTTGAAGGTATGGGCAGAAAGGAAAAGTAGGCAAACTTTGGTTTTGGAAGAGATAAAACAGTACCAAACACAAGCCAATGACAATCTATGGGCTTAAAACTCTGGTTTACTTTCTTAATGTGTATTTCAAAAGAAAAAGACTGGAAGATTGGATACCTATATTTTATTTCCAGTGACTGCAATTAGGTCCTGGTGCACGTACTGTTGGGAACATTACATTAGACAGGAGGCAATTCTCCTTTGATCACAGGATATGGAATCACAAAAATAAATTTCTCAATCTTTGCCTCAACAAAAGTCATTAAATTCCCAGTCATTCTGAGCCCTGGAGCTCAAAAATATTTCCTTTGTGAAGCTACAGCTTCTTTTTAAATTTTTGACTGCAGAGCTTCACGTTTTTCGTCTCTATGATAGCTATCTCTGAATTTAAATAAGCTATTAACAGTGTTTACCATTTCTCCCCAGAGGTAACATGAGCTTGCAGAGCAAAATGCTGGCTTCAGTGTCTATATATCCATGTCCACTTTTAATAAAATGACTACTTAACTTCAATAAATATTTTCTTAATGTGTGTCTCACATTCCCAAGGAGTAACAAGAGTCAGGCAAAAAAATTAATAGCACTCCATAAAAAGCATGAAATGGGATTAAGATGTTTGCTACAGGAACTTTTACTAGCAAGTCTGATTTGTCTAATCTGCACATTTGATTTATTGATGGATAAATCAGCTGTAAGGGAAATGTGGTGAACTGAAATGGAAGAGTAAACACTCCAGTTGCTCTATGTGTCTAACTTCACGGCCTGCATTTATTCAGGAGGCCAGTCCAGAGAACATAAAGTTGTTTTTCAAGCTTAAAATGCTTGGCTACAATATAAATGTTTGATGGACTGCAGATTTTGCTCAATTTGAACAGGAGACAGCTATCTGCAGTCGAGTGGGAGGATGACAGTGCTCATTGCTGATCCAGACAGAAAAATCTTTGTCACCCCTGTGCTTGCAACAGTTTTCTCCTCCATGAGGAGCTCATGTATGCCAGCACAAAGGAACTCCCACACTGTCTGCTAGTAATGGGTAAAATGCCTCTGGCTGAGGTCTCCTTTGTAACACAAGAAACTCTTGTTGTTAGGGATGATGTGTGCATGTCCTCTCCCACCTCTCCTCCTTCCCTCAACCCCTCACCACTAATAAAAATCAAACCCTCACCACTAAAAAAAAAAAAAAAAAAAATCAACACTCACCACTAATAAAAGTGTTTGTGCCATCTGTCATTTCTGAATGTCTAGTGTCTGCCAACATTTAGAAAAGATCATAAAACACAATAAAAAGTTACGAAGGAAAGTTCTGGGAAGTTCCGGGAAGGGAAGTTCCGGGAAGGAAAGGGAAAGGGAAAGGGAAAGGGGAAGGGGAAGGGGAAGGGGAAGGGGAAGGGAAAGGGAAAGGGAAAGGGAAAGGGAAAGGGAAAGGGAAAGGGAAAGGGAAAGGGAAA
>VXBN01015482.1:401596-450393 GCA_013397395.1 Sinosuthora webbiana | reverse complement strand
CTAACACAAAGGCACCTTCTCTTCCCAGGGCCTTCACATCAGTCTATAAATTTCAGGGCACTACCACTCCCAGCCTTGGCTATGTTAAATTGCTTCTCCATTGTTTTCCTCTTCTCAAGAGGAACCTAAACACAGACCTCTACCCTACTAACTATTCACTGAAGAGGAATCGCCAAAAAATGTGGAGAAATTCAAGCTCACCTGAAGGAATGGACAGCCTTAACCCTCTTTGTTGGTTGGTTCTTTCATCTGTTGGGAAGAAAGAAGATGTAACAAGTGATGTCCTGGTAGATGAAGGAGCATGGCAAGATTACTCCCAAGACTAGGGATGTTGGTGCCACTCTGTAACATGGGAGATGGAGAGCTTGGGGGGGGTCCGCATGGTGGTCTTTCCTTGTGGGATCAACCAAAAACATAATCCCACACTCATTCCCAAAGCACAGCAAATTCCAGCCAACTAAAACCACAAGCCTGTGCCTTCCCTTGCCAGCGTCTTGGCAATGCTCTATGAATTTCCATCTACCAGATCTGCCAGTCTCAGCTGCATTCTTGCTGTGCTTTTCCCAGGCTCCGCTCTCCCTTGTGGAGCACTAAACCCCTAATTCTGAGGCAGTAGTTGTTTCTGCAAAAAAGCAGCAGCAAGAAAACCCAGGAGAAATCCAGACTCTCTTGGAGGAGCAGAGAAGGTTAATCTGGGTGTGGTTGTGGCATGTGCAAGGGTAGAGGAGAAAGAAGCAAGTGAAGCTCTGGTGGAAAAAGAAGGATGGCCAGGTTTTTCCAGCTCTGGGGATATTGGTGCCACCCTGTCCTGGGGATCTCAGCAGGATGGTTTATTTAACCCTGCACTCATCCCCAAGACACACCTAATTCCTGACAACAATGACCACAAGCAGGCACCTTCCTTGGGCAGGGACTTGGCTTCGCTCTACAAGTTTCAGATGCCCAGGACTGCCAGTCTTGGCTTCATTATGGTATACTTTTCCTGGGCTCTGCTGCCCCACAGAGAAAAGCAAACCCCAGACTCTGCAGAAATGATTGGCTCCTCCCAAGCACTGGCCAGAAATTTTGGACAGATTCAGACCCACCTTGAGGAGAAGATGACTTTAGCTTGGGTGTATCAGGGTGGGTGGCATCTGTAGAGAAGGAAGAGAAAAAAGCAGGTGAGTCCCTGGTGGGTGAAGGAGCATGATCAGATTTTTCTTGGCTGGGGATGTTGATGACACATGGGAGATGGAGAGCAATGTGTCAATCTCAAGGGTGTCCTTCCGTGGAAGGAGCAAGAAAACCAATAATTTTTGGACACGTCATCAAAGCACTTTTTTTTTTTTTTTTCTATCAAAGGAGTCCTAATTTTTGGTTGCCCTGAGATGATGTGGATTTCCCTTCCCTGGCAACTTTCAAGGTCATACTTGAAAGGTCATACTCAGAGCATCTTCTGTTTTAAACTCTGTTTTGAAGTTCTTTAAAGAAGCCTCTGCTTCTTTTTGGAGTTTATGAAAGTTGCCTTGTAACCCACATCATTCTATGATTCTGTGATTTCATGAGTCTATTACTTTAGGATTCTTGTTGTACATGGCTGCTTTCAGTGGCTGAATTTACAATACATGTGATCAACAAATTGAGTTGAGGTATGTTTTTCCTAGCAAGCTGCATCTTCTGGAGTGCAGAGCAAAGTTCTGGTTTCTGAGAAATAAGATATAATTAGTAATGTCATATTCCACAAGGGTGTGGTAGCCTCACAAAATTATCTTTTCAATTCAATTTCAAAAGGAGGTAAAGAGAGACAAGTGAGGGCAAATCTGCCAATTAGTAAACCTATTTTTCATATGTGCATGTTGGGTTTTTGATTTTATAGCTTCCTTAAAATACTGATAGTGTTTAGAAAGTCCTTAACAATACTAAATATAGGTTTCTGAGGAAACCCAACACTGTTTTCTATTTGCACACATGCAGGCTGGGTTGTTACAATCTCCAAGTTTTTATTCCACATGCCTGAAAGTCCCAAGTTAGTAAAATGCCCACACCTGGAACTTCCTGACACGCTACAACACAGCAGCTGTGTCTTTCTATTACAATCCCATTAAATCATATAAAGCTAAATAAGTATTGGGTGGTTCTGTGTGCATTTGCTGGGTGGAATTTGAAGTAATATAACACAAATATATATTACAGCCAAAACAACTATAATCCCTCATAATTCCATACTGAAAGCCAGAGATTTATAGGAACAAAGTCTCTCAGTCTTTCATGTCAGAATTCTTTCTAAATTTGATTCAAACTTAGCTACAAGACACTACTGCAAGACAATGATAATTTCATCACACTAAATTCACTTCAACAAAAATACTACTTAATTGTGATATGGATTGAT
This sequence comes from Sinosuthora webbiana, assembly GCA_013397395.1. Lineage (NCBI taxonomy): Eukaryota > Metazoa > Chordata > Aves > Passeriformes > Sylviidae > Sinosuthora > Sinosuthora webbiana. Next base: position 448,022 of record VXBN01015482.1, on the reverse strand, counting down.
TCATATTTTTAATAAGACAACCTGATGTTATCTAATTTCAATCTGTCTTCTCATCTTTGCAAAGGGTTGATTAAACTGGCCTGTATAGAGTGCCATGTATAGACCCAGCAGAGCAAAGTAAGACAGCCTTGTTCCTACCTTTTTGGGAAGAAGATATTTTGTGTAGCTTAGGTGAGGTGGCATCCAGGAGTGCTGCATTTAAGAGGAATAAGCACAGCAAGTCCCTGGTGGCACCCATCTTGTCAGATCCCAGCAAAACTGAGCATTTCAATTTATACTCTGCAGTGGTAAAAGACTGGGGCTCCCAAGGTCAGCCTGGCCCATGCTGTATCTGATTTATTATGCAATATTTTTTATGATTATCTGATCTTTACAGAAGGATTACATTGGAGTTGTAAAGTTTCCATTTCCTAGATAATTTGTGTTACCAGGAAGAAAAGTAACTCTATGCCAGCCAAGACCATGATATGCCCTTATTTTAAGTTAACTTATCTGAATGTGAAGGCCCAGACTTACCTTTGGAACCAGACCAGTGAATACATGTGTTTCTTTGCCTCAACCATCCCAATTTTATTCATTTATTGCTAATAGGTAATTGCTTGATTCCGCAGACTGGAATGTATTGCAGGATGAGGCAGCAAATTCAAAGCAGGTTTTCTGATAAATTCTTCAGCAGAGGATCCTATATGTATCACAAATGTTGATATTTTAGTTCTCCATTTGAAACTGTAGGTTTGTTTCCCTGTGGTTTGTACACACACACACAAAGATCATAAATGGGATTAAGTCAGGAATCAAAAGTAAATTCCTGACAGGTTTCTGTAACATACCCTAAGTTGGCCTCACCTGTGGGCCTCTGTTGAGCTTGCTCTGCTTTACCAGTGTCTTCCCCCAATCTACAAGTGTGGTCCTCAGGTGCATCTGCCAGCAGGACTCCCTTCAATTCCTTGAATCACACATTTTATAAAAAGAAAAGAAGGACAAATTAAAATCAAAAGTCCAGTTGAGCTGGTTTTCTTGGTTGGTCTGTGTGAAGTCCTAATGGAGTTGTAGGTGACTTAGGGGCATGACAGCCCACACTCCTCTCTGCTGGGGTCATTATATTGCATTTCTAGTGTTTCTGCTCACCTGACGAGGAGAAATAGAAGTCAACTAGGAACAGGCCAGTTGTTGGTCTAATATTCTTTTCGTTATACCCTGTCCAGGCTGTGTGTCTTTGTTCATTTCAGCCACCAGACCAGCTACAACCAAACTGCAATACTTGGACATAACTCAATATTTGTGCTGGTGTACACCAACCTTCCTTCTGTAGAAAAGCACAGCTTGGGTCTAAAAGAAGGGGAATGAGGAGTGCTCTTCCTGCAAAGGTTCACAGTGCCCAAATAGAGGAAAGACAAAAGGCCAGAGTCCAGAAACAGAATCAGAAGCTGTTAAAGCCATTTCTGAGAAGAGCAAACAAACTGGAGGACAATGGTAAATACAATCAATTGTACTCGCATGTTAATAAAGAAATGGAAGCGTGAACATTGCCATTCACAGCTCTACTGCTCCTGACTGTCTGACAAGAGCAAAAACAAGACCATGTGCTCAGTGGAGTGATCACACACTGGCATTGTGAGGGGGTTGTGAGGTCAATCCTACTTCAAGATTCTTGAAAAATGAGCCAGACTCATCTCAGTGGTGCCTGGTGGCAGGTTGAGGAGCAATGGGCATGAACTGAAGTACAATAAACTCAACATAAGGAAAGAGAATTCCACTGGGAGACTGAACAAGCAGAGGAATAGGTTGCCCAGCAATTTTATAGATTCCTCAATTGTTCAAGGTATTCACAACCAACTGGACACAGTCCTGAGCAGGTTGTTTTCTTTGACCCTGCTTTGAGCAAGGGCATGGACTTGAGGATCTCCAGATCATCCAGCCATTGCTGCTTTGAGACACTGTGAACAGAAAATTCATGGATGATACCAAGGAGTTTCAGCAATAGAGGAGGAGTAAATGCACAGTGATTAAATGAATCCACAATAATTAAATCTGTTAGCAAGGTCCATGGACATGTGAATATGTCAGGCTACTTCCCAGGTCTTTCCAGTTTCAGATTACTGGTGCAATTGTGGCATTTCCAGTTAGTTTTTTTTAAATTATATGAGGACTTATGCCTTAATAAAAGGTACCTTTGATTGGTAGAGGCTAATATTCCAATGGAATCTACAAAATTCAGAGTGCCTCAGAGTATCTGTTTCATCTATTGCACACACTGAGATCAGAGCAGCAGGAAGTTTTGTGAAAAACAAAGTACCATAACATTCCCCAAAAAGCATGAGTTGTGAGACTGCATTTCTGCTAGCAGATCAGCAATCCATTGTGCTGTTCTCACATCAGGAATAAATGAAACTCCTCCCTTGGCTCTTGACCACTTATCAGCGAGATAAAATACAGAGGATCAAATTTGTCTTACTGTAGTCAAAAGTCTTGAGACACAGGAAACATTTGAATGAGAATAAGTGATTTGTATAAGAATATCAGCCACAATTAAGGAATAGCCTGTTTTTTCAGAGGTCAGCTGCTTGCTGGAACAAGTGTTCAATAGATTATACTGTTACAGTTGGATTAAAATCCAAATGTTTTCTATGCAATTTGAATCAGAAATTTCAAAAGTTTCAAACTGTTGAATTTTTCAATCAGGGCTCTCATTTCTAGTGGCTCTTAGAGCTGTTAAACGCCATAGAAAGCTCTGCTATGTTCATTGATCAATCATTTTCTTTCAGTTTAACAAAGGAATAATAAAACTTACAATAACACTCTGTCCTGTAGATCCATGGGCTGGTTTTCTGTCATACACTTCTTGCAGGAGGGAGCTTGAAGAGAATTAGTCTCTCTATATCTGCCCAGGAATGCTCTGCAGGACTTCAATTCCTATGTCTGTCCCTATTAATTATGTGTTGTACCATCTGGGCCATATCCTGCCAGGGGAGCACCCAGCACTCAGACTTTTAATCTCCTTTACTTGGTCCCCACAAAAGGAAAAATGTTCAGTTTTAAGTCTAAGCAAGTGGCAAAAATAAATATCCGACATCTTATGAAAAGCAGGTGAAGTCAATCTGTCCACCACCCGTGGCTGTGTCTGACATTTGGGTGGTGTCCTGGGTCTCATGTCCTCAAAACCCCGTGTATGATCAGACCTGCACTTCCCACATGACATGACACATGTGCATTTTTGTCACATAATGAATGAATGTCCCCAACAGTCTGAACTGCCTGTATTTGAAGGGTTTCTGGCAGAGAGTGTGACAATAACCTTGGTGGATGCTTTTTATTGGGCCATATCTGCTCTTGCCTTAAGTGTCCCTGCAGGGGTCTTTCCTACTGGAGAAGAATTCTTTCCTAGGAAAGGAATTCTTTTTTCGTGCTTTAGAGCTGATCCTCAAACCTGGCTTTTGACCTCCAGCCCCTTTCTATACTCCTCTATCACCCTTAGTCATGCGCAGTGTTTTTAGCTTTAGTGTTCATTTAATGCCACTTTCCTCACTGAAACTCAGTTTCTGAGTTTTACTGAGAGAAAAAGCACCTGATCAGGGGGAGTCTGAGGTAAATGGCTGCTGAAAGAGAAGGTGTGAACACAGAAAGCAACTTGGCTCCAAGGCTTCCAACTCTCTTCAGTGTTACCCTCTGTTCACCTTCTTGCCCTGACCTTGCCTTTGCCAGAAGGATCAGCAGGAAGGAAATGATGCTGCCAGTTGCCAAAGGGAGTGGCTCAAGGAAAGTCAGCTCTTCACGTGCAAAAATGCCTAAGTGCAGGAAAAGCCACTGGTGCTCAAAGGATTGAATCCACCAGAACAGCTGTGCTGCTGCTGGGTGCTTTATGGGGTACATCTAAACCTAAGGGAAGTATAGAGGAAAGTAATATGCATTTCTATCTGTGTGAAAGACCTGTATAAGCAAGAAATAGAAAAGAAGTCAGTCATTTAGCCATTTTACAGTAATCACTTCCCAGCACCAATCTGTTTATAATGTCTTGCTCAACTTTTATGATACTTTAAAGGTGATACAAACTGATGAACATCAAAGTCCTCCTCCAGAAATCTAATACTGACCTTATATACACCATTTTGTCTAAATGCTTTTTTACCCATTCTGGCTCTTTTCAAGAATGTGTTTCTATGTCTGTCTTTAGCCAGCCTCATTAATTCTTCCTTTGTTCTCACAACTTGACAAGAATTACATGTTTCTGAAGCCTTTTAATGACCCATGAGCTTTGAAAATGTATTTGAAACTAATTCTTTGGCCACAATACTACATCTTTGTCAAGGATTTTTGTTCATCCTCTATACCTCCCAGAAATTAAAAAGAAATTATCTTAAAGCAATTTTCCTTCTGGTTAAATACAGAAATGCAAAGAAAAGTCATGCTTAAACTACTTTAAAAATAATAAATTGCATTTACTTGGAATATAAGTGGATTAAAAGAAAAATTGTTACTAAATTTCTGCATATATAGTGTTTAAGGACATTCAAAAGCTAATACAGTAAGAATTTCTTTTTGTGATATGGCTGTGGTACCATGTCTCACAGTGCTTGTGTTTCAAGTCTATTTATGTGCAGAGAAACACCTGTGGTCATAAGGGAAAGAAAAACCACATTAAATTTACTTAATGTTCTTCATCCTAAAGATGCCAACTGCAGTAAAGGTCTTGATTCCTAAGCATGCAATTTTACATTTCTAGCTGAGAATGGTTTTGATAACTTCCTCACTCAGCCCAGCTTGTGCAAAGTCCTCCCGGAAATTCCCTGGGCAGCAGATGTCTACATGTGTTCTGTCTCTGCTAAGAACTTTTTCTTTCAAAGCTTAAAAACCAGAAAACACTCCAAAGAGCCATAATGAAAGAGCCAGGCTTACTGGTTTTGCATTTTCTCTGATCAAGACCCCAGTAATTTATACCTTTTGTATAAAAATGTGTGCCTTGATTTGTCATTTAAAGTAGAACTACATTTTTGTTTGTATCTATCACAAATCTTCAAACTTACTAACAGTTCTTGCATTCTTGCCTGCACTAATCAAAGATCTAAAAACATCAAGCAGTTTATCTTAGGAATGTGCAGCTTTAATAATTAAAATCTGCACCGAAGAAAAACTTACCAATGAAGAAAAGAAATTTCTTCCTATCTGCAGTCCAGTACACAGTGCAACACAATTTAATTTTCTGAGCCGCATGTTTGATTTTCTTTGATTCACACATATAGCAAGAAGATAGAAAACAAGGTGTAGTATGTGCCATTTCCTTTCACATTTTACTTTTTCCCCACCTAACTGGGCAGATCATTTCTGCCAGTGTGCTTTTTATGGTGTGAGGGATGTTCTACATCTGATCATCTGAGGCAGCAGGATTTACTGAATGAGTGGGCAGTGACAACTGTAAATACATCTCACCTCACCCCCCACATTACAAGGCGTTCTATAACAATTTGTAATCAGGGAAGAGAAGTTGGATAATTTTGCCACAGTAAATGAAACCAGGTTTGAATATATATTGCTGGATTAAATATTGCATGATGGCAAATATGCATTGACATTTAACTGTGAGCCAAGAGAAACCATTAAAATTAAATATTTGAATTAGCAAATGTTTAAATAAGTTATGTGCATAACTTTTCTACTATGACTAGTCTCCAAAATCTTTTTGTAAACCACTGGGGCAGGTAAGTGTTTGCCTTAACCTCTGCATGATCAGGCCTCCAACACACTTGAAATCCATCCTGAAGATATTTGCTGAAATACTCACTGCTGGAGCAAAGCTCTCAGTTTATAAATTTCACAATGATAGTGCATATTGAGGGCAAACATACCTCAGCCTCCACACTGGAAAACTCCCCCAAACCACACCAGACTGTGCCACACCCTCCTGCACAGTGCAGAGCCTGGCACAACTGGGGCATGGCTGTGCCATGCCAAGCAGCAGGTTTTGTTCTTCACCATTGAAGGACAGAGATGAGGTTTTCCTGGTGGGCTCCATGCTGTGTTTGCTGTTATATAAATAACCAAGATTTCATGTAAAGAACAGAGCCTAGATGCTGGCTGCACCATAATTCGTGGGCAGGCACTGGCTGCAGTAACCAGCTGCCCAAGGCCTCACAGCCTGCTGGAAGGGGCTGACAAGACTTGCTTGCCTAAGCCAGGCACTTCAGTAAGCATGTCTTTGTTAGAGAAGATGAATTTTATATTGTTCTATTTATCTAAATATACTGGAAAGAATAAAGGGGGAAAAGTGGTGGAGACATCTTAAAATGAGAGGATATAAAAATATTTTTATGGCTTTCACTGATATTCAGATATGTTAGACTGACTTCAAGCTCAACAAACCAGAACAGATCAGATCCATAGAAATGTTCAAAGTACTCTGAAAAGATCCTACATTGTGTTTGCAAATTAGAATTTCATACGTCTCATCTCTTGCTATATCCTATCCTCATCCCTGACCTCTATGCTTTTCTTGAAGGTTTCACTGTGCTGCACTCTGGCTTTGGTGTTCCCTGGTCCACGTGAATACAACACCACAATGAATCTACTCTTCCTGTCATGAGGATGGGTGAGTCATCCCTTCATAAAGAAAGAAAATAGCCACTGATTGATTCCATTGTTCTCTTTGTACCACCCGACAGTGTAGCAAGATTGGTGTAGTTTTGAACCAAGAACTTGAGCTAAGAATTAGAATAACATGGCCTTTTACTGAAGTGACCAGCAGCCTTGGAAGAGAAATAAATGCTAGTACAAGCCTTTTCAAATAAGATTTGGTGGAGCATTTCAGGGAAGCGAGGTTAAAAAAAGAAAATGTGAGAGTAGATGTCATTTATTAATAATCATCATTTGCATTTATTAAGAGCACTATAATGACTACACCATTTGCCTTAAACTTAAGATTTTATATAGAGCTGGAGAAGACTTATTGTATATAGCCAAGGAATGGTGAGGAGAACTTCAGACCTTAATGCAAATCTGACAGTGCAAACACCTCTTTGGGGCCATTGATATATTTTCTATTCATTCACCAGTATTTAATAAAGGGGGAAATTATAGAGACATGTGGAGTTTTCCTGCAATTTTGTAGGTTGTGGTTGCATGATAACAGAAAGTTGTCAGAAATCATCAGCTACTCCACTGATTTAAGTCACAAATATTAAACCCTTATATGTCATTAAACTTTCATCCAGTTCAGTCTTCAATCCATGTTATCTCCCAGCCCTCTTCCCCTTCAGGAGCCTTCCACTGAAAAATTTCCTCCAGCTGTGGTGCAATTACTTTATCACAGTGGCACACAATAAGTGAGAGGCATTCAAGTCTGATCTCAGGGGTTTTTCCCTTGGGAAGTTTTGAACATATTCCCAGCTCCCACTCCTTATGAAACACATGGCCCAGACCCTTCCCCAGCTCCTTGATCCTTCTCTGGACACGCTCCAGCATCTTAATGACATTTTGCAGTGAGAGGCCCAAAACTGAGCCCAGGACTTGAGGTGCCCCAGCAGTGTTGGTTCCCTGTACATGCCACACGATGGCACTCAGGGTGAGAGACATAAGGTGTTACAGACATGAGGTGTTATGCTGTGCTGATCTCACAGCAGATCTGGCTGTATTTTTTACTGGCAGAGTCAAGGTATCATCTTGAGAAGAGGGAATGTATGGTTCATGTATTATGATTAAATAAGAGAGCCTAATATTACAGGGTGGCAACCAATTTGAGGGTTGTTAAACTTGCCCTGGTCTTTTGGCTTCCTTCCATGTTGAGTTGTTATGTCAAGCCCACCTCTTTTCACGAAGAGAGCCTCCACCAAGGAAAGCCTGTCTGGCTTGGATTTTAATCTTGAACCATCAATGAAATTGCTCAGTGCAAGGAAATTGCTCAATCCACCAAATTACTCAGCCAATGTGACCAGGTGTTTAGCAAGGTTTACATAATCTGGTATGGAATTACTTTCTTCATTTTCTGCTTTAAGAGAAGCCCATCCAGAGTGAAAATAGTGACTGAGGGGAGATGTCATTATGGTTGCAGCTTCCTCAGGAGGGGAAGTGAGGGACAACACGAATCTGTGGTGGCCAGAGACAGGACTCAAAGCATGGCTTGAAGTTGTGTCAGGGAGGTTTAGGTTGGACATCAGGGAAAGGTTCTTCCCCAGAGGGTGCTGGCACTGCCCAGGCTCCCCAAGGAATGCGCACAGCCCCGAGGCTGCCAGAGCTCCAGGAGCGTTTGGACAACACTCCCAGGGATGTCCAGGGTGGGATTGTTGGGGTGTCTGTGCAGGGACAGGAGCTGGACTCAATGATCCCTGTGGATCCCTTCCAACTCAGGATATTCTGTGATTCTATGAACTGCCAGGGGCTGACAGCAAAAATTAAACTATGCACAGGAAACATCAGATGGAACAGCAGCTGAATTAATGTTTTCCTGGATGACAAAAGAATTCAGCTCTGAGAGAGATGAAAAGACCTGGTTGTGCTTTGTCCCTCATGGTGTTATGTCCAAACCATAAAAAATGCTGGGAAATATCATTCTAGATTAACAGATTTCTTGCACTCTAATACATCCAGACTCAGGTGTATATTAATAGAACTTGTTTATAGAACCTAACCTGCAATTTCAACATTTCAGTTTTACCATTAAGAGAGCAAACAACGAGCCTAAAGATCATAAATTTCACTCCCCATAGAACTGCTGAGGTAGCATTTTTGTTATATGGGGATGACTGATGTGAAGTGGGATTAACAGGCATGAGTCAGGAAGCACATTCCTACTATTTATTCTAGAGCTTCTGGCAATCTAGCAGCATAGTTTCTTCCAGAATTCAATTGGCATTTAAAGATGCTGTCTGTCAAAGGAGACAGCTCTATTCAGATCCACGTTCACCCCCAGTCTCAGAACCCGGTTCCCAAAGCCGTATTGGGCCAGCAACAACAATCACACTTTCTTCATCAGAGCTTGCCTCTCTCTTGGACCTGTGAACACAGCCTTGGTAGCATCTGGAAGAATAGTCATAGGCCCTGCACACCACCAGCTCACACTGCAGGTAAACCTCTGAATTGCCCTGAATGAACTGGAAGGCATTGAATCCAAACCGGAGGATGTGTCTGTGGGGTGAGGAATACTTAGCATAGGTAGGATCTTTGACACACCTAAAGAGAAACAAAAAAAAAAACCCTCTCATGAGTACACACTGCAGTCAGTCATTTACATGCAATAAAACATATGGCTTGAGAAGTGATTTTTAAACATAATGAAAATGGTTCAGAAAGCTGCAAGGGGGAAGAGTAAAATGCCTTTCTTTGGCAGAATTGGACCACATTGCCTTTCCTCAGCCTGTCGTGTGTCTGATACCTGGTGTTTGTACGATTCTGTGAAGGTAAATTAACCTTACCTGAGGTATGTCACTATTACCTTAATAATAATAACAATAATAATAATAATAATAATAATAACAACCCATCATGAACTGGCCATAGCCTTTTAGCCTACTTCTTATTTTAAGCTGTGGGGGGTGTGTGTGTGTTATATTTTGTGTCAATCCATCCCCTTTTTCCCAGTAAACCCTGAACACTCTTGTCCATTAATTCATTAGAAGCTGTCATTAATGTGTGCTATATTCATACTATTCTGTTAAATTTTAAAAAACCCTTTACTAAGAGATACAGGAGTTTGAAGGCAGTTGTGTCTGTAACTGTAATGGGTAAGAACTCACCCATTCTCAATTATAGCATAGGATCCTCTTGTAAAATTGTGGGGAGTGGGAGACGTCACACAAGTGTCCAGAAATAACTGCAGCAATGGATCAGAGCTGTGCAGGGAAGCTTGCACGTACAAATTCTGGTTGATGCCAGCATAGTAGGGTGAGTCATACACTGGCTGTGAGAAGTTTGAGGAGTCATAAAATGTGAGGTTTACATTGTATCTCTCATATTGAGTTTCATTGACTTCAAAATTGTCGTCCGCGACGTACATCGTTTGTGCCCACGCGTTCTGAAGCATCTTGCAGTTCACGTGCAAGTGAAGATTTCTGTTTCTTGTGATTAATGCACCAGAAGAGGACCCTCTAATAACGTTGGAATAGCTGATTGTGTCGTTGTCTCCCTGTTTGGCGCATAAAATGAAATGCAAAATTTATTCATATAGTCAGGTACTCTATTATACATTCTAAACTTTGCTGTATCCTTACAGCAATGTGTACCATAAAAATATTTTTTTCCCAGAAAGTCTGATGTGGAACAGTCTGAATCTAGTCATTTCTGTTCTCAAGATAAGAACCTGTAATCTTCATGAGATATTCAGTGCCCACAATTTTGGCCCAGGAAACTACTTACAATAAATGCAGACATAACAGAATTAAATACAACCTGTACAACATTACTTGAAGGTTCAGGTCCAGCACATTATTTATGTTGAAATCTGGCTACAACATTATTTACTCATACTTAGTGAAAGCTTTGAAACCTTTTTAACTATCACACTCAGCCTGGGACCTTGAAAATGCCAAGTATTTGTATCCTTCCACAGCTTATTCCTTTGGAGGTTGATAATGGCTGTAAGGGAATGCCCTGTTAGCAGAGGCAGGAAATGCAGGTACAAATAAACCTTATCCTTCACGAGAGAGGGAGACAACCCATAATCACCAGGTCACTTCCAGTCCCAGCAGATCCCAGGTAGGTTTCAATTTATGCTGATTTTCAAAGCAAATTCTTCTGTTTGAATTTTTATATCCTCCCATTATTTGCCCACTTTGTTGAAACGTTCAGTCCTACCTCTCTGACAGTTCCACACTCAGTGTAGGGAATGTTGAATGACACATAATTTGAGGTAATGTAGGGTGTGCAAGAGGGGTCGTTCAGGGTGAGGTTCCAAGCAGAGTAGCCGTGGTACTGAAGGAAGTATCTGCTCACAACCACATGCATGTAGGTTGGAAAACACAGCAGTGCTAGCGGATGGCAAAGAAAATTTGTTACAAGCTCAGTGAAGTGACCAAAAAAGGTTGTAAGTAGTGGATTAAATAAACACTATCTTTTGCAGAAGCAGCTGACACGGCAGAAGGAGTTCAGAATCCAAACCATGGACTTGAATCTCCACGAAAACACCACAGATCTAATTTAAAACAACCTTAACAAAATCAACAACCAGCGAATTAGGAAATAATTGAGAGGCATGTTTCTGCTTTAAAGATGAACTTACTGGTGCTGTCATCAGCTGGAGTGGAATAATAGTTGGCCTGAAACCCTCTGTAGGTGTATCGGGAGTTGCTGTGGAAGCGGACGGTCAGCAGGTTTGAGGACGACGTGTACGTGTGGTAATAACCAGAACAAACCCTCCCAAGGAGAGGAGAGGTGTGCAGGGGCCCATCGTAGATTTCCACATAGTCAGAGAGGCATCTGCCACCTTCCATCCTGGGAGGCAACACAACTATTTAGTTTTATGCTCCGTTTTTATGTTTTTTGTTCGCTTGTTGCTTCGGTTTTTTAGTCAGGTTAACTCTCTACAGCAGAAGAATACATTTGGTTGATGGGACTGTCAAATCTTTGGAACAGAAACTCCAGCCTCCCATTTCTGTCTCGGTAGATGCCAGCCATGTTTTTGACTAAATAAACAAAAATGAACACATTTTTCCTCTCCAGATGTACTAAAAGCTTTGATAAAGATCCTTGAAATCAAGTGGGCTTTTGCTTAGTAAGTCCAAGTTGTCAGTCCCATAAGTTCCTCTTCCCAAGTAATAAATTCTTACTTACTGAATGTCTGTAAATACAAGTGTGACAAGGAAGTTGCTCTTTACTTGTATTTCCCACACGCAGTTGGCATTGTTTGGATAATTTCTGGGGTAAAATGGACTCTGTAAGTCACCAGATGGAGAGGAAAGCAAGCCACCACAAGAATAATCTTCTGCAGAGAAAAATACAAGAAGAAAAGATATGTACGCACTTTTAGGCATGCATTTGGAGTGTGTCTGTGAATTTTATGTCTAAACATAGAGATAGTGAATTTTAGCAGCTTCAGTGGCCTCTCCATTAAGTTCATACACATCTGAATGCAGGTTAGGAGATGCTAACCACACCGAATAGATTTTATAATGCTGATCTGCAGTGCCTGCGCCAGCAGGACACAAATATTTGCCACAGAACTGCACAATTTTTGAGGCTGGCATTTTGGAGTTCAGCTGTTCCTTGACAGAGGAACCCCCTATTACAATTGCTAATGACCAAAGGGAAGAGGGGGAAAAAAATCAAATCATTTTGTTTCAAAAAGAATGCTGATAGATATCCGATTCATAAACTTACCCAGGTCCTCCAAACCTACCTAAGGCTGATGACAAAGTAGTGGGAGCTGTAGGGAGAGAGCAGCAGGTGAACACTCAGTATTTTGCCTAAGAGAAACAGCCCTATGGGGGTCACCCCTCCCCAGAAGGGCTCCTGAAGAGGGGCAGTGAAATTCCAGACCCACAATCACTCCTGGACATATGGGAGGTCCCTGTGTGTCTGCACCTCCAAGCCTTCCCCCTCCACCCACCAGCCCAGGGTGCAGCTTGTGTTCTGCATGTGCAACATCTCCCATCAGTGAGACTCTGATCTCTTTTGTTAATGGTCAGCAGGGTGGGACAGGGTGGACCCTCAGCATGTTTGCTGTGACACCAAACTGGGAGGAGGGGACAAGCAGACAGTGCTGCTGCCATCCAGAGGGAGTCTGGCACTGCAGACAGAGAGCAGCAGCCAGCCTTGTTCCTCCACAGTTCCCCAGCTGCCAGAAGGAGGTCACTGCCCTGTGGCTGAGCACAACAGCTCTCTTTATTTTGGGGAAGCAAGAAGCAGCCTTTGGCCTCTGCGGCAAGGGGTGTGCCAGGGCTGAGCAACTCCTCGGCCTACAGCATAGGCCAGGAAAATTGATGATAGCTCTGTGGCAGCACTGGGGGAGGTTCAGAGAGTCCCATTCCTGCCCACCAGGCAAAGAAACAGTGCCTGGCAGCAGATTTATGGCCATCCTATCCTGAAAAATGCCCCTGAGCCAGGATGCCTCTAAGTGTGGCCAGAGGGTCAGGATGCTCACAAAGTGTTGAGAGCTACCAGAAGCTCTTTGTGACTGAGTTTGAGCTTCTGCCCTGGTGAAGAGTAAAGGACAGCTCTAGTCTTACCCATGGTGCTATCAAAGGCAAGAAATGATGAGTAGTAGGCGTGGAAGCCTCTGCTGGTGACGCTGCCATCGCTGCGGAACAGGACGGTGAGCTGGTTCCCGGACGAGTTGAAGACACGATGGTCGTTCCTGCAGACCAGGCCGAGGCGCCAGCCCTCAGGGGACCCTCCGTCGTACACCTCGATGGCATCAAAGGAGCAGCTGCTGCCTTCCAGCCTGGGGGGAGAGCAGGATCTGTCTGCACCACGGCCCCATTCCCAGTTCTGGGGCTGCCAAGGCCTCACAGTGGGGACGAGGCCTCTCCCAAGCCCGGCTGGACTCACTCCACGTCCGTAAACTGGAGCTGGATCCTGCGGGCCGGGTCCCGCAGCCGGATGTGCCACACGCAGTAGGAGTTGTCGGGGTAGGGGTTGGGGTATCCTGGGCTCTGGATGGTGCCAGACAATCCCTGAAGTAGGCCACCGCAGGAGAAGTTCCCTGAGGAAAAGAGCAGAGCCCAGGCACGGGCAGAGAGCGCTTATCCCACCTTCAGAATTCGTCAGAGAAGGGCGTGGCCCCACTAAGGAGAAAGCCCCACAGAGACCCTCCCTCCCGGGCACCCCAAAACATCATCCCTTCATCCCCCCAGCCCAGGGCACGGGGTGTGCTCAGCTCATAGAGTAACCCAAATCCATGGGGTTGGCTGTCCAGTGGGACACCTGAGGAAGGAGATAATCAGACCCCTTAACTCCTCTGGACCTAAATGTGGTCGGTGTCAGAGGGGAAGTTGTGCTGGAGGTACCTGGTGCTGCAGGGAGAAATCAGCCCAGCATTTTTCCTGAGAGATACAACCTGCAGGGAGTCAACCCTCTCCAAAAGCCAGGCAGGCAGTGAGGGGACAAGAGACCATGGACACAAACTGAACATCAGGAGACACTTTTTCTCTGCAAGGGTGACTGAGCACAGACACAGGTTGCCCACAGAGGTGGCAAATAGCCAAGAGCCCTCTGGATTTGGTCTTGGGAAGCCAGCTCTGGCTGATCCTGCTTTTAGCCAGGGGGTAGGACCAGATGTACTCCAGAGATCCCTTCCAACCCCATCATCCTGTGATCCTGTGATGTACAACTGAGGGCAGAAGCTTGTCCAACCCCACAGCTCTTTTGGACATACCTGTTGTATTCCATGACCTGGAGACCATCCGTCTGGAGACAGGTGGTACTGCTGGGAGAGAGCAGCAGGTGAGCAAACAGCGTTTTGCCTAAGAGGATCATCCTGCTGTGAGTCTCCCCTCTCCAATGGGAACCCCGTTGAACCCCAACGAAAGCCAAAGCCCACAGTCAGCACTGTGATGTGGCAGGGCTGACATGGCTGCAGTGGCAACTGCACCGGCACTTGTTCAAGGGCATCTCCACTGCACCACCATGAAGACCACGGCCAAACCTCTCCCACAGAAGAAGTGGCTGCTCAATCGCAAAGGACCCCAAGCAATCCCACATCTCCCTGAATGTTAGGGACATTAGCCAGAGTCTGTAAGTGCAGCCTACACAGAGCATCCCAGAGAAAGAAAACCCCATGGAAAAGCTGTATATGAACAGAAATCTCCAGTTACCTGGTGTTGGAGTCACTGTTATTCCCGAATCTGGAAGGAGAAAACCAGAGGGTGTGAGGCACTTGGACTGCTTGGCTCTCCTTGGAGCACATAATTAATTTCATGGAAAGGCCCACGGGGAGGGTGGCCTGACTAAAAGCCATCCCTCTCCTCAGAGCTTGCTCTGTGCAGGAGTGATGCCCAAACCCCACATTTCCCAGGTACAGTCTGCAAACATGAGATTGCTGCTCCCTCTAAAACGCCACCCTCTGCATCAGAGACGTGGACCCACGACCTGCTGCTGCCCTGCTGAGCACGGAGCAAGGGCTGGACAGCCTCCATCCCACCTCACTCCAGACAGATTTTCTTCAGGAAAATGCCACCAGAACACAGACACCCACCTGAGCATACGACTGAAGCATCTCCATGGTTACAGGCACCGTAGGGGTACTCGTGGGGGCACTCCCACAAGTAGCTCTCGTAGCCTGCACAGTCCACCTCAGTAAACACGTACCAGTACGAGTCACTCGAGGGGAAGGAGTGTGTGGTGGAGAGAGGGGAGCCACAGTCCAGCTGCCTGCACACCACCTCGGCATCCTGCATGTCCCACAGGTACCCACACACCTTCTCCCAGGCTCCAAAGTAGTAGATCTCCACATTGCCTGCACACCTGTTGGGCCCACCGCTCAGCCTCAGCAGCAGCTCTTTGAGAGACAGAAACGCCTTGGTCAAGCCAGTCGTGCTCTGGGTCCAGGCAGTGACATCCCACATCCTCTCTGGGCATGGCTGCATCCACCTGCAGCACAGCCCAGGGCTGGCAGCCCCTTCTCAGCTCCCTCAGAGTGGGATGGAAGGCTTGGGGCAGCAGGGGCAGGCATGTCCCATTCCTGTGCCCAGGGCTGTGACAAGAACCCTGGCAGACAGACTCACCATCAGCTATGATTGGAACTGTGGAGGAGAACAAGTAGGAAAAAAAAAAAAAAACAAAACACAGAGAGCAAGAGAATTAGTACAAATTCTTTGAGAGCTGTCAGTGCTCTCTACCCTTCCTCCAGTAAGTTAAGATCCCACTGAAGGGCACAAGTGACAGGAAGTCTTTTACTTTCTAGCTAGGAGGCTGGTTGCTGTAGAGAAAAGCCTTCCCCGAATTCCTGCTTCCCAGATAATTTACTTCTCATGTACATCCCCATCCCCACCCTAAAAAAAGTGAGCTTTTTAATTGTACTAATTTGTTCCCAAGAATAAATACTGTGACAAAACCATAAATCTATCACTATTACATGAAGCAACAATCTGATAAATCCTACTTACTAGTCGTGGTTTCAGTTGTTGTTCGGGGAACTCTTGTTTCTAGAGAAAAAAAGAATAGGATAGCATATGTGAATGTCAACAAGGCAAATTTAACATGAAACTTCCTCAAACCCTGTTTCAGTCCCTAGCAATTTACAGCCAACGAACTTTAGATCCAGGAGATTTCTGTCTATTGTAGTAAATCTCAGCAGTTTTTTCTTCCATTAACCATCAACCCTCTTTGTGAGCTCACCAAAACCTGCAACGGGCCCAGAGAGTGCCTTGATGTGGGACCAGTGTTCTCAGGTCACCCAGCCCCCTGAGCTGGAAGACAGGGATGGGGAGCAGAAGGAAGCCCAAGGGGAGACAGTCAGTGACCTGTACCACACCTGGATATTCACAAGCCTCTGGGGCTGGATGGGATCCACTCAAGGGAGCTGGTGGGGCTCAGCCTGGAGGAAAGAAGGCTCAGCGGGAACCTTATTGCCCCCTACAGCTACTCTGAAAGGAGGTTGTGGCCAGGTGCGGGTCTCCCAAATAACGACTGATAGGGCATAGCCTCAAGTCAGACTGGAGATAAGGGGAAATCTCTTCCTGGAAAGAACAGGCTGCCCAGGGCACTGGAGGAGTCACTATGTCTGGAGGGATTTAAAAGACATGTAGATGTGCACCTGTAGACATGTAAATGTGTGAGACTGCTGGGTTAATGATTGAACTCGATAATCTTAAAGGTCTTTTCCAGCCGGAACAATTCTTTGATTCTGTCTGCTGGTTTGACCTGAACTGATCAGGAGCTGATGGCTCTACTACTGATAGGAGAATATACTGTGAAAAACTGCCTCTTTCTCCCTTTCACTAAACCAATAAAAAACCTCAAAAGAAATGAAGATGACACAAAATATCTGGTGAGATCGTCAGAACACGCCAGTGTCACGGGAGACTTCACATCTCATTATTTTCATCGTGCACAGCTGCAGGTAAAAAAGGCGGTCTCCAGAAGCTGCCTGTCCCAGGTTCTGCTCACATTCCCACCTCCTCTAAGCTCTCGTTCCCTTGCACTTCCAACACCATTGATTCCATCGATACCATCCAGTTGTGTTCAATAACTGGGTCAGAGAAGGCTTTTCCCTGCTAGCGCTGATGGAAAGCCTCCAGGTGGCACTAAGGGATCAGAGGTGTCCCGCAGGACAGGGCTCTGGCACGCGGAGAAAGGTGATCTCTTTCCCGGTGTTTTTGGTGACAGCAACAAACTTACAACCACAATTAATAACGGCATTTCATGTGAGTCCTGCTCTGTCCCTACGTAGGTCACTGAAAAGCAGTCTACAAACCTGTATTCAGACAGAATTCACTGTGCATAACTTTGCTCTGGGCTTTCAGAGACACTCAGAAATTCCTGCATTTATACAGCCTCCACTTTTAACCCGGCTTTATTACCCTGAGCTTTTAACCCAAGAGGTGATTTAATTAAGCTCTTCATTGCAGTGATAACTCTCATTCTTTCAGTGTGAGGAGCAATAAATATTCAATTATATGCTGTGTTTTAAGTGCATGTATGTGCTGCCACGTGGATTCTATATGGGTTCATTCAGCATCTGGGACCCCAGTCAGAGGGACTCTGACTACCCTGGTGTGTTGGCTACCACTGGCCTAGAAGAGTTTTCATCAGCCTGGAGAGAGAATATTTAGCAAGGCCAACTCTATAAACAATGCACATTTTTATATAACTTTAAAAAGTTACCTGTTGTTGGAACCGTTGTCCTTAGAGAATATGCTAGTGCTAACACAAAAAAAACAAAAACAGGAAAAAGACAAGTTGAAGGAACATTACATGAATTAAGTAATGAGGACGAGAAGTTTGCATGCACAGGATCCCCTGGTGGCACTGGCAAAGGGATGTCAGTGGATTTGCAAGGGAGTGGATTAGCTCCAGCTACTGCTGGGGATAAAAATCCTGCTCTGTGCACAGCCTGAGAGGTGGGAATATGCCCTCACTAATACCATGTTTGATAATACCTGTGGCATCGGCTCTCAAACTCACAGTCCATGTGTTTGAAGTGATTTCTGGATGCAGAAGATCTTGACAGGGACAAGTGTCATTTATTCAGATATTAGGAAACTTTGCAACACATACCACCAGTCTCCTCCTCATGTATGAAAGGCTTTAAATCTAAATTAGCTGGATGGTAATGAAAGGGTTAAGCAGCAGCTCAGTATTTTCCAGCTGAACATCAACATCTCAGCTTAGTTTTCAGTATCACTAATTGCACCTCAAATATTTATGGAGGGAGCAAATAATGGTGGCATTAAAAACCTGAGTCTGGAAACAGTCCTGAATGTTATTTCTTTCTGCTGTGTGTGAGGGGCTGTAGGGGAGCATGGAAAGGGAAAGCAGGTTTTCTGCTTTTAGTTCATTAGTTCAAGTCAAGTTCATTCCAGAACTTTGCACCTGAAAGAGGAAGGGGTGGAAAGAGAGCAGCTGTGGCAACACTTTTGATGTTTTTCCATCCCTGCATAGAGGACTTTAAGAGCAGCTGCTTAAAAAGAAAGGTCTTGTCTCTCCCAGCACCAGGCTGGCACCCTGCTCAGCCAGGGAAGTCTCACCTGGAAAGGGGGAAAGTGGTTTTTTTGGATACAAAAAGCCTATTTCACCCTGTTTGAAATATCCCCCCTCCCATCAGGCCCGCCAATATTTGTATTGCTCCCCAAAGGGATGGAAGTGGCTGGGCAGACCATTGACTCTGCAACCAGATTAAATTACAATCCTAACAGGAATTAGCCTATGGGAAATTAGACTAATAAAAAATGACAGTAATTTCCATTATAATCTAATAATTATAATAATAATGGGGACAGGGATACGTGCCATACTTGTTTTATCTGGGGCACTCTGTTATTAAGCACCAAAGGGTTAGATGTAACAATGTGCCTAATAAAATGCAAACCCCACAGTTTATACACCTCACCCTGTTTAAAATAAACATGTATTTAGTCCAGAAAATACTTATTAGTCTTTAAATCCATTATCCCAATATAAAGGATGGAAAAATGCTATCATTGGCTTTGCAGTATATCCATTTTAATTTCCTTTACTAGGCTTTTTATGAAAAATTATGGGGAAAAAATTAAATTCATTAAGCAGTTTTGATAACATTGATTTGCTTAGCTCACAGATTTGACCTGCTCATGGTTTTCAAAAGAGCTGAACCATGCTGGTAAAACCTTTTTTTATCTTAAATCTCAACAATAGCCCAAGGTGAAATATAGCTGCAAAGGAGATCGGAAGTGAGGCTCTTTACCTGCATCCACATGAATGTGAAGAATTAGCACCACCATCCAAGACAAGATCCTGGTGGCAGCCATCTCCATGGAGCTCCTGATGCAGGAGGACACCAGAATTTATAGGCAGAGTCCCCAGAGGGTGCAGCCCAGCAGCCCAATCCCTTGTTTCTGTAGCTCAGTACCACATTCCCCACCGCTCTCACTTCCGTAACTTCCATCACCACATGTTTGATTTGTAAACCAATATTTACAGCTTCCTGGTTCCACAAAAAAGACAACACCTGGCATCTGATCCAGGGAAAGCAGAGATCAAAAGTGGTTGCAGTAGCTGCTGTTTGTCCATCCCATCCCTCTTTGGCTGTGGAGTTCTGCTGTTATCACTTATGTAACTTGTCCCTTTCTTGGGTTTGAGCTGTATCTAAGCCAAAGCTGCTTTTTTAGGCTGGTGCAAAATGTCCCTTTCTTTTTGTGACTGAACATGTAGGACTACAGTGGGGAACAATCCAAGGGTTTATGGAAACCCCTTGTATTCTGTCCTAATAGATGTCACAAAAACATGCAGTAAAAGTGAGTAGATTCCCCTTTTTCTGTTCTTCCCCTGTTCATCTCTCAGTGTGCTCTAAACCCACCAGGGCAGCAAGACTCAGAATGTTTAAGCTCTGCAAGTTCATCAAAAGTAATATTTTGACTTTTGACACAAACCCAAGCCAAACTTCAGTGGTCATATACTGATCGTTGTTGAACTGCCCAAAACCTTCCCAGAGAACAAGAGCTCTAAGTCTGGGGATAGGGGAAATTATAGAAAATAAGTAAAAATTCATCCCAAATTCTCCATTTCTGAAGCTCTTAAGAATTTGGCAGAACTTCTGACACAGCTGTCCCCCCCTGAGATTTACAACAGATTTAAGGTAATAGATAACTAAGGGAATCCAATGGAATTTACAATGGATTTTTACAAAGAGAAAGCATCTCAGGTCATGATGAAGCCTCAGAGGATCCAAGTGCTCATCAAAGAACCCACATGCACACAGCAAATTTGGCAATGTTTGAACAGTATATAAAACCTCAGAATCACAGAACTACTTAGCCTGGAAGAGCCCCTGGTCCAAGCCTCAACTCAAAGTAGGATAATCTTCAAAGTTCAATCAATCTTTAAAAGTCTCAAGGTCTTAGTAATTTGTGTAACTCAGAATTCTGCTTTTTCTTTTCTGGAGAGAATGTGCAAAAACTTGTAGTAGATAAAAATTTGGCATCCTGGTTGTTCCTGCTGTCAGTTTTGGATTTATGACTGATTGGCAAACAAATTACTTCTCGGAAACTCAAGAACAGGTTTCTTGTGCCTCCTGAACCGTGCAATGCAACAGTCCTGGACAGCCAATGACCAAACTCAACCTCACACAGCATAGGAGAGACAAAAGAAGATCAAAAGGAGAAAGGAGGCGCAAAGTCCATCATGAGAATGGGGGAAAAATGAAAGGATTAGACATGCAAACAGTTTGTTGACTCTGTAAACATGAGGAGATTTTTATTCTCATGGTTTTGCAAGGCAGGTGGAGGAAGTGATCTTTTGGAGGGAATGGAGGAAGAAAGGGATGTGGCTTGGTAAACACGTTGGGGCAGCAGTTGGAGACGCAGAGAGATGAAAGAAAAATAAAACCAGACTAAAACCGTTCAAAAGTCAACGAAAATTGGTACTATTTGAACACAAAAAGAGAACCTGTGAGACAACCCTGAGCTCAGGGTGAGTGGTCCACACAGATCCCAATGGTAATCACCAGTGCAGGGCCATCCCACTCCAGGACTGTCATTCTCTGGGTGAAGGTCAGCATCTCAGTTCCTCAGATAAAAATGAAATGTGGTGGATTGCCTTTGGCTGACTGCAAGACACCCACCCAGCCCCTTTCTCATTCCTCCTCTTCAACTGGGCAGGAGGAAAAAAGATGGTGAAGAAGTTCGTGGGTTGTGATAAGGATAAGAAATCACTTACTGTCACATGGGAAATAGATTCAGCTTATAGAAAAATAACTTGATTGCCAATTAAAACAAACTTGTATAGAGAGAAACATAGTTAAATTAAATAACACCTTCCCCACTCCCTCTTTTGCCAGGCTCAAGGTCACTTCTTCATCCCACTCCTGTACCTTTCCCCTTGCTGGGTGGCACAAGGGGACTGTGGTCAGTCCATGGCAGTTTGTCACTGCTGCTCTGTCTTCCTCACCCTTTTCTCATGCTCCACTGTGGGTCCTTCCCCTGGGCTGCAGTCCTTCAGCATAAACCAACAGGTCATCCTTCAGGATAATCCAGCACCAGCTCTCCATGTCCACAGCTCCTTCAGGAAATGTCCTCTTGCTCCAGCACAGGGCCATCTGTGGATTGTGGGGATGTCTCAGGTCTGGCACAAGGAGAACCTCCTCCTCCTCCATCTCTAACTTTGGAGTTTACAGGGCTGTTCCTCACATTTTCCACCCCAAATCCTCACTTCCTGTGTGGCATTTTGTACTTTCTTAAATACAGTTTAAGAATTAAATACAACTCAGTCATGCCCTGAGGTGGGACTGTTGCAGAGCTGGCTGGAACACACCAAAGCACCAGAGCTGCTGGGTCAGTAGTCAAGACACCAGCTGGCACCTGTTGAACCACCCCCTTCATTTAATTTCAGTTGCTTCATTTGCAGTGGTCACTACCCTGACATTGCAGAAAAAAATTCAAAGAGCCAGCAGCAAAGTGGTGCTCTGGTACTGACCTGGTTTGTTGTTTTTTTTTTCCCACAAAAGGACCTTTCTCACCACCAGGTGGGATGGCTGATGGAGTGGGGGATTTTCTTGGATCATTTAACCAGAGCTGGAACTTGATGAGAATGTGTGGGAACATTGGTTTCAGTTTGGGTCCGTGCTTGCTTTAAAAGTCAACTATGCAATGAAACGCTTGTCCTTTGGATGGAAGAAAGGATGCATGTTGTTCACACCTTTTTATTAATTCTTATAAAATAAGCAATCAGCTCCCACTAACTCCCTCAAATTCAATTGATACCATAACTTCTATTCTAACATCAGTGATGCTTCTCCCCTACAACAGGGCATGGCAAGGGGCAGAAAGCAGGTACCACTCATCCCAAGCTGAAATAGCCTCTGTGGCACACAGCTCCCTGCTCCCTATCCACTCTCCCCATCTGTTCACTTTCCTTGCACCTCTCTCCAAAGCTTTGTTTGCACAAGTGACACCAAAGAAAATTGTAAGGCAAGAATGGTTTCATTGCATCAGGAAATCAAGATTTATGACTGAGCTATGTTTGCTTGGGATGGGGAAGATTAAACTATTTAATCTGACACTGGACACAGCCTTGCTGTCTGGCCGTGGGAATACCAATTCCCTCTTGACAGGCCTCCTGCCATCCCTCTGCTGCACTTGGTTCCATTTCTCACTGGCCATTAAGTTACAAATGTGTTCCTTAAATACAGTGGTGCATCTGGCAAGGAGAGAAAACGGGTCAAATTGACTTTCCCTGTAGCAGGCTTGCTGGCACTGCTCTGTCCCTGTCATCTCCAGCTGCTTGGCTCAGCCCTACAGCCTTCCACTGATCCTCTAGAGATTCCCTCTGCATCCCTGCAGCTTTCCTTCACTTCTCCTGCTGTTCTCCTTGTTACACAGCTGTGCCTGTGCTCACCATGGATGTCTGGGGNTGGCTTGGTAAACACGTTGGGGCAGCAGTTGGAGACGCAGAGAGATGAAAGAAAAATAAAACCAGACTAAAACCGTTCAAAAGTCAACGAAAATTGGTACTATTTGAACACAAAAAGAGAACCTGTGAGACAACCCTGAGCTCAGGGTGAGTGGTCCACACAGATCCCAATGGTAATCACCAGTGCAGGGCCATCCCACTCCAGGACTGTCATTCTCTGGGTGAAGGTCAGCATCTCAGTTCCTCAGATAAAAATGAAATGTGGTGGATTGCCTTTGGCTGACTGCAAGACACCCACCCAGCCCCTTTCTCATTCCTCCTCTTCAACTGGGCAGGAGGAAAAAAGATGGTGAAGAAGTTCGTGGGTTGTGATAAGGATAAGAAATCACTTACTGTCACATGGGAAATAGATTCAGCTTATAGAAAAATAACTTGATTGCCAATTAAAACAAACTTGTATAGAGAGAAACATAGTTAAATTAAATAACACCTTCCCCACTCCCTCTTTTGCCAGGCTCAAGGTCACTTCTTCATCCCACTCCTGTACCTTTCCCCTTGCTGGGTGGCACAAGGGGACTGTGGTCAGTCCATGGCAGTTTGTCACTGCTGCTCTGTCTTCCTCACCCTTTTCTCATGCTCCACTGTGGGTCCTTCCCCTGGGCTGCAGTCCTTCAGCATAAACCAACAGGTCATCCTTCAGGATAATCCAGCACCAGCTCTCCATGTCCACAGCTCCTTCAGGAAATGTCCTCTTGCTCCAGCACAGGGCCATCTGTGGATTGTGGGGATGTCTCAGGTCTGGCACAAGGAGAACCTCCTCCTCCTCCATCTCTAACTTTGGAGTTTACAGGGCTGTTCCTCACATTTTCCACCCCAAATCCTCACTTCCTGTATGGCATTTTGTACTTTCTTAAATACAGTTTAAGAATTAAATACAACTCAGTCATGCCCTGAGGTGGGACTGTTGCAGAGCTGGCTGGAACACACCAAAGCACCAGAGCTGCTGGGTCAGTAGTCAAGACACCAGCTGGCACCTGTTGAACCACCCCCTTCATTTAATTTCAGTTGCTTCATTTGCAGTGGTCACTACCCTGACATTGCAGAAAAAAATTCAAAGAGCCAGCAGCAAAGTCGTGCTCTGGTACTGACCTGTTGTTTTTGGTTTTTTTCCCACAAAAGGACCTTTCTCACCACCAGGTGGGATGGCTGATGGAGTGGGGGATTTTCTTGGATCATTTAACCAGAGCTGGAACTTGATGAGAATGTGTGGGAACATTGGTTTCAGTTTGGGTCCGTGCTTGCTTTAAAAGTCAACTATGCAATGAAACGCTTGTCCTTTGGATGGAAGAAAGGATGCATGTTGTTCACACCTTTTTATTAATTCTTATAAAATAAGCAATCAGCTCCCACTAACTCCCTCAAATTCAATTGATACCATAACTTCTATTCTAACATCAGTGATGCTTCTCCCCTACAACAGGGCATGGCAAGGGGCAGAAAGCAGGTACCACTCATCCCAAGCTGAAATAGCCTCTGTGGCACACAGCTCCCTGCTCCCTATCCACTCTCCCCATCTGTTCACTTTCCTTGCACCTCTGTCCAAAGCTTTGTTTGCATAAGTGACACCAAAGAAAAATGTAAGGCAAGAACGGTTTCATTGCATCAGGAAACCAAGATTTATGATTGAGCTATGTTTGCTTGGGATGGGGAAAATTAAACTATTTAATCTGACACTGGACACAGCCTTGCTGTCTGGCCGTGGGAATACCAATTCCCTCTTGACAGGCCTCCTGCCATCCCTCTGCTGCACTTGGTTCCATTTCTCACTGGCCATTAAGTTACAAATGTGTTCCTTAAATACAGTGGTGCATCTGGCAAGGAGAGAAAATGGGTCAAATTGACTTTCCCTGTAGCAGGCTTGCTGGCACTGCTCTGTCCCTGTCATCTCCAGCTGCTTGGCTCAGCCCTACAGCCTTCCACTGATCCTCTAGAGATTCCCTCTGCATCCCTGCAGCTTTCCTTCACTTCTCCTGCTGTTCTCCTTGTTACACAGCTGTGCCTGTGCTCACCATGGATGTCTGGGGGTCTGTGCACAGCTGGAACAGAACCAATTAAACATCTAGATTGCAAGGTACCAACAGAGAAGTCACAGCTGCAGACAAACACACGGACACAGAGTTCCCCCCGCATGGCTGAGGGTGTCTCCTCTCTTCATTCCTTTTGTACCCTCTCTCTTTTTCCTCTCCCAGCCCACTCCTCTCTGCACCCTTACTGTCTCGCTCATCCCCAAGAGGAATAGCATCCACACTAGCAGCTCCCAGGAGTGTTGCTTTTTNAGACAAACACACGGACACAGAGTTCCCCCCGCATGGCTGAGGGTGTCTCCTCTCTTCATTCCTTTTGTACCCTCTCTCTTTTTCCTCTCCCAGCCCACTCCTCTCTGCACCCTTACTGTCTCGCTCATCCCCAAGAGGAATAGCATCCACACTAGCAGCTCCCAGGAGTGTTGCTTTTTATGTTCTTTTCTGTCAGAGTCAGAATTAAATGCTCGAGAGACACTGTTTCGTGTCTGGACTCAGATGTTTATTAATTCTTATTTATGTTACAGTCTCACAAGCTGTAAGTTTTAGCTAACAAAGTGAAAAATGGCTCTGTCTCTATCTCTCTACAAGGCCTTTTAAGGATAAACTGACAAATTATGAAATGACACCTAAATTTTTTTACTTTTAACTCAATAACCAACTACCTGTGGCCTGCAATGCAGATTTTTTACCCAATTACAAAATACCACCCAGACCCATGAAGAAGAAGGTGAAAAAAGAAAGCCTACACCCTAAAACCTCTTACTTGCTTTATATATATAACTGTATTCTAAAACCTTAAACTCTAAGTTTTCCACCCTGTGATATTACACACTTCTATTNCTCCAGCACAGGGCCATCTGTGGATTGTGGGGATGTCTCAGGTCTGGCACAAGGAGAACCTCCTCCTCCTCCATCTCTAACTTTGGAGTTTACAGGGCTGTTCCTCACATTTTCCACCCCAAATCCTCACTTCCTGTATGGCATTTTGTACTTTCTTAAATACAGTTTAAGAATTAAATACAACTCAGTCATGCCCTGAGGTGGGACTGTTGCAGAGCTGGCTGGAACACACCAAAGCACCAGAGCTGCTGGGTCAGTAGTCAAGACACCAGCTGGCACCTGTTGAACCACCCCCTTCATTTAATTTCAGTTGCTTCATTTGCAGTGGTCACTACCCTGACATTGCAGAAAAAAATTCAAAGAGCCAGCAGCAAAGTCGTGCTCTGGTACTGACCTGTTGTTTTTGGTTTTTTTCCCACAAAAGGACCTTTCTCACCACCAGGTGGGATGGCTGATGGAGTGGGGGATTTTCTTGGATCATTTAACCAGAGCTGGAACTTGATGAGAATGTGTGGGAACATTGGTTTCAGTTTGGGTCCGTGCTTGCTTTAAAAGTCAACTATGCAATGAAACGCTTGTCCTTTGGATGGAAGAAAGGATGCATGTTGTTCACACCTTTTTATTAATTCTTATAAAATAAGCAATCAGCTCCCACTAACTCCCTCAAATTCAATTGATACCATAACTTCTATTCTAACATCAGTGATGCTTCTCCCCTACAACAGGGCATGGCAAGGGGCAGAAAGCAGGTACCACTCATCCCAAGCTGAAATAGCCTCTGTGGCACACAGCTCCCTGCTCCCTATCCACTCTCCCCATCTGTTCACTTTCCTTGCACCTCTGTCCAAAGCTTTGTTTGCATAAGTGACACCAAAGAAAAATGTAAGGCAAGAACGGTTTCATTGCATCAGGAAACCAAGATTTATGATTGAGCTATGTTTGCTTGGGATGGGGAAAATTAAACTATTTAATCTGACACTGGACACAGCCTTGCTGTCTGGCCGTGGGAATACCAATTCCCTCTTGACAGGCCTCCTGCCATCCCTCTGCTGCACTTGGTTCCATTTCTCACTGGCCATTAAGTTACAAATGTGTTCCTTAAATACGGTGGTGCATCTGGCAAGGAGAGAAAATGGGTCAAATTGACTTTCCCTGTAGCAGGCTTGCTGGCACTGCTCTGTCCCTGTCATCTCCAGCTGCTTGGCTCAGCCCTACAGCCTTCCACTGATCCTCTAGAGATTCCCTCTGCATCCCTGCAGCTTTCCTTCACTTCTCCTGCTGTTCTCCTTGTTACACAGCTGTGCCTGTGCTCACCATGGATGTCTGGGGGTCTGTGCACAGCTGGAACAGAACCAATTAAACATCTAGATTGCAAGGTACCAACAGAGAAGTCACAGCTGCAGACAAACACACGGACACAGAGTTCCCCCCGCATGGCTGAGGGTGTCTCCTCTCTTCATTCCTTTTGTACCCTCTCTCTTTTTCCTCTCCCAGCCCACTCCTCTCTGCACCCTTACTGTCTCGCTCATACCCAAGAGGAATAGCATCCACACTAGCAGCTCCCAGGAGTGTTGCTTTTTATGTTCTTTTCTGTCAGAGTCAGGATTAAATGCTCGAGAGACAGTGTTTAGTGTCCGGACTCAGATGTTTATTAATTCTTATTTATGTTACAGTCTCAGAAGTGGTAAGTTTTAGCTAACAAAGTGAAAAATGGCTCTGTCTCTATCTCTCTACAAGGCCTTTTAAGGATAAACTGACAAATTATGAAATGACACCTAAATTTTTTTACTTTTAACTCAATAACCAACTACCTGTGGCCTGCAATGCAGATTTTTTACCCAATTACAAAATACCACCCAGACCCATGAAGAAGAAGGTGAAAAAAGAAAGCCTACACCCTAAAACCTCTTACTTGCTTCATATATATTACTGTATTATAAAACCTTAAACTCTAAGTTTTCCACCCTGTGATATTACACACTTCTATTCAAACTGCACACCCATAATCCCAGTGCTATCAGTCAATTTTGGAAGCCTCTTCCAAGGCCTCAGGTCAAATGTAGTGTTTGCTTGGGGGTCAGTGCCTGTCAGCACAGAAAGTCTAAAATTCTCAGTGCCCAGGGTTCCAACACAGGAGGGCAGAGACTGTTTGTCCAAGCAACTCATGCCTGGTGTGTTACGGGTGAGAGCATCCAGGTAAGCAGGTGGGGACTGCTCTCTGTGAGAGCCAAGAGCTGTATAAGGAAATAATTTTATTGCTTTTAGGATCTATGACATTCCAGAGCAGTAACCATACTCCAGCCAGGAGTAGAGTTGAAAAATAAGGAGAAAAAAGGCTCAGCACAAATTCAGGCTGAATTCAGCAAAGAATTTCATTTGGCCAAAAGGCTAAAGTGTAAAAAGTTTCTGTTCTGGACCTGTCATAACAGGATGTTTCAGATAAAGTTGTAGAAAATTGAGCCAGTCTATTATTTAAAGCTCTAAGAAACTGAGAGTCTGAGACACAGTTCCTTTGAGTCAGTTAAAGATTGCAGCTGAAACATTTATTGTTTAATAGCTCTGCTATTTTTGCAGAGCATCTCCCATGCTTGGAAGAGATGTTGAACCGTTGAGGAAGTGAAGGGACTTGGAATTATTTGGGAAAAGTTCTAGGCAGATGAAAGGACACTTGTGCCTTGTCTCATTTTGTGTTCCTGTTGGTTGCACCTCTGCTCCCAACACCCCTCCCTCTCCCAGACCTCCACTGGCTCCAACCCACCCCAACTAACGAACACCAACCTCTTTGAATGCAACAAGTTTTGTTTACCAAATGTGAGTATGAGATAACAGAAATCTTTAACCTTACAGCAAGGGGACATGGTGCAGAACAGGAACTCTTTGATCCCTGTTTGCCTTCTGGTAGCAAATACCCCAATATTTTACACACCGTGTCAGAGCACAAGATATTCCTTTGTGTGAACATGAAGTCACCACTCCTTAAATCAATACACTCAGGCCTGCAGCTGGGAAGACAGATAAAGGGTCAATGGCAATGGAAAAATTAATGAAAAATATAAATTTTGAGAATATCCTTGTCATTAGGATGTCTTAACACCCAAGATCTACATAAACAGCTACTGCAATCGAGATAATAATGAGACCTAGAGTAGGGTCTAGGGCTGAGGTTTCCACACTTTCAAACAACTTTTAAAATTGGAGAAAGCTGCTCCTTACTCTGCAATTCTCTGTGTCAGAAGGAGAGAACACAGAGGTAGGAGCAGAGAGACCTCTCCCACCCTGGCCATTTGGTAATCAAGACTTTAGGTTGGTTTTCTGGGATGAGATGGGTGTATTTTACCTGGGGCGTTTCTTTGCTGAACAGAATAACTCTTCTCTTAAGCCACTTTCCCAAGATGGGAACCACCCATGCTCAGAGAGAAAATATCCTCTGCTTTCCTGTCTCAAGTACCCTCATCTGACACTCATCTGGCTGATATCTGCCACCATTTCAGACCTTTTTGACAATTGCTAAATGTCTGAGTCCCAAAAACCAAATTTAAATGCCTCCAAGGTTTGTGGCAACTGATGCCAGCAAGAGATAAGGGAAGGGCAGTTCAGCTTCCATCCATCCTTGCCTTGTGTTTGTTGAACAAATTTGATCTGTTACCCAACAAACAGCAGAAGCTGAAAAATGCACTGCTGAGATTTGCAGGAGGAGGGTGGGTCTGAAAGATTTTATTGTTTGCTGAACTAAGAAATGATCCATTAAACCACAATCCCATGAAATTTCACTGAAGAGTAAAAATGTTACCATAAACTTGAGGATAACCAGAAGCACTTGACAGTTATCACAGCTTGAAAATTTACATTTACTTCTAACTAAGACCTCCAGACCCAAAGTTGGTGTTAATGCTCACAACCTGTTGTGAGTTCCTTCACCCCCCAAAATGCTAAAACATTTTGTTTTGTCATTAAATAAAGTTAAACACTGCTATCAAACAAATATTGACTATCTTTCCACATGGTTTCTCATCCACTGCATAAAGAAACAGTGCTATGTATTATTAACACATTCTTTTGCCTATACAGTTTGGCCAACTTCCTAAACAATCCATCCCACCTGGTTTTGAATTTAGGACAATGGTTTCATTAATTCAGTTTGGCTGATCACTGCTGGTTATAAACTTTGCAGTTCTGCCTTCTTTTCCCAGTATGACCTGTGGTTGCATCAAATGCTTCTCCCACCCTGACAAGGAAAATAAGAGCACAGCCAGGCTAAAAAATGCCAAAGCCAAGGGCATTTGTATTAAGAAGGAGAGAGACTGTATCCATAAAGTCACTTAAAAGACAAAAAGAAAACACAAAAATGTCCTTCATGGGGGGAACAGCTGTTTGACCAGCACAGACACAGGACCGAGTTCTGCAGTTGTACTTGAAGGCAAAACTGACTTCCAACTCCAAATGCCAGAAATTCAGACATTTCAGGCTCTATCCTGGGAGCTTCCTGCTCAGAGAGACCCAAGTGCTCACCAAAGCCAGGACTGACCAGGCACAGCTGAGTGCAGGTGCCTGCTCTGATCTACCAGCCAGGAGCCACAGCCACAGCCTGGCACTGGTGCTCCAGCCCCAGCTCTCCCCTCCTGCACTGCCCTTCCACAGGAGGTTTGGGATCACATCAAGGCTCTTTTCTCTGCCTTAGGTCTCTGTGCCATTTCCCATTCCTTGTTCTTCAGAGCCACTGCCCAGTGTCTGGAAATCATTTTCTGTGGCCATTGTTTTAAATAAAACAATTCTATTTCTTTGCTGAAGACTCTCCTGGAAGCACAATTTCCCTGCTGCGGCCGAGGTTTGGCAAGGATCTGATACAGAAACAGAAAATGCCCTAAAGCAGATCCCAAACAGATTGAAAGACTGAAAGAATTGCAATCTCCACTTTATAAAATACATACAGGCAGCTCATCACAATAATGAAGTGCCAGGCAAAACTTGGAGGCAAAATCCTCTCAGAAAACCACGTTTCTTATCAACACCCAGCCCTGCCACCTTCCTCAGTGCACCAGCCATCTGTTCAGCATCCTGCTGAACTACTTCCCTTCCAATGACACCCGAAACAACAGGGCACCTGTCCCATGTTCCCATTCAAGGTCTCCCACAGAATGGCTCAAACAGCAGAAAAAGGAGAATTTCCTGTCATAACAAACACAATGCTGTCTCACTCCTGTAAGATCAGTGCTGACTGTCCATCTTGCTGTCTAAATACACTTCTCTTGGACATGGGTTCACCTTAGAAATCCTGTATTAACCCTTGTGAGTGCCTGTTGCCCAGGAGAAATGCAGACAAAGAAAGCAGAGTCCCTCTTGTCCAGGAGAAATGCAGACAAAGAAAGCAGAGTCCCTCTTGTNAGAAATGCAGGCAAAGAAACCAGATTTAGGGAAATTAATTTTGCCATAGATCAGATTTTAATGTAGGCATCCTGAAATCCAGAAGCCAACCTCTTCTGAAAGACTGCATTTTTGTTCAAAATATTAATACTTTTGTTAAATGCAAATGTTTGATAGGTTGCTGTAATTTTTTTCCTGTAGTGAGTGCAAGTTTCAGGTTTTAGTAATAACAACATTGTTAATGTAATATAATTTGTGTATCTCATTTTGGTTCAAGGGGTTTGCACAGGCAATTATCATATATTTGAATGTAATGAATAATGGTTGATTCTAAATAGCAGTATTTACAATTACATGAAATAAGTGGTTAATAGCATGTTATAGTCACAGTAAAGTCATATTAAATTTATGTAAAGATTTCCCTCTGGTGACACCTGGATATGATGACATCTGAATTGAGGTAGATGAAATAATCCACTTTTTCAATTTTAGGAATGAAACTTCTACCACTTCTGTTTAAGCAAGTCTAAAGCACTTCAGTGATGAGGATGAGAGAGCACATGATGCCTTATTTAATCTTCAGGCTGCAATTTCAAACCCTCCTAGACTGAAACCAGAGCTAAAAAATTAATATAATCCTATATAACATCACTCCATGCTAGTTACAGATAAATGAACTGCTGTATCTTCTGAGTCTCTAGAAGGTGCAGCTTTACCCTCTCCAAATGGCTGCAAGTGATCCTGTGGCCAGGCTGGGCACCTCAAAAAGGATCTGAACCAGCTGAAAAGATGGGAGGACAATGATAAAAATGTGACCTGAGATAGAAAGAGAACGAAACAATCACTGAGGACAATTGTCCTCTGTCTGCAGAGGTGTCGTGCCAAGAAGTGGAGCTGCAGTGTCCAGTGTTTGGGTAACAAAGCAAATGCCTCTATGAACATCTGTGGGTTGGGATTTGCTTATTGTTTCTTTTTCCCCTGGGCAGAGACAGTGTTGAGCAGAGACCGTTGGCTTTTAATTGAAAAATAAAAAAAGAAAAATACTGGTCTGTTCTTCAGGCAATAAAGCAAGTTGAGCAGAGGGAGCCCTTTGCAGGAGGGAAAAGGTTTGCAGTGTCCCTCAGCACTCGCAGGAACTCACTGCACAGGCTGGAACTGATCCCAGTGGAGCTTTTCCTTTTGCACAGTCCTATCTTTAAGCGCTCTGTGGAAGTGCTTTTTCATTAAACAAACAAACATTAAAACCCTTTAGCTGAGGATAAATAAAAGCAAAACTATTAGACTGCCAAACAAAACCAAGATGCGTGTCATAGCTTCAGTATATCATTATCCTGTACATAGCTGTTTATGGAAATGTAACATTTTCATGGTTGTAAACCCTTCTCTGTTACATCAATAAAATATTCATCTCCCACTAACCACACTGGTGAAATGAAGCATTCCTTTGCCAGCTCCTCGTCAAAAGGAAGGTGTCATTTCAGGATCCTGACCTCCAAGTCAAATGTTGATTGAGAGGTGAGGAAATGCACATTTATTCTTCTGTTAATTACAGTTGGGTTTTATTACAGGTTTGTTTTGCACCAGAGAGCGGCAGCTAGAGCTCCTTTTCTGTTGCATTTGCCTGTTTCTGGTTGATTTGCAGGTTGGTGGGTTGATTTCTTTTTCTTACAAGTGCAAAGGCTTTTAAAACAGTCACAGCATGCTGAAACAGTCTAGTTTTCCAAATCAGACAGTCGACTCTCCGTCTTTGCCAGACATATGAACTTACCAGAGATGAGATGCAGACAAAATCTACTTTTTCCTTGCCAGAACTGCCCAGTTCCTTGGAAGATTGGAATCAACTTTTATGAGAGCAGCTTTCAGCACTTCTTTCTGATCAGACACTAAGTTCAGACTTCCACGGACATCATCTTTTCCCCCTGCATCCCCCTCCTCCTGCAGGACGTCACCCCCTCAGCACAGCCACCAGCAGAAAGTGCCCCAAACCGCAGTGACACGTCCAGACACGGCTTCCACAGAGGCTGGGGATGAGTTTTTAACCTCAATTCGCCCTCTCGTGGACTTACCTGTCCACAGGTTCTTATGAACAAATTGTCCACAGAATCTGTGGCAGCCCCTGGATCCCTGGAAGTGTCCAAGACCATGTTGGACGGGGCTTGGAGCAGCCTGGGATAGTGGAAAGTGTCCCTGCCCATGGGATTAGATGGTCTTTAAGGTCCTTTCCAACCCAGGTCGCTCTGATTCTATGAAAAATATCTATTTTTCCTGGAGGACTGCAGCTGTGGGGTCAGGGCTGCTGCTTCTCTCTCAGCTTTCAGGGACATTGGGAAAAGGGTTTTCCAGGCAGACACAGCAAACCCTACAGTCACTGCAGAGACACAGCCTGAATCACAGCTTTTTAATAAATAACACCCCTCAAATGCATTTTCCTCTGTGGAGGGGTGATCTGCACCATTAGCTCCATTTCAGAGGGGAAAGGAAGATTACACTGCGCTGCTGTAACACAGAGCATCTCCCTCAAACATCCACATGGCAAACTTTCTGAAAATCCCTCTGGTCTCTGCATAAACACTGAACAGAAAAGGAATGAAAAGAAAAAATATTTCATTTTCTTCTCCAGCATGTTTTGCAGTATTTCCAAGCTCCTAAAATGAATTCTTTACAACATTAAGTAAATTTGACTCATATGCTTTAGCTCTGACTCATTTTCCTTCTAATCAGTTACTAATTATTACCCACTTCCTCAGAAAGTTTATGGGGACAGATGCTACAGTACAATGACTACTAAACAAAACCCTGAAAATTGGAGGAAAACTTCCCAACAGATGTAGATAGATTAAACTGATGTTTTTCTTTACTTTCTCTGCCCAATTAGTCAATTTACATATGCAGTGGTTTTAGCAGTAATTTTATGCAATAAACAATCCTTAACTGGTCAAGTTCTTGCATATTTACAGAGGAATGGCACAAAGAGGCTGAACTGGCTGAAATCCTGGGGCCAGAGTGTCCAGCTCTGACTTCCCTGCCAGCATCTTGCACAAGAGATGGGGTTTGGGGTTTGAGGGGACCTGAGAAGGACTCAGTGACCTACCATGACACAGAACTGAATTCTCCCTGCACCCATCACTCACTGCTCTGGATTGGTGACTTCTACCTTCATCACTTCTTTTTCTCCTGGCTATTTGCGGCTGCAGTTTTAATCAGTTTAATATGTAATCCGTAGATTTAGTTCTGATATGCAATAAAAACTTTTATATAATCTAATCATGCCTTACTAGCATCTCTCTCACCATAGTTTGGAAAGATGCAGCTTTGAAAATATCCTCAGCTACCTTAACACGAATACAAAATAGTTCTAGGTAAGGAGGGGAAAAAGAAAAGAAAAAAAAGCAGTCTTCTGGCAATGAAATTAAAGGATTTTACTTCTTGGCATCTAAGCCACAGAAACCAGACAATTGTTAGTCATGACCATTTTTTGTAGCTCAAGACCTTTCCCTGATGGAATAAGTTGAACTTGCATTTTGAAACTACCTCCAAGTGTAGCACACGTAGCCATCTACTCAGCATCACACACAGCAACTCCAGTTTCCATTTCAGATGTTCCAAAATACTGAAAATCAAGCCAGAAGGTCCAATTTCCCTCATACAGCATCCAACACTTCATAAAATTTCCAGGAAACTGATATTTATACAAACTGTGCCAAAGCTGTTCTCTACAAAGTATTTTCAATTGCATTTTGGAAAGAACTGTCTGCTGAAACAACAAAGAATAGAAACCACTGCAGATCTATAACCCCATAATACATAAAAACCCCATGGTAATTAATTGTATTAAAGAAAAACTTTGTTTCCACATCTCTGTTTATCAGTAATCTTATTTCAAATATTTTTAAATCATTTGGAGAATGTTTTGGTCGTAAGAAACCATCTGGGTAGCTGCAGGATATACCATGGAAGCTGCATGGATACCAGAAAAGTAAATTCTAAACATTTACCATATGATATTCATGCGGTTACCAATATCCACTACACAGAAATTAATTATAAATTAAGAAAAGGTAGATCAGAAAACCACTTTTAAAGTGAATGGCTTCAGTATGAGACCATCTCACATCCCACTAGATGGAACTCAGGGCTGGAATTCTGGTCAAATATTTTACTAATCCCAGTGATCCAGGAAAACCATTTACAGAATTTCGTTTGCCTCTTTCCTAATTCCCCCACAAAGAAAATTAGTGAGTTTGCATATTAAGAGACCACAACAACAAGCATTAGGAACAAAGAGAATCAATCAGCTCTGCAAATTTTGCAAGCACTTGTTTTGAAACAAAAAGTCAGATGGAAAGTAACTTCTGTTTTAAACACAGTTTACTGGCTCTGGGGCTTTAGTTTAATTTTTGCTAGTTGGATTAGGTGGAGTACTAGAGAAGGCAGGTGATTTTTGAACTCATTTTTGCTGAGAGCTGTGCATCACCACTCTGTGCTACACAGGGCACAAACAGATTGCAAAACATAACACCACTTTAACAGGAAGCTGGGACATTAATCAACATCAGCAAGATGAACTTGCAGGGCAAGGATGCTGCAAAACACTTCTACAAGGTCATTCTTTGCATCTTTGGGGCCAGAAAGGATTGCAGACTGTCAGTGCTTGGCACTGCAGTGTTTTGGCAGATTTTCACACGTGTGATTTACCACAGCCATGGTACAAGTTGGTGTTCCATCCTGTCAGGAGTTAAATTCTGGATTGGAAGGTACACTGCAATTAATTAATCTTACACACCATGTAAATTTACAGTGATCCAGGTGAGTAAGGGCAGGCAACAGCAGCTGAGGGAACAGAGGCTCCTCAATTTGGGATAAACTGAAACAGAACTGAAATACAGCTGGGAGGAGAAGGAGCACTGTCAGGAATCCAGCTCCAGAGGATTTATTGCTGCATTTGGGTGGAATACAGCCCTTTCTTTAAAAACCACAAACTGCCAGCTACCCAGATGGAGAATTTTTACTCAAACATTCTTCTAAAGAAGAGCATGTTTAGGAATGACAGTCACCAAAACTTGTCTACAGCCCTTGGATTTATTCTCTGAAGTACATGTTTCGACAGAGAAATGAAAAGGCTGCTTAGCCTATTGTTTACCCAATGAGTAATTACCCTGTAATTAAGTGCAGTTGATTGTTCTCCTTTACAGCAAAGACAAACCCACTCACCACCCCTGAGCTTCAAGGGCATCAATAAACATATGCATAAAGACAATTGCCTGTTAGAGGAATGCCCAAAATCCCAGAGTCAAAACCAGGTCAAAACCATACACACACCAGCATTCCAGATTTGGATAAACCAGGCCTGT
Organism: Sinosuthora webbiana; assembly: GCA_013397395.1. Taxonomy (NCBI): domain Eukaryota; kingdom Metazoa; phylum Chordata; class Aves; order Passeriformes; family Sylviidae; genus Sinosuthora; species Sinosuthora webbiana. The sequence goes on along the minus strand of VXBN01015482.1, from coordinate 411,424 downwards.
TTTAAAGAGGATAAGGCCAGAGCTAAATGGTTACAGACATCCTAATATCTGAACCAGAACGGTGTGGGATCTGTGATCCACCATGTGGCAATTTCTACAGTGGGCAAACAGATTCCAGGCATTGGTGAGGTTGTAATTAAAACAGTAAGGAAAATGCATTAACATCTGGAGGACACAGGCAATGTGACAAATTCAACCCAGCCCTGCTGAGGAGAACGGATGCGCGAATACAAGGCGCATACTGAAAAATAAGTCATGTGATTAAATGATGAATTAAAGGAGACCTCCAGGACATCCTCCCAGGCAGATGCGCCACTCAGGGAAAACCACTCCGCAAGGGGAAGCAAAATGAGTCACTCACAAGAAGTACTGTTGAATTCTTTTAATAACACTAGGAAAATATCATAGTATTAAAGTCCTGCACGGGATCCTCGGGAGGTTATTTGGGTTGGGATTCCTTTTGTGTTTATAAACCAAACTTTGTTGCCCAATTTGTGTTTCCTTTTGAGCCGACTACTCCTTTACAACGGCATTTCCAGTTAAAACACAGCTAACCTATAAATACCTGAATGCCACAGCACACATTGTGTGCGTGGGTTTTGTTTTGTTTAAGTCTTAGCGGAAATGACGGGGAAATCTACTCGACACAGGGGAGCAAACGTCGATTCGTTAAGCGGGGGGATGTAAAAAGCCAGTAAAGAATACATTGCATACATAATACAGAAGGAAAAAAAAAAAAAAAATTATCATCTGGAGTATGTGAAATTACACTGACTTTGCACCTTAAACCTAGTAGAAGTTACTCTGTTGGCCAATACTAATCCACTGAACAAGCAGAATGTTGGTCAGAAGTCTAACGTTTCCTGTACCAGCACAGAGAGAATACAAGCAGTCCATTGCTGTTAAAAGAAAACATGAAATCCAGCTCATGTTTCTTAGGTTAGGGATCGATTTCTTCGGGAACTACTGTTAACATAACGTCTTCGTTGCCCCTGCGCACAACCATGTGCAACGTACTGTCCTTTTTAATGATGTCACTGACATCACTGGCTGAGCTTATCGACTGTCCATTGATGCTTATGATCACATCGTTGTCCTTCAGGCCACCACTGAAAATACAAAGCGGCAGTGTGTTATAATCGCAGTTTTATTATTTTTAGGGGAAAGAAAAAGAAAAAAATCGCTGGGTTATTTCTATTTCCCACCCAACAGCAGCTGTGCAGATAGGGCAGGCATGAGAAAAGCAATCAGAATTTATGAAGATTACAATAAAGTGCAGAAACCTCAGGATCTGGTGGATGTACAAGTTTGGTGAATCCCGTGTTTCACTGTCTTCAAAGGAATTCTCTGTGGCAAATAGCAGTTAATTCTGCAATAAAGATCCTAGGTGTTGGTATGTCTCTTCTAAAATAATTGCAGCAAGGCAGAGTCATTTTAGAGGGGAGATTTCCCAAGCTTTTGTTCTTGAATACACAGAGAGGCAACCTGAGTGGCACTGTGTGCTAATGAGGAATTTCAGTCCCTGCTCTCCATACAGAACTTACTGGCAGCCACTTCACCCCCCCTTCATGTTTTAAACCTGAGCAGAGTAACACATGTAGCTATCTAGCTTGATCACCAAAAATCAAGTGTGTCCTTCCTCTGCTGCCCATAGCAGCCAAAACCCCTTTTTCTGACCTCGAAACCTGAACCTTCCTGACTCAAAGCAAGGCAGGGCAGAACCAGGGTCTCGTCTCTCCCCAGGCTGGCTGGAGCTGCTGCCAGCACCAAAAAACGGCTAGTGAGGGATGCCACAGACCACAACATCTTGCCCAGTCTTGCACAACCATCTGGCTCCAAGTTATGGAAAAATTATACCAAGACAGATCAGACATGATTCAACCCTTCACAAGCATAATCCTTCACAAAACCACAGACCACTCATCGGCCTCTTCCACCCACAGAAGGCGCCTGACACGAGCGTCTCCTGCGAGCAGGATGCCCTTGGCCAATGTTTGCAACAAATCTGGTCCCCTACAGGAGGCATGGCTCAAAACATGTCCATGGAGGATGTCATTCCATGGTTTTTCATGCAGCCTCTCCATGTGACTTACAGCCAGGACGGGTCACTCCAGCTCTGCTCCAGTGCCCCACCAGCACATCTACACAACATGTGCTGGAGACATCAGCAGAAGAAGGAAAACCCTGGGCCAGGGGACTGGGAGTGGGGGAACAGAGCCAACATGGGCTGCATTTTAACTGCTAGGCCAGTCTTTGGATGGAACACCTTGACATTTGGGTCTGCCTTCACATCAGAAGGCTACATTGCCTCACATTTCTTCTCCCTCTCTAAAGTCCCTCTCCCTCTCTCTGCTCTTACCCACACTCCCAAAATGACTTTCCTGCACCTTCAGACTGAACCTGAACACCAAAGGCAGCAATTCCAGCCCCACACTGAAGCAGCCAAATCATTCCTACACATTCTTTCACATTACAGACATTCAGCAGTGCTCTGCCTGACCAGCAGAATCATCTACAGACACAGCAGGNTGAACACCAAAGGCAGCAATTCCAGCCCCACACTGAAGCAGCCAAATCATTCCTACACATTCTTTCACATAACAGACACTCACCAGTGCTCTGCCTGACCAGCACTACCTACAGGAATCATCTACAGACACAGCAGAAGTTCAGAGAGCACACTGGACAGCTATCACTGTTTATCTAACACCCCAAAAGACACCATCCAACCATCCTTGCAGTCTTCCTAAGAGGTAATGTATGCCTGCCTGCCCCAAGCAGCTTTCTGCCTACACGCCTTTGGTGCCACATAAGCCTCTTTGTTGCCACAAAGATTTACCCCTCTCTTAAATGATCACAAGTTTCAGAAAACAAATAAGGTTTCCCATTTCCTGCCCTGGAATACTGAGCGGTTTCCTATCAAGCAAACCCGGAGAGGAAAGTGTCTCCAGCAAAAGCCAGCCAGACCAGAGCCAGTGACCACAGCCCAGCTGCCAGGCTTCAGCCAGACCTGGTACCAACCAGCAGGGCAGTTTCTGAGCAAATACTGAGTAACAGGAAGAAAAAAAAATCAGTTGTCCAAGCCCAAAAGCTCTTCCAGTAATGTGACTGCTGACAAAGCTCTCACATGGAATAGTGTCTGCTGCCAAGAGGGGATTTCAGCCCCAAGGTGTGCCAGGGGAACTCGAGGGTTTGGCCAATGCTGAGGTGGACATTTCTTCCAAGGTGGACCCAAAGCTTCTCACTCCCTCTCCTGCAGAGTGACCAGCAGGGCCGTGGGGAGTGTGCAGGAACAAAAGTCTTTATTCAGCACTGGCATTGCTACAACAGATGCCTTGGAAGCAATTGCTGAGAAAAATGAAAAAGGAGTTTTCACACCCCCCTGAATCCCTGCCCTGTGGGCCTGGAAGGCTGACAGGGCTTCCCTGCAATATCCTGATACAGTTACAATATTGCCCATCAGGGACCAGAATAAAACCACAAAGCCATTTCCAGCAGACAACCTAATAGCAATCAGATGGTGGTAATCTTGTTAATTTAGCATAATGAAGAAAAAGCCAGTTAAGCAGGGAACAGTCTCCATCTTTACCCCCTGAAGTCAGTGGCAGTGGCTTTGAGAAAAAAAAATACTTCAACCTACGCTTCAGCTGGTGTTTCTGGAATAACTTCAATGACATAGGCCCCAGAGACAACATCAGGGAAGTCTTTATGGCGATCCTTCAGCTCTCTAGCTTTGCTGAAAAATGAAGAAATAGCAAAAAAAATATTTTGTCAAGACAGGAAAAAACCCCCCCACGCATTTTACTGAAGTCAATTTATAACCACGAGCTGAGGTGTTCTACACATATTAGTGTGTCATCTCAGCATTAATTTTAACCCTTTAGATGTATATTTCAGGAATTATTACACTTTTTGCATGCATACAGCTTTTAAAAGTCTATTTCTGGTTAAGGCAATCACATCAATAGATACAGACAATCAGAGTTAAAACATTTCAAAGCTTTAGAACTAGCAGATCATAGAATCACAGGATGGTTTGGGTTGGAAGGGATTTTAAATCCCATCCAATGCCACCCCCTGCCATGGGCAGGGACACCTTCCACTGTCCCAGGTGGCTCCAAGCCCCATCCAGCCTGGCCTTGGGCACTGCCAGGGATCCAGGAGTAGCCACAGCTTCTCTGGGCACCCTGTGCCAGGGCCTCCCCTCCCTCCCAGGGAACAATTTCTTCCTAATATCTCTCTGTCAGTTTGAAGCCATTCCCCCTTGTCCTGCCACTCCAGGCCCTTTGGAAATAGACCCTCTCCAACTTTTTTTCAAGCTCCCTTCAGGTACTGGGAGGTCACAATTAGGTGAACCCCAAAGCTTCTCTTTTCCAGGCTAAACACTTCCAACTCTCTCAGCCTTTCCTCGTGGGAGAGGTGCTCATCCCCCTCTGATCATCTTTGGGGCCTCCTCTGGACTGGCTCCAACAGGTCCATGACCTTCCTGTGCTGAGGACCCCAGAGCTGGATGCAGAATTCCAGATGGGGTCTCCCCAGAGCAGATTAGAGGGACAGAATCACCTCCTGCCATCCTAAACACCTAAAAAACCCCAACCCCATGTGCCTCAATGCTCTGTTCTACCTGTGGATCCTGCACAAGGGAAAACTTCTGCTTATTTTTACAGGACATGGCATTACCTGCTCTTGAGTCTCTCATAGTCTGAGCATGAATAAGCAAGTCCACACAAAAGCTTCATTTGACATTAAGTGAGTTGTTTAATGAAAATAATTTCATAGAAATGCGAGTACGCACGTAGCTGGTGTAAGCCATGAAAACGTACAACAACACGGATATAACCCCAGGACAAAGTCACAGTCACTAGCTATTCTCTTCTGAAGCATTAAGGAGAAGAAAAAGCCAGGAGTTGTTTAAGAACTAGCTCACACGAGAGCCTAGAGGAGAGTTCCACCACGTGGCAGACGCAGAGGAGAAGGTGGCAAGGGCTGGCTGCGGGTTGTCACCAGCACGCACAGAGACAGACACGTGGTGCTGGCCCAAACCTCCTGGGTGCTGCTGCACATCATCAGCTGGATCCAAGAGCATGCAGAGACCACGCTTGGAAAGGTGAGGAGCCACCTCGGTTACTTACCTGGGAGTTAGGGACATCATTCGGATGCCAATGTATTTCTTTTTGGTTACAGCTTTGCCTACAAAAAGGAAAACGGGTCTCGATCAGTTGCCCTGACCAAAAGAGCCTCACAGGCTGTTGGCTTTCTGGTTTATCACTGTTTTCACAGAATCACAGGATGATTTGGGTTTGAAGGGACCTTAAAGGTCACCTATTTCCAAGCCCCTGCCATGGGCAGTGATGCCACCCACTAGGCCAGGTTATTTTCATGTTTTCCTCTTTCAAAGCAGTGAAGTGCAGTACCTTTAGCTTGTCTGTCATGGGATTCAGTTAGGAACTTCTTTATTTTATCAGATGGGATAGCAAACGAGATGCCTGCTGTCACTTTTAATGTGTTAATTCCAATGACTTCACCATCCTGCAGAAATAATAAAAAAAAAAAGCCATTATTAACAACTATTAACCTCAAAGAGAAAGGGATCATTTCTTCCAAGCAGTCACAAAGACAAATTCACACTTTGTTGCCTGGTATTCAATTTTCTAAAAGTTTTAAGTGTAATTTTTTGAGTCTACTGATAAAACACTACCTAGGGATTTTGGAAAATCAATGTGATTATTTATTTTGCTGCAGAAGAGATCAAAACTGGGCAATTCTCATGCTTTCAGCAGATGAGCAACACATTCTGCAGCTAGTCTGTGTTTATTTCAGCCACCACCACATGAATCATGGCACTGACTGCTCCTGAGCCACTATTACATAATAACTTAAAGAAAAATACAGTTTGCCGAAATCAAAAGTTTTCCTGGCAGTACAACTCCAAGAGCTTTGGATGAAACATCTCTGATGCCATCTCTTTTGAAACCTCAGCAGTTTCTTTTTCTGGTTCACTCCAGACAAAAACTGTCCTACTGCAGGTATTTTTAAGAGAAGATTAAGTGTGACTGAATGTGTGCTGTGAATCAGGTGGAAAAAAAATTGCCAAATCTCCTCCAAGGCAGAAACTCTGAATAGTGCTGAGTTTCAGTCTGTGCTGTGCCTCCTGAGGACTCCACTCCATCCATGTACCCCCAGGAGACCTGAGAGCTCTCACACACTTTTGCAACCTGCTTCAGTCCATTCTACAATGTTGGCAAATAAACCCTAATATCCTGAAAAGGTATGGATTTTTTTTTTTTGTGTGTGTGTGTGATTCAAAATGAAAGGGTAGATACATTTTGGAAATATTTAGCTGAGTTTCAGTGTGCAAAAGTAAAGAATTGCCAGCTGCAGGGCAAACAGCAAGGGCAAACACCTCACTGCAAAATGTGCTTTTCCCTTTTTGAGCAAAAAAACCCCAAAACATTACACTTGTCTAAAACTATGCAAACCATAAACATCCTAAATATTGAAATCCAAATGTAGCCTTTAGCCAACATAAACAGAGACAACTGATTCGTAAGAACCATGTGAATTTTGTGTAGTCAGCCAGATATTGAGAGCTCCAAATCACATCTGGTGGGGGGAGTTCGCTTTTTTGTTGGTTTGGGTGGGGTATTTTGTTTTCTTTTGTTTTTTAATTAAAAAGCAATAAGATTGACACTAAACAAACTTAGAGAAACTCTTACCAGATTTACTAGGGGTCCTCCAGAGTTCCCATACTGAAAATAAACACAAGTTAAAAACACGTCTTAATATTTACCTCTTATTTTTTTTTTAATTTTAATAAAGCAAAATATAAAAGAATTTTTTGAAAAATTTCTGTAGTACTGTTTCCATTGTCTATTAAATACATGCAATAGAACAGTCCTAAACAGCCAAACCCATAAACTACATTTTAACATCACCCATTTTAGCTGAGTTTGCAAATACTTAAGTTTTTCTTCTCCTGCCAGAGTAAGTTAAGAAAGCCAAGTTTTTCCTTTTGTTTTCTTAGTGCCACACTAGAAACTGAGAAGATTTCAGGACAGCTCTGGGAGCTGTTAGTGAAGATTTCTTAAAAGGCTGAGATTTGAAGTACAGAAACTATTGTTTTGTCTTAATGCAGAAACAAACTCGAATCCTTAAACTAAGCTTGGCTTCTTCTTTAGAAAACAAGATGGATTTCGAAAAGACATTTATTTGCCAGAGAATACTGCCTCCTCCCTTGCAATCTGCAAGGATTTTGAAGTGAAGGCAGATATTGTGCCTGGTGTGGTTCTTTGGGGGGGTTTCTAAGAAACAACCAAGCGCTGCTGCGGTGCAGATGTCCAGATTTACAGGGAGAGAAATGCCCCCTGCTCCTGAGAATGGCATCACAGGAGGGATTTTCAGAGGAGGTGCTGGAGAGAGGTAAGGGCTGGAGGCAGGAGCTCAGAGGGGACGTACATTGATGATGGCATCTGTCTGGATGTAGTCCATGTCGGAGTTGCGGAGCCCCAGCTCCTTGCCCCCGCGCTGCGTGGTGCTGACAATGCCCGTGGTCACCGTGTTCTGCAGGGAGAAGGGACTCCCAATGGCCACCACAAACTCCCCTGGCCTCAGGTCTGCAGACTGACCAAGCAGAAGAACTGGCAATTTACCCTGCACGTAAAAATAGAACAAAAAAAAAGAGAAGAAAATACAACTGTTAAGACACCGCTCCGCTGGCAGAACAAATGTTATGGAAGGATGAATACATTCACAGGGTAGAGGAAAAGAGAGAGGCTTTTGTCCCTCAGGGATTTTGCTTGTTCTGTTTTCTTTGAGTGTTTTGTGTGGGTTGGTACAGAAACATCCCAGTGAGCATCTGCACTGCAGTGTGGGCTCTTTACACTGGAGAGCTTTTTCCACAACAGGTACCCATTAAATCAAGAACAACTGAAAGACCAAAGGAATATTTATGCTCTGCTGTACAAAGCAAACATCTGATGTTGGCAGAAATGAGCCGCTTCCAACACTTCTTGAAATAATTAGCCAACAGCTGCTGAAGTAAAAATATGATATTGTTTGAGAGTGAACGCTGAAGAACCATGAAAGCAACAGCCCAAGAGTTTTTAACATTCTTGTGTACAGTTAAAAGCATTTTATATTCTCACAAGACACCAACTAATGCTTCATCTTACTTTCTTTTAATGAAGTATCTCTTTTAAATAATTATATTGCCTCCTACATACAGTGATGTCTTCCTCTGAAGGCGTTAGGATTTAAAGGCCTGATGTGATTTTTCTGTCATGACAGTAGAGGATACCATTATGCTTTCCTTTCAAGATCTTATCTCTAAACATATTAAATAGTTGACATCCTCACATAGTTGAAGACATTCCCACTAAAACATTCTTAAAGTCCAGCAAACACTGCGTTGTACAGCAATTAAAAATAAAAAAAAGGGAGGGAAGGTTGGATCCACACACTCTTGCCAATGAATCAAGGGTGCTCTGAAACAGATCATACTTCAAATAAATACTTTTTTTTTGATTCATCACCTGCCTGTACAATACACATTGTCATTTCTCCCTTTCTTCACACTGTTAAAAGTCAATCTCCACACTTACAGTGATGTGACATGTTTTTAAATATTTTTGTTTTATCTGTTGTCTAAATGATCCTGACCCTCCCCAGGTAATTTAACCATCCATGCATTTAATCATGTTATTATTTCTATTAGCATCAGTGAAACTGGACACATATAAATACAGGTTTAGACTTAAGGATTTGGAGGATTAGGTTACTAAACACAAAAATCAAAACAGAATTCTGGAGGCATTTATCTTTTGCTTGGCAAAGCTAACTTGAACCTAGCTTTCCTCCAAGCTTGGCATACTTCAAAATTTTAAGTTTTGGCAAAAAGGGAAAGTATTGCATGTTTAATTTGGGAACCCATTGCTGGCTCTTAAGGGGTTTTGTTACCAGCAGTATTGATTACTTACTTAACTCAGTAAGTCATCTATAGGGACAAAAATTCAGTATTATGAACTAACCCAAATTCCCATCGCTTTGTATTTTTCACCTACAGTTTATTTCAAATATTCCAAGAGACAGACAATGCCTGCAAAGTAGAAAGCAAAAAATAGTGGCATCAGTTATCACTATATGCTGCTGCAAATACAGAACTTATGGTTTTAATATTTAACAAGACTGGTCTTGTGTATCCTTTGTGCTTATCCTTTGTTACAATCCCACCAGGGAAGTTTTACTCAGATGAGCAGATTGTTTCAATAAAATTCACTGCCAGCTCCCAGGCAGGGTAAGATGCTTTATGGAAACTTATCTTTCAGCCTCCAGACAGCAAGAAAATAATTAAACCAACTGCTTGTTCAACAGAGTGAGCTGGAAGGGCAACAGAACAGGCAGCACAGAAAGGAGAAAGCATTTCCATGTCTAGTTACATTTCAGAGGAAAGCTATCACAACCAGCAATGCCCTACTAATTAATAATAATGATAAAATACAGCCCTTATCAGAGCCACAGCCACAGATAAACCCAGTGGTTTAGCTCTGGGAAGGATCCAGCAGCTCTGCCCAGTCTCCCCATCACTTATGCAGCACTGCAGAGAAACAGCAGCAGCATCCCAGGACACAGCCCCAGGGATGTGTCCAGGACAGGGGAATGAGGCAGCCAGGATCAGCTGTGCTGTGTGCAACACAAACAGCCCCAGATGGGTAATGTTTGGATCCAGGGAGCACCCTGGCCCTTCCTCCTCAGACCAGATGCTATTGAGTTTATGTAGCACGTGTTTGCAAGATGTCATTGGTCAAAACCAGCATCTTTTTTTTGGCACTG
>VXBN01015482.1:379098-401573 GCA_013397395.1 Sinosuthora webbiana | reverse complement strand
AAAAAAGAAGAAGAAAGAAAAAAAAGCCCACACAAAAGACAAAAAGTGGTTTTTGTTTGTATCCCAGTGCACTGAACGTGGATGCTCTGCAGAGAAAGAGGACGTTTATCAGGAAATGCAACACAGACAAGCAAAAGAAAACAGAATACTTTCTATGTTTCATTAACAGAGAAAAGGGAAAATAAATAAAAACACTGGTTGTGGACAAAGCTAAAAGATTTATACGAAATTCCTGAGTTGTAACAACAGTCACAAAGCCAAACTTGCATCTGGCAGCAGAGAGAAAGTACAGGAACGATCTGTGACTAATACAATTCTGATTGTGCTGAGTTTTCAGGGCTGTGCCTACACTAGCCAGGCTGCAGTTCAAACTCTGATGCTGTATGGATTGGCTGCAGGTCACCCCTGTGATTCAACATGCCTTCTGGAAAGTCTGGCTAACCTTTCCCTTGCTAGAAACAAAAAATCCGTTGCAAAAAAAACTCGTCCTGCACATATTATGAAACCCAGCTTTGGAAAACGTGTCCTCTATTCCTTGTGATTTCATGCTGGGGGGCAGAGCTGACACACTGACAGCACTGCATGTAAATATATTAGTGCCCCTACAAAACAATGCCATGAAGAATTGGTTATGATGAATATATGTGTTGTCACAGCTTTAAATTTGGGGGGGGTTCTCTCAAAAATAGCTTAAAACGTTGCCACACTCAGTATTAAATTTTTCTTTATTAAAAAAAAAAAACAAAACAAACGCAAGTATTTATTTACATTCTACACGTGATTCTGAAATGAAACCAGTATAAAACCTATCAAAATCCCGTGATGGAGCAGGAAAAACATCCTCCTGCAGTCCCCAAGAGGAGCCCTGGCAATGCCAGGCAGGCACTTTTGGCAGTGCTGTAACCAGGATCGTGTCAGAACACCCTCTCTGTGCCCTCACACATTCCACTGGCAAGCTCACCCCGAGGAAGTTAAGGAATCCTGGGACACTGAGTGTGAGTTTAGGGCCCTTAATAACTATATTTAATAAATGTGCATTCTTCGATCTTTACATAATGTCTGATGGCCCTCAGGATGACATAAGCACCGCTCCAACTCGTGATTCTCCCGCTTTAACTGCAGATTTGCCCCAGCAGTTAATTAAAAGTGCCAGGCAAAGGACCATGCCTTGCAGCACAACCAGCAGGGAGCCAGGAACACCCAGCACCCAAAGCCAGCTCTCCCAGTGACTCACTGCACGGCCTTGGGCAACACAGAATGTCTTTTCTACCCCTGTCTTTTCTAACTCTCCCTTTGATGAAGTCCTGGGGCTCTGCTGGGTCCCTGTTTACTCAATAAAACAAATCTGCAGGCAGGCATTCTGCAGGCACACAGAAATAGGACTAAACATGCAAACCCTGAAGTGGCACATGACTCACTGTTTACACCCAGCCAGAGAAGGAGCCATTAATTAGGGTTAATATTTTAAGCTTTTGGCATCCCAAAGGCCTTCAGACATTTTTATATATGGATTTGACTCAAACCCTGGATAAACATAACTCCCACGACACGGGGAGCTGCACACCACCACAAGAAATGTCTCCATCTAACAATAGGACACAGCTATTGTGGCACGAGAGGAGAGGAAAGGTAGAGATCAGCATCATCAGCCACGAGCCAGAGGGACTCAGAGAAACATGGAATCATTTAGGCTGGAAAAGATCTCTGAAATTACCGAGTCCAGCCACTAACCCAGCACTGCCAAGGCCACCACTAACCCATGTCCCAAAGTGCTGCATCCACATGGCTTTTAAATCCCCACAGCAATGGGGATTCCAACACTGCCTTTCCATGAAGAAATTTGTCCCAATATCCACCCTGAGCCTCCCCTGGCCCAGCCTGAGGCCGTTCCCTCTCCTCCTGTCCCTGTTCCCTGGGAGCAGAGCCCGACCCCCCCGGCTGTCCCCTCCTGTCAGGGACTTGTGCAGAGCCACAAGGTCCCCCCTGAGCCTCCTTTTCTCCAGGCTGAGCCCCTTTCCCAGCTCCCTCAACCTCTCCTGGGGCTCCAGACCCTTCCCCAGCTCCGTTCCCTTCCCTGGACACGCTCCAGCCCCTCAAGGTCCTTCTTGCAGTGAAGGGCCCAAAACTGACCCCAAGGTTCAAGGGGCCAGCACAGATGTTCACCTGGTGTCCTTTAACAGCATAACTTGAGTCAGGCAAGATAAGTGAAATCTGGACCAAACAGCTCCAAAACTAAAAGAGGAGGAAGCACAAAACCACCACCAGGCACAGCCACTGCCACAGAGAAATGGAGACCAAGAGACAGACGGCCATAAGCAGGAGGTGTTTTGGTTTGAACCTTTTCGTCCATGAAATAAGTGAATGTGTCTCTGTGCTGGCACAGAAAGCAAGTAAATCCCTCCTCTGTTCTGTAATCCCCTTGGTTTGTGGATGGAAAGTCAGGAATTTGCAGGAAGCACTTTGCAGTTCAATAAACGGATGAAGAGGAGACGAAAGTTCTGAGTTCAATTTGTGTTAACCAGCGACAGATCTCCTTCGTGCTTTTTGTTTTTCGGTGGAAAAGGCAGAGATGCTGGTATGGAAGGCTAATTCAGCTGTGAGTGTAACTCTGGCAAAACATGTAACTGTCCTGGGAATTGCATTTCTGTTCTGACTAATGAAACTATTCAGCTTTCAGGATACGTTATGGCAAAATAAAAACACCAGTCATGAGCACAGAAAAATATAGAATATCATCTACAATCTAGAAACTGCTTGACAGAGAGCCAAAGAAAACAAAAAAAACCCAGGCTGAACGAATTACAAGCCTCCAAAAGTATTTCATCTATAGTTAGAAAAGCAAAACTGAGTCTCCTTATCTAAATATGGAGCATGGGAAGCTTGCAGAAAAAAAAAAAAAAAAAGAAGAAAAGGATGAAGTGTTGTTTTGATATGTCACCAGGTTTTCAATTGCCTGGCAAGAGATTGCTGTTCTCCCTTAAAAATAAAATACAAATGAAATTACAATAAAATAAAATAAAAATAGTATTTTTTTAAAAAAATGCTGGTGCTGGCAGACCCACCCTGGAGATGTGAGTGTTTTGCTGGATGGGGAGCTGGACCAGCACATTGTCCCCACAGTTAGGGCTTCCAGAAACTGAAGATGGCAGGAAACCACTGCTGCCCAAATTGGTGAATAAACAGGAGTTAAGATCCAAGCTTTTTACAAGCTGTTTCATTTCTATGGGTCCTGAAGGCTTCTGGAAGCAATATGTGGGCTTCCTCGGGCTCTCGAGAGGAAGCAACGTATTACCCAGCCACAGATTTCAAAGTGAAATAGCATTTTAGAAAAGCCACTTACATCTGGTGTCCGAGTAGTTTGTTATTTCAAAATGTGGGCTATTAAAACACCGATGGATAAACAGGGAAGTTTGCTTTCCTGCCTCCTCCAGTTTGTACACACAAGGGCAAAAAAAGCAAATCCCCTCTGACCACAAAGATACAGACGTTCATTGCCTCAGGAAACCACCAGGAGAACGAGGGCAGAAGGTCTTGTTGATTTAAAAGTGTCAAACTAAGTGTTTATTAATAAGATGCAGGAGGAAACCTTAAGCTGAAGGTTTCAGCTGAAGGGCTGAAATGTCACCACAAATTAGAGACGGGTCACAACCCCACGGCTGCTGCACCACACAAATGCCAAATCCTGTCTGGGATTTGAAGAGGAACCAGGAACTGGCCACACTGAAGAACAAAAATCTTCAGGACCTGGCATGTGTTCTGTGTGTGATTCCACGGTCAGTGTCTCATGGCTGGTTTTTAAGCACGTAGAAAGAAGAAACACCTGAAAATAAAGCCAGTCACCCTGCTCCTCCCTTCAGTGCCAAACCACAGACATCGTTTTTGTGGACAGAGCTCGATTTCCAGGGCTGAAAAGGGTCTCCAGGCAAAAGCCACCTCCACCTTCCACTACTTTGGGCTTCCAGTTTCCATTTGGGCTGGGTCCTTTTGTAATTCTGCCCCCTGTTAACCCTGATGTTGTCCATTAAACCACCCTGAAATTTCCTCCCCTCCTGCTGGTGTTTATTTTTCAGCAGCTGTATCACACATTCTGATTTAACAAGGTAGTTATTTGCCTTGAGATGAATCCCACAGTCCAGCTCTGCCAGCAGAAAAGCATCTGCTCCCTTTGGAGTGTTGTGCAAGAGTTTTGATGGATTTCACACTCGCTGCAGTATCACACGTGCCACGCAGGACAGATTATTTATTTCACCAGTCCCTGCCTATGCTGCCAAAAAACAACTTTTTTCTAGGGAAGTCTTATAAATTTTGCATGTTCATATCCAAATTGTCTGCAACTTCACTGCTCCTTTCTAGTGATGTGGTCTCCTCCTCACATTTGGAAGGATATTTAGATTGGATTCATGGCTACCACGTTGATTCCAGTCTTACTTCCTGCTTTCAACACTCCAGCAAACTGCTCTGTGTCACCACAGACACGAGAAACACTGTTGCTCTCTTTTATAGACTGTAAAAACAAGCACATTTTAGGACTGGAACAACTGCTCCAAGGTTTCTGTTCCTCATTGACTGCAAGATGTTTTTCCACGGAGAAGAATTTAATCAGGGAAACTGTTCACCCTTACTGGTGGTGCCCAGATTCTACCACCCTCTTTCATTTCCTATTGCACTCAGCAAAGCCAAATTAATTCTAGTAATGTCTCTGACCAGATGTTCACACCTTAGAGGAAAACAGCATTCAGGCTGCTGCAAAATCTGAACAGCTTTAGGAATACCAGCTGCCAGCCTGATCCCACACTTCAAACCCAGCTCTGTTCCTAACCGCAGAGCATTCTTCACCCTTCAGATCCTGCCTTAACTTGCCATAAAAAAAAAAAAAAAAAAAAAAGAAGAGAAAACCCTTCTGCATCTTTGATGTTACCTTCAAATTATTTATTTCATTGTAAGAACTTGTCTCTTGCTTCAGAAAAATTCTTAAGGATGGTTTTCATGCCATATCCAGATTTTTAAGGAGTTATTTGTACCATCCTGTTGACTTCTTCAGCCAGCAAATACATTTCAAATTCAACAAATTATTACCCCTGTGATTTTAAGAAGTCTTATGCATCTGAATGACTGCAAGGCATTCCAGTACAAAAAGGAAAGCTCAAACACTGAACTTGAAAGGGTGTATGAAAATGTCCCACAACAGTTCAGTCTGAGAATCAATTTCCCAGCTGACCATGTTTCCATTTCAACATTTTTTGTGAACACATAAAATAATGTTTAATTCTCAATGCAAAGCAGCACCTGTCCTGTGAGCAGAGCTACCTCAGGCCTCACCTTGGACTGGGAATTCCCAGTGCCATGTCACCAGGGCTGGCTGGGAATCTGGGTCTCCCATCCCTTTAAATTTTCCCCCACTCTTCTCAAAATTATCCTGAGCTGCAATGGGAGGGGCTGGCAGGAGAACACCACCCAAGGTACTGGCTTGTACAGCTGATAAGATGCTTCCAAGGGCAGGTCAGACCGATCCCAGCCCTGCTGAGCAGTGGTTTCCACCACAAGCTCATATGCATCTTGTTTTCCAAGCTGCTTCCAGGTTCTCCCTTCCCACAAGCAGCTTCCCAGGGCAACTAGGAGCCATTTCCTCAGGGTAGCAAATATCATTCAAGCCCATGCCTGCTCTTTTCCTGACTCCTCAAGCTGATCCATCACATCAGTTCAGTGTCTCCTCTCTGACTACCACCTCTCTTCTCTGAAGTTCAGCTTCCTGCTGCTCCAAGTCCTCTCCTTCTCCCCACCATGTTGTGCTTCCAATTTTAAAGCACTTTTCCAGCTGCCTTTCACTCCCTGCCCCATCCTGCTCATCCTAATGCTGCCATTGCTCATGCTGAGGATCTTTCCCTTTGCTTCTTACCGCTTTTTGCTTATTTTAAGATAAAAATGAGAAAATAAGCGACACCATGAAAATAGAGGGGAAAAAAAAACCACAACAGAAACATTGTTGGTACTGTTTGGTTTTTCTGCCTCGTTCCTGTTCAGATGCTTTTGAAAAAGAAAAAGATTTTGAGTGATAAAGGTGGCAAGGGAGCAGCATCATATCTCGGGTCATCCAAGAGTTCTGCGTTAGGCGTCTGACTCAGTCGTGAACTCTGGCACAAACACTTCTGACCTCGCTGGGGAGTAGCTCTGAGCTGCAACAACACTGCCAGATCCACACATTTTTGAGCCATGTGTTTCAAATGAAGCATTCTTGCCCACTAAACGTGGAGGTCATCAACTGACAGGCCAAAGGAGGGGAGCCAGCACGAGCAGCACCCCAAAGAGCCACGTTCAGCTCACTGCATCTCCATTACGCAGCATTCCCACACAATATTCCACTTGCTACGTGTGCAGAACCCCCTGGCAGCTTTTCTGCTGTGGCAGGAGGCACAATAACGCTGACAGAGGAGCATTTGATATGGAGGAAGATCATAGATGGGAAGCTGTTCAGAAAACCACTTGCAGTGTAAGAGCATCTTTCCAAGCCGGCTTTAATTTCCACGTCCAAGATGTTCCCAAAGATATTTTCCATTTTAGTATCTACATCAGCGAGGGGCAAATGTATCCTCTAAAAGCCATTTGTGACATCAATATAGGCACTCAAGACAGAGTAGCACAAGCAGAACCCCTCCATTTCTTCTCTGAGACAGAGTTATATCAGATAAAGTGTGTGCAAACCAGCCAGCAAACAGGGGTGCTGTTTTTATTTTGAAGATGCATAAAAAAGTGCTATGTAATATTTGCACTACACTGAGAGGTGACAAACTCTGCTCTTAAAAACGTGTATCCACCTAGTTCATATATTCTCAACAACTCAGCCCAGTAAAAAACTTGGTTTTTCCTTTCAAACCTGAAAATCAGCGACACTTTTTGGAGAGGAGGATGTTAAATCAGAGGAATGAAACGTGTCTTGCTTTAACGACTCACCTGAGAATCTATTTTAATTAGTGCAATGTCTGATTTTTCATCGACGTCTTTAATTTTGGCTTCGTAGGTCTCCCCGTTCTTCAGCTCCACCTTCACCCTGTTCTTGTTGGTGACCACGTGGGCGTTGGTCACTATCAGCCCATCTTCAGAGACAATGAACCCCGAGCCACTGGCAACAGGGACCTCCCTCTTGGAAAAAGGAAGTCTGAAAGATAAGAGAAACAAAACATTTGTTGCTGCAAAAAAAAAAAAAAAAAAAGCTGAAAGGTCGCAAATCATTCCAAATAACAAGGAGTTTGGTGAGTTTTAATGTTTTAAGATATCTGCTGTTACTCTTATTAAGAAGTCATAAATAACGGACATATAAAAGATAAAGCAGACCCATTAGTTAAGCTATTTTTTTTTCCATGACTCCTAAATTATCCTCGATTCTTAAGCATGATGAATATTTATTATCTCAAAACCTCTTTGCTATTTCATATCATCAATCAACATTTCTGTCACGCAGGCAGCTGTTTTCAAGAATTAAAAAAATAATAATAAAAAAAAAAATCAAGACTGGGCATCTTGTTTACTTGCGAAATAATTCAATGTGAACCACAGCAGGGGCGATCTTCTCCACCACATCTGCAATAAAGTTGTATTTGTGCCTCAGGCTGTTCGGATGTTCTTGGCCTGAAATAGAAACAGGGGACATGTCATGAGTTCCTCAAGTGACTGCAGGAGGGTCATTGCAAAACACCTGAATTAAAAAAAGCTCCGAGTGGGTATCTTTCCCTTCCTTAAAAGTCATCTGCAGCATGACCCTTGGCCCTAGATTTCCTCCCTGCTTCTCTGCACAGAGGTAGAGTGCTTTATCCTTAGGGAAAATGATCCATTGAAACCTCCTGGTCTGGAGTGCACCCCACTGGGCCGTGGGGCAGTGTGGGCTCATCCCACTGTGGTGCCCAGGGATGAGGCACTGCAGGAGCTCAGGGTTTATTCCCTGTCTGCGCCGCCCACTCTGCCTTTGTGAAAGGGATTTTGTACTCAGATGCCTCCAGTGCTGCTCTCCTTTTCTGGATGGTCTACTTAGCCTGTATGGTCTTCTCAGATTAAACAAACGAGCTCTGTTCCTCTGCCAAAATACGCCTTCTTGGAGGTTTTTGAAGTCTCAGGCTGCTGCATTTGTGAAACGCTGAGGACGCCGAGGTCCTGACCCCAGTGCAAGCCCTGAGCAGCTGCTGAGAAAGTTTAACTTGGGTACAAGGTTGGGCTTCCTTTCCCACCAGTGTCCCATCACAGCCTGACCCAGCAGCCCCTGCCTGGCACCTACAGGTGGAATCACCTTCCACTCTCTCCACAAAACCACTCAAGGCATCCCTCCTGATGCCCCCTGAGGTCCATCAGCTCTATGGAGGGATGGATCCCACCCTGCCTGGAGTCACTGAGCCACCCCAGTGATGCCTTAAGCTTTAGCTTTCACATTTTCAGATTCTGTGCTGCCTAAGGGTGTAGTTCTGAGCCTCATGTTAAGTGTCAGTCAGCTCTCTTCACAGAGTAGGGAGACAAAACAAATCCTTTTCCTGCTGAGGACCAAGGACAACTTTCAGCCCAATGGCATAAACAACGGTGGGCTGAAGAGAGAAAACAAGAAGGATGGGACCTCACAGCCTGGAGCTGTAATTGAATAATTATCCCCAATATGCAAATGGACCAAAACTTATGAAAATGTGAGACCTCATGACCGGTCAGCCATTTTGTAACCATTCTTAGTCCACCTTGGGTGTAGCCCTGGTCAGGCCCTGTCCTGCCCAAGGTGCATCCTGGAGGCCTTTTAATAAACACCTTCTTTATTCTCTAGCTCTGTCCAGTCTCTGTCTCAGGTCAGCTTTCCCAAGGCATCACCAGGGCTATAAAATAGATATGACAACACAATGGGACCACAGAGCTCTGCATTCCTGGGCAGTGCTGTAACAAAAGCTCATGGTCACTGAGTATTCAACGGGGGCCAGTGGGATTTTCAAAAGCCACTGGATACCCAGCTCCCATTGTGGCCAACAGAAAACCTGTCTGCACCAAGAGACGTCTAAAAATCTCTGGGAAAACTCACGACTCTGACACAGCTGCTCCTTCTCAAGCAGTTCAGGGCCAAAACATTCCTTTTTAAAACTGGGAGCAGCTATGCAAATTGGGAACACCCCAAAGAGTTGTTTTGTATTCCTCCAGAGGTGAGAAACACCCTTTGTTTTCATTTCAGTTTTATCTGGTGCCTCCATCTCATGTTATAGAGGCACAAGCCAAGCCCGTGACAGACTTTCAGAGGAGTATTAATGTGGTGTGCTGCTCCCATCCATCTTTGCCATTTGGCTTCTAAATCCATGCAGAGATTAAAGCAATAAGCAGCTTGTGGGTGCCCTAAGTGCCTTTGACGGTGTAAGAGGACGATTTATTTGCAGAATCACGGGAGACCAAGGACTATCCCATAAAACCATCGCAATACCCAAACCCCGAATGCCCTTTGCTATTGGAAAAACCAGAGAGGAAAACCATGCAAATTACTGAGTACACACTGGAGGCAACGATGATTTGGGAACAAAATGCTTTTAACACTGAGCAGACACTGGTTTGCTCCAGGGGACAAGTGTTCCAGGTGACTTCCCAATGCCAACCAGCACACATTGCCCACATCAGAAGGGTGCATGCTCCGCCCAAACACCATCTGTCACTCAAGAGCAGGGTTTTTTTTCTTATTTACACCCTGTGGAACACCCCAAGGGCTTTTAAATGCAGCCTGTCACAAGCAGCAGCCACAGCAGCGACCACAAAATCCTCCCCGCTGTTGCAGAAATGTTTATCTGCTTTATGAAGCAGCAACATCGATCAGGAAACTTTTATCCTCACCTCACTGTTTTTCTCAAGAGTATTCAGTGCTTTCTGATTTACACATGAGCTGTTGCCCTTAGGCTTTCCCCCACAGAGGCATAAGGGCTCGCTGGTTGAGAAATATCAATCTACCAAACGATTTATATTCCCTACTAGAAATCTTCGGTACCAAACAAGTCATGTCACTGCTGTAAAGCTGACAATTGTAACAGGGACAGTTTTGAGAAACTGCTGCAATAAGAAATGCAGTTAGGAATTATCCACTTGCATTAAATAGGTGCTTAGGCAGATTATCAGATGGGATTAACGTGGTGCTGGGCTAAAACCCCACAGGGCACTGCTGCAGCCATCGATATGCTTTTTGATCACTGCTTATAAAATGATTTCATCTCAGCTGCAGTGCTGTAGAAATCCAAAGGTCACATCCTGCCCTTGGGAAAAAAAAAAAAAAAAGAACTCCACGGATGAGGGAACTGCACAGGAAAAGCACAGCTTTTTTTCATGCCTTCAATCTTTTTTGCTTTTAGCCATTGAAGAAGAAAAAGGATGCCCAGGCTGTACATGGTGAGACTGTTAATACTTCACCCCAGAGCTGCCTTCCCTTGGAGCTGGAGCCTACAAGAGCCAGGATTTCAGAGGCAACTGTATTTTGCCCATAATCCACCTCCTTGTGCATTCCCAAAGAGTTTCCTACTTTGAAAAAGTTAGATAATAAACACCAATTCATGGCATACTGACCCAAAAAGCTCCCAGCAGCTGGCCACGCCTGCCTATTGCTTATGTATTAGGAATTCCTGCATTGTGTAACACAGTTTTGCAACTGCTCTTGAACCGCTGCCCATTTAAATGGAAAACATACCTTTTTAAAGCAAATAAACAACAGTCAAAGTACTAATCTCGATGAACTCATTGATGAATGGTCAGGAAAAAATTCCTGTGGACTGGCCTTTAACATCAACATAAAATCTGAAGGCTGGAGCAGAAGTATTGATACATTGTAAAAATTTTCTTTTATCGCTGAGCTAAAGAATAATGGAGGCCAAAAAAACCCAGGCTAATTGCTCTTTGGGATTACTGGGCTACACACGGGGAGCTGCACTGATCTTTCCCACAAGAAACCACCTCTGTGTGAAATTTTATCAAAGATTTGAACCAAGGCACAAACTACCACCTGGAGGCCTAAATGGCCATAAAAACACCGACCTTACAGATTTAATATGGGCAGGTGCTCATTCCTCAACCACCACAGGGCAGTTTCCAGCCATCACTGGCCGCTGTAGAAGACAGCAGTGAAACTGAGAACTTCACCAGGTATACCTTCCTCTTCTGTCTCACACATCTATTTTCCAGCTGTAATAGCTCAGGGCCTTAGTAGAAAATATATGTTTTTGGTTCTGGTGTGGAGGAGATTTTTTTTTTTTTTTTTTTCTGGGGGGGGGTGGCGTTGTTTTGGTTTGTTTCTAAATCATTGAGAGTTGGGCTTGAATTAAGCTCTAGTTCCTAAATACCTTCGGGCTCTGACGTTCACATCTTCCCAGACTGCTCCTCTTTCTATTTATATGCTGTGATTATTGTGTTTTGTAACGTTTTTATTGAACTATTGCACAATGCCCTAAATGCCCACGAGCACGGCTAAGAAACCTTTATTAATGGCATTATAAAGATGATTGTTGTGAATTCAGGTAATGACAAAAAAAAAAACACCCCCCCAAAATATAAATAGGTTGTAGCATGAAGAATTCCCAAGGCAACTAGTTTTTCAAAGACTTCAAAGGTGTGCTGGCTGCCAGCCCTGAAATGAGAAGGCAGATCTCTGCCAACTGGCATTAACAGGGCTAATAATCAGTAAACAGACTGCAAGGAGAGCAAGACAGAGCACCAAGCCATGAAAAAAAAGCACACCCAGCTGTAAACAACTGAAGTAATTTGGTTTCATGAAGAGGAGCCAAAAAGCAAATTAAGATCTGGGTTCTGGTTAGGTCATTACTCAAAGTGGCATCGATGCAATGATGCTCACGGCTCACACATGCTGCTTTTGGTGGTTACTTTGGGCTAAACTGAAGAGATGCTTTGGAGATAGAAATCTCACCAGAGTAACCTCTCCCCTCCTGCTGGGAGATCTGTGTCTGCTCTGGAAGGACTTCTCTTGGCACAGAGAAGAGAGCAGGTCTTCAAACAAAGCTTTGGGCCCATCTCAGTCAGGCATGGAGCTTTTCCCCATCCAGTTGTCACTCGTTTCCCCCTTTTTTAAAAGGAGGTTCTGCTCTCCTTCATCAGGACCTTCCCACTGACTGAAGTAAGGAGCAAATGGGACTTTTTGTCTTAGGCATGGTGAGAGGGGGAAAAAAGGCACATCCCAGCAACTCTCTCTGTGCCACCCTCACTGAAGGGCTGCAGTTTATGGGATAGCTGAAGATATTAAACTACCCAGGCTGCTGAAAATAGGTGATTATTTCCCCCTGCACTCAGCACTTGTTTAGACACACACAAAGGGGTTTGAAAGCGTGGCTTGAGTTTGGGATTCTCTGCAGAACGAAACCAAAAGAGCTCCAGCGCTCACGAAACCTCCGGGCTGCCAGAACCGGTGACTACTGACACAAACCACAAACCAAGTTTTCCTTGGAGAACTTCCACCCTCCCAAATAAAACTCCAGCCGCCGCTGTTTGTACAAACTTCCATTCATGCCATAGAAAAAAAACCTTCAAACCTCTGACTATGGAGACAAAAAAACCCCGAAACTCCAGCAAAGGTGCTCAAGCTCACTGAAAACAGGGGGGTCAGCAAGCCCTGCTGGAGAGAGACAAGGAAAAAGTGTGGGAATCTGCTGCCACACTTTCTTTTTTTAAATTCCAGAAAGCTGCAAGCCTAAATATTCCACTTCCTATTCAAGGATAAATTGTGTAATTCACCAAAAAAAGGGTATTACACAATGAAAACACTAAGAAAATAAGGAACAACATTCTACGTGTCACAGGCAATTTGCTCAAGAGCAGCTCTTAGGTCATTGGAGGGAATTTTGAGAGGTCTAAACCACAGCACCTTGTTAATACAGATGCTATTGCATCAGTTATTTTTCCCCCTGTATAATACATGCAGAAACTCAAGACACTTCCCAGATTTCTGGGAGGAAAGTCTGTATTGCTGTGACATCCCTAAAAGCAAAAATATTTTCGTAGCCCTAAATAATGGTAGAATAAAATGCTTGAAATCTCTCCAAACAGTAAATCTGCACAAATCTGGTCTTCACTTAAAATATTTCCTGCAGCAAGAACCACTGCAAGATTAAAGTGAGGATTTTAAGTGGAATTGCTATTTGGCATAATTGCACACGTGCAAAGGGAAACTGAAGTCCATTCTCATCATCATAATATTTAGATGATCAATTCTTTCTTGGCAGTCCTCAACAAGGACTTTGTATTTTCCCTGCTAATCCGAAAGCAGAAACTCAATTCATTTTAATCACCGGTTTTAAACAAACCCTAAAGAGCTGCCAAGCTAAACAAAACAGGGAATCTACACAAAGTTCATAGAACAGAACAGCTCTGAAAGTAATGGTAACACAGGACAGTTTTCAGAGCAATGTGTGGTCGCTCATAGAACAAAAGCACGTTTGAGTAACAAAATAAAGGTTTCACGTTTTAATTGATATTCTACTCGTTCTCTACTGGCCACAAGTTAATGCTTGTCCTGATAAGAGCTTGAAAGGGAAAGGTATTGAGAATCCAGTTGTAGGAATAAATAAAAGCAGATATTGGCAACACAAGGATATCACCAGTGTCTGACATCCCATCCCTGGAAGTGTCCAAGGCCTGGTTGGACAGGGCTTGGAGCAGCCTGGGATAGTGGAAGGTGTCCCTGCCCGTGGCAGGGGGTGGAACTGGATGGGATTTAAGGTCCCTTAAATCCCTGAGCCAGACCATGTTGTGATAATAAGAATTATCAAGTTATACGGAGAGAATGACATAAAGAGTTCTTGTGTGTTTATAAAACAGCAACAAAAAGTATTTGAAGGCACAGAAATTGCAAAGCAAAGCCTACAGAGAACTTTGGTTGAGCCTCTTTAGTCCAGCTTCTTTCTCAGTGGGAGTCAGACCTCTTTGACATCCAGTACCAAGGTCGTTCAGGATGTCCTTGTCACCAAAAATGGTCAATGGGCAAATTCCTCAGGTAACATGCCCACAGCTTTCCTCTAGGAAGTTCCTATACAATTTCAGATTTACACTTTCATTTTTAGCCAAACGGGAACTTTCCCTGCCACTTATCTACAAGGCAGAATAAGTGGGAAGTTGATCAGCTACAGAACATCTTTGTTACAACTCAGCTGCTGAATTACTACAGGCCACAGGACTGGAAGGTTCTGCAGAGAAGGAACGCCCTGGATGGGTGCATCTTGGTCCAAGCCTTGTTATTCCATCTCTATGCAACTTGTGAAAAGCAATTTGTGCTTTAGTGTCTTAGATTTAGGTCTAAAATGGGCATAACCCCTATTTTATCTGATTGGAAGGATCTCGGCCTTTAGCAACCCTTGCAGAACCTCGCAGCGGGAAAATATGTACATAAAAACTCTCAGGAATGCCAGAAATTCCTTTATAAACCAAGTGCACTGGCTGCCCCTCTAAAACAGACTCACAGCTACAGCAGCAAGGAGCAAAAAAACCACCAGACTTTTGAGCTGATGAGGCTCAGAGGCAACTGGGTGTCAGCAGGGAGGGCAGGAATCCAGGGAGGAGAGACAGCTCCATCTAAAACAACAGGAAACTGCAATTCCTTCTGTAAACAGCAGCGGTGAGGTGGGAGGAAACCCAGCTTGTGCATAAACAGGCAGGCCTGGAGCCCCGGCAAGGGAAGGGAAGGAGGAACGCAGCCCTGGGAGCGGGAACACGCCGTTCCTGCAGCAGCATTGCCATATTAATACAATGCTGAGGGGGGCTCAGCCGAGATGACAAATTAATTGGGAGCCAGAAGCCCTCTGACAAAGGCACAGAGCCCCGGTGGCCGTGCCAGCAGGGCTGGCAGTGCCCTGCACAGGCACCAGCAGTGGCATGAGCAGGGGAGGCAGCGTGCAGGGAGATGCTCAGACACACGGAATAAAGGTGAAGAGCAATTCAGGACAAGGGCAAAGAGTGCTGAGCTCAAAACTGTCATTAACAGCAGCCCTGCCTGAGCTGGAAACACTAAGAAATGTAAGTCAGGTAGTTATGGAAAAGAGTCTGCCCCATTTCCTGCAGACAGAGGAGCAGAGTATTTTAGCCAACAGGTTAAAGCAGACAATTCTCTTCTCTGCAGAAGGCTGAAAATACAACAGATGAGTCAGGAATAATTTCTCCTCTCCTTTTTTTTTTTCCAGCCCTGCTCAGTTTGTGTGCCTTCCAAGTTGGGTCATCACCCTGCTTTACCTCCCAGCTCCAACTCACTACAGGCAGAGAACCAGCAAAATAACCTCAAAATGCCCATTAAGTACCAGCAACGTGGTAATTCCTATATCCCACATGTAACCAGCAGCTGTCTGATCTGGAGAATTCCTCTGAAAATTATAAACCCATCAAGATCTCGTTTTAAGTATGTGAGAAACTTTCACACTGCATCTTCAGAAGAAATCCCTGCTTAAGAGAGACTTAGCTTCAACTTCCAGGAACCCTGGTATGAAGACACCAGGGAATAAAAACAAGTTCTTGTTTTCATGCTTCTTAAACTTCTCTCTAGCCTGAAAAAAAAAAAACCCTCTTAAGGGGAAAGCCTATAAAAAGCTTCCTAAAATGCTGCTTTTCTCTGCAGCTGGAGAAGGCATTGATTTCACCACTTTGCTGTGGCAGGACTTAGAAGTGACATGGAGCTGATACAAATAAGGATCAGATTTATAGGAAAAATAGATAGAAAACCCTCAGAACAGTAATAAAACAGACACCACTCTTACTCTGGGGTGTTGTAATTGTACAATACATGAACTCAGCATAACTACATTGCAAAAGCCTCAACAGCCTGAAAAGTCTGTGAGCCTTTGGCAGTATTTTCTACATCTGTCTCAAGAATCACTCCAAGACCACCCAGATTTGTTTTAATGTAGACATCAGAAATCAGTGAGTGGCTGGGAAATGAACCTGGGGTAATGTGGATATTCCTTCTGCCACCCTACCTGGAGAGGTGCAATAAGAGGGTGGCACTGCCACTGGTGAGGCAGCCACTGTCACACAGAGCCCTGCTGCTCCTGTAGTTCCTCATGGAAGGTTTAGAGGACAGCAGGTTTCAATTTCACTCTCTCAAATACGCATTTTTCAAAAATATTTAGAGCTCTAATTATTATATTCACTGCTCCCCTATCAACAGTGGCTAATTAAAAATTGATATTCATATCTATTAACACTGATCCTGCTTTATTTTATGGACCATTGGAGTATTTTCATATTTATAAGTGGCTTCTGCTTGCCCACTCTTAGTGTCTGGATACAAACGAAAACAAGGGTCGGCCAAGCTTTACCTTCATAAAATGAGGTCTACACAGAGATAAAGGGCAGACATTCCAAACAGTGCCTGTGCTGTCCTGGAAAAAGGAGTGAATCATCCCTTAACCACCTCAAAGGCTGAAGCATGAGATTCCTCGGGGGTTGTGTTTATTTTGGGGGTGGGATGGTGGGAGGAGAGAGACTTGTTTGGGTTTCTCTTCCCAGTGC
Organism: Sinosuthora webbiana; assembly: GCA_013397395.1. Taxonomy (NCBI): domain Eukaryota; kingdom Metazoa; phylum Chordata; class Aves; order Passeriformes; family Sylviidae; genus Sinosuthora; species Sinosuthora webbiana. The sequence continues at coordinate 385,091 of VXBN01015482.1, read as the reverse complement.
TTGGTCCGCCCACTCCTTCCCTCCTCCAAGAAAACTTTCTGCCGATGCAAATCGACAGATCATCGATGCTGTGAGCAGGGCAAAGCCAAAACTGCAGGCTGCAAGTTAGAGAAATAGAGTAATGGAAAAGAAAAGTAATGGAAAATGGAGCAGAAACGCTGGCGAGGCGCAGAAAGCTGAGCAGGGACTCATGAAAGCTCAGTTTGCTCTCAGCTCTGCTGCTGGCTGACCTTGAGCAAAGCTCTTTATCTTTCCCTGCCCCAGATTCACTGTTGGTGAAATGGGGCAATGACAGCACTCTCTGGAAAAATATTGAGACCTCCTGCTAATGTTACCCTCTGCTACAGAAAATATTTCAAATTTTAGACCACTGGGTAACTTCTGTGCATGGTTACCAGATCTAATAAGGGTTATTTTATCCATCAGTTGTCTGGCAACAAAAATATGTGCAAATCCAAGTGCCACCAGAAACATTTTAAGCACCAGAGCTCTGTCTCATTGGGATTTCTAGCAGCAGTTCTGCAAAAGGGGATGGAGGAACTATTCACTGCACATCCCTCTCCCTTGTCTCACCAGAAAAAGGCTTTACAAGAGTGAGGAGATGGAAAGACTGAGAAACCCCGATGGGGAGAAGATGACAGAGACAAAAGTGAGGTTTGTTATTGGTTAACCAGAACCACACAGAGTTTTAATGGCACTGCCCACAGTGACAGGGCCAGGTACCAGCCTGGTGCCAGCCTGCAGGAGAGGCAGAGGAAAATGCATCTGCTCACACATGAAACACACACTTGCTTTGTTTTTTCACTTTTTGTCCCTCCAGAGTCAAGCTCCTGGTGGAGGAATTGTAACAAATTGCACAACCCAGCTGACCTCCAGCCTTGTGCTTCACTTTATCAGTGCACCAGGGTGCCTGATATTAACCCAGAAATTCAAGAGCTGCTCTGCCTCCCTGCATAATTCATCTCCTGTTGGTAAAATATGGTAGCAAAGATCTTCGCAGTTCACTAATCTTTAAAATAACTTGTCACCTGTGTCCTGTCTTACAGCCTTAAGATATTCTAACTCTCCTGTTACCTACAGATATAAGGTCAACATCCATTAGTATAAGACAAATTATTTTATAGCCCTTTGATATAAGGGAGTGGAGGCTTATTTTTCAGTTATAGTCTTCTCTTTGAAGCAGGACAACCAATCTGGGAGCCACAATGACCCGCATCCACAAGGCAAAATAAAGTCTTCTATTCTACATCCTGAACACAGCCTCCAAAATAATGTCAGGTATTCACTTGGGCCCAGTTACAAAGGCAGTGGGACTCACTGCCAAGTCCAGCCAGAGATCCTAGAGGCCCCAGCAGCTCCTGGGAGTGAGGAATGGCTGTGCTTACAGCACAAGTCAAGTTCCACAATACCCCAGCTTCTATTCCTGACGTTGCTTCCTTTCACTCCAGGCACACGTAAATTCACATTTGAAAAATATTTTCCAGCTTCTCCTATTTCTTGGACGGCAGAGCCTGAGAGCTGCTCGGGATATGCTGCCTCCCTCACATCCAAATCTGCTTAACAACACTCCTGCTGCTTACTCATGGCCTCAAGTATTCCTGCCCAGTCCACAGGTACCCTTCAATTTCAAAGCCCAGAAGATGAAAGGATTGAATCTTTCCAAATCTGTGTTTACTGACTTGACTGTTTGAAGTCTGGAGACTGCAAAATTACTGCCTGCTCCCCAGGAAGGAAATCTAGATGTGGAGAGGGGAAAAGGTGAGCTTCTTCTGACAAACCACTTCTTACAGTGGCCTCCTCTCCGAGCCGAGTACTTGGCTTTGGAAAAGATTTTTAATCCCACACTTGGGAATAGGTTCTCTTCTGGAAAGATGTTGCTATTTATTTCCATTGCCTTCAGCTGCCTCTTCTTCCCTCCCTCCCTCCTTCCCTTCTCCTGCTGCTGCAAAATAGACTGAGGAAAAGTTGGAAAAGAATGATGTTCAGACCACCCAAACAGCAGCTGAGGGAGGAGATTAAATTTAGCAGCACTGGAATTCTCATTTGTGCACTCAGACCCCAAAAACCTGCTCCTCTCCTGGGTCGTTTTTAATAGACTTGGCACGTGCCAAGTAACCTGCCAAAGTCTCCCAACACTTCTTCAGCACACAAATAATAATGATAATAAAAACACCACCGTGTGCCTGCTATTATCTTCGGGGAAACAGCTGAAAACCTTGTTCATAACGACAGTATCAACTTCCCCCTTGATAAACGTCTGGCCGAGTTCCCAACCTTCACAGCTTTCCCGGCTGAGTTTCTGTGCCTGCCCCGATTATTCCAGGCTCATTCCTGTCCCCATTAGCACCGCCGGGCACAGGAATGCAGGCAGGTCCATCTCCTGCCCATCCTCTGCAGCACTGAGCTCACTCTCAGGCTGTTTTAGAAGGACTCAGTGAATGACAAACGGGTTATTGACCGCAGAGGTCCTTTTCTCCTGCCAGATAATTACACAGAGACACTTGGATGCAGTTTTGCCTGGTGCATTTCAAAACACAAAGTCAGCCACTTCGCAAGAAACTGAGCGATTTTTTTTTTTCTTCCCCCTCCCTGTCTCTAGAGCTGTGAAATCAGGTGATGAAGTAGCAAAGTCTGTATCTCAGTGATACACAGCCTTCTAGATTGAGATTTACCCCCCTCCTCTGCCTTCTCCCCAGGCAATCAAGCTGTAATGAGCTGCTTAATCTAAGCCCTAAGAGCTCCCATCAAAGCCCAGATGTGACATCGTGGTGTGAGCATGCCTGGGACCGAAGTGTGAGGCACCTGTGACAGATGCCAGCGAGCCGAGGGCTGCTGAGCCCACTGGGACACCACATCAGACACAGCAAACCTAATAAAAAAATACGAAAACATATAAAACCAGCTCAAAACCAGGCAGAAAATAGTTAGAAATGGAGAGCAACCACAAGGAACGTTCTTCTTCCTCGGGTTACTGAGGAAAGGAGAAATCCAGGTTGGTTCATATTTTACAGTGTGGAGAGAAGGGCACACTGCCCCAAAACGCCTGCCAACACTTGTAGGAAAAACGAGGAAGGGAATAAAGCCTGGTTTAAGATGTGTGCTGAGCCTCCTTCCCTTGGTCAGCAGGAGGGATTTAAGGCCACCAAAAACATATTTGCAGAGGAAAAAGAAAACATCCTCCCAGCATGCTCACCACTGGTGGCACTGACCTCGCTCCTGGGTGTGGGATGCTCTGACACAGCCACAGTTTCTGCCCAGAGGACATTCACCTTCTCTCTGTGCCTTTGTATTTTCAGTGGTATCAACACACCCAGAGCTGCACCAGCACGGGCTCTGCAGGCCTGAACATCCTCTGGCAGCTCCTGTCTCTCATGCTCTGATGGAAAGGGGAGGTTTCTTTAGTGACAGCTGCAGCTCAGGAGGCCTGTCCAGGCTGGTGCAGAAAGGGCACAGCAGGATTATGCTGTGGGCACAGCACAGCTGGACATTGCTGGGAAGGGTTTGAGTTTTTTGAGGCTCGTTTTGGATAGGGAATCATCCCCCTCATGCACACAGAGCAAGAGAAACCTGCTCCTGCCTCTGCTGCATCCTCTCCAATACAGCTGGTGTTCAAAGAGATTCCCTGGGAATCACTGACCAACAAAAAACCAGCACTGGGAGCTTACTGTAGTAGATGAAATTTGAAAGTGCCAGAAAGTTTTACTTTAATCAATATACCCATCATTGTATGTGACCAGCTACTGAAATACCGTGAAGTTTAAAAACAACAACAAAAAGTTCTTTCCAAACACTTTCTCTATGTTCCCATCCCTTTGTTTCCCTAGGCTGTTGCATTATACTGACCAAATTATTTATGTGGGAGTGTTACGATGAAAAAAATGGCTAGAGATAACTCAGTCTTTAGGTAGAAAAAACACTCCTGATGATGAATTTAAAATAAAATTAAAAATTAACTACTTCAGAGAGCCAAATATTAGGCAATGCTTTTTCAAAACATCGATTTACAGCCTACTCTCCATCCCTTTTTATTTCAGGTTCTTTACATATAAAAAAAAAGCTTTGCTGGTAGCAATGTTTGCTCCCATCCAGGGACAAACGTGTGCTACTGCTTGGCTTTTCCAGCACTTTCTTTTTGTTCCAGAGGTGCAACAGGGCAAAATGATTGTCTGGAATTACTCCTGATGGATCTACAACAGCAGAGCTTTCCCAGACAGGGACTCTGTGCAGCCTGTGCATTTTCTGTATCCCCCACCAGAGGCACGTACAGCTCCCAGCTCAAACACAGCCCCAGTTCTGCAAACCTTCAGCAGAAAAGGCTGAGAAAACAGTATTGGTTTCATGAATCGAGAATAAAAATCACAAGGCATTGTCTTACACGGGGCATCAGGAAACTGTGTGAAAGGTTTGATTGTCTCCAGCGTCAGCAAATGCCAGCAACGTGCCACGGAGCACAGCACAGCTTTGACACTGAGGGGACAACCAGGGGTACAAAAAATTGATTGTGTTGACCCCAGAGCTGTGAGCTTCGTCTGTAGGCTGAACACACAGCCACTATACATCAGAATGCTTTTCTGCTGGAGAGATGGTGGCTAAGGGTAGAAAAAGATGTGTTTTAAAACAAAGGAAGTTCAGAAATGATACAACTTATACCAAGAGAATTAATCCTCGCTAAAACAGCGCTGACTTACTAAAAGCGACTACCGCTTCAGAAATAAATGCTTAATTCATGCTAATTTTTACACGTTACCCCCTAATGGTGCTGAATAGCTTGGAAGGGATACACAGCCTCGGCTTACGAGGTTTAATCCAGCCTGTATTAGGGGCTGCATCTTGTGACGATCATCCCCTGCTTATCCCGGCACGGCTCTGCCCCGCTTTGTGTCAGTCACATCCTGCACTCCCCAAACGCTTCTCCGGGCTGCTCAGCCCAGCCGCTCCAGCTGCTGAGCCACCGTTTCGTAACCCGGCAATGCCTTTTTACACCGTTTACAAAAAAATTTGCATCCGTCCTGCGGCTCTCTGAGTGCTCACGTTACATTCGGTTTGACTCCACTGACAACTAAAGAACGCTGAAGGAGAAATGCCACGCATCGTTACTTATCGGCGGCCATCTCCATCCTCAAAAATCCCCAACAAAAACAAACACAAAACTCTGCACTGAGCTCAACACGCTGCTAACAGGCTTCTCCCTTTCCAGCAAGTCTTTTATTAATCAGAGCGCATCTGCTAAGCCGGGCCAAGGCAGGCAGCAGCCTGCTCTGCCCCCCCTCCTTTGCTCCATCACATCTGAACGGCTCCCGCATTCCTGGCTTTATTCCCCGGGGCATTTCCCTGTGACAAAGCGCCGGGACAGGAGCGCGCTCGAGTTATTTCTCCAAACTTTGCCGGAGCCGCGCAGCCGGCCCCGGGTCCGCAGCCGTACCGGCTTCTGAGGGTTTGCACCAGTTTCCCCCGGTTTGGAGCCCGGCATCACCCCTCGGGGGCTGGGAGATAAGTTTAAGTCTGGTACGGAGTTTTCTCCCTCCCTGCACTTGGCAGCTGCTCCCAAACCGCATTCCTGCTCCGGTTTCTGGCTGAGCTGGAGCGCTCGGGTTGAGCCGCGGCCAAGCCTCGTCTCCGGCTCCTCTCCGCGGTCCCTCCTCCCGGCGAGGGGAACCCGGCCCGGCGTGAGGATGATGGGGCCGAACCTCCGCGCTTTCCCCGCGCACCCCGGGACATCCCTCCCCGCGCATCCTCATCCTCATCCTCACCCTGCCCGCAGGCTCCGCGCTGGATGGCGATGATGGGCGGCTGCCGGAGGCGCTCGGCGCGGCGGCTGGCGGCCCGCAGCTGGCAGTGGCTGGCGTAGGTCACCTCATCGCTGCCGCACACGGGCTCGCTGCTGGTGCACTGGCAGCGCCCCGGGGCCGCCCGCTTGCGCACCGTGGCCGAGGCGGGGACGGCTCCGGGCGGCAGAACGCACTGCAGCCCCTCTCCGCAGGGCGGCCCGGAGC
>VXBN01015482.1:367656-378802 GCA_013397395.1 Sinosuthora webbiana | reverse complement strand
GACAGCGACACCACCCCCGGGACAGCGACACCACCCCCGGACAGCGATATCCCCCCCGCGACAGCGATATCCCACCCCGGGACAGCGACATTCCTCCCGGGATAGCGACATCGCCTCCCGGGGGCAATGACACCCCCCCGGGACAGCGACATCGCCCCCGCGACAGCGACATTCCACCCGGGACAGCGACATCCCCTCCCCGGGACAGTGACATCCCCCCCCGGGACAGCGACATTCCCCACCCGGGACAGCGACACCACCCCCGGGACAGCGACATCCCCTCCCCGGGACAGCAACATCCCTGCCCCGGGATCAGCGACATTCCCCCCCGGGACAGTGACACCCGTCCGGGACACTGACATTCTCCCCCGCCGGAGGTCCGGCGCTGCGGGGCAATTTAGCGGTGAAAACACCAAAATCGCGACATGCGGATTAAGATGGGGGGAAAAAGGCTGATAAGGCGCTCCCGCAAACACGGGAACAAGAGGTGTGAGCGCTTCCCCACCTCAGGAATTACGGGGAAACAATCCAAAGCAAGCGCTGATAAGGTTTGCATCTGATAAGGGGGTGGGGGGAGCGCTGGGCCGGTGCCGTGGTGGAAGGACTGGAGCGATACATTAATTATATGTAAATGTATGCAAATATCAGGCATCCCCACCGGGAATGGCCGGTGTTCCCGTGAGATTCCCGGCTCGGGAAGACGCTGGCCAGTACCCGAGGGATGGGAGGAAGGGAAAGATGCTCCCGAGCCTCCTGCTCGGCCCCGCACTTCACCCGAGATGCTCAGAGCCGCAGGGCGAGGTGGATACCAGCAATTAGCAGAAGGTTAATCAACCGAAATAATAATAGGGGAAAAAAAAAAAAAAAAGAAAAAAAAAAGGTCGTTTTCCACCTTCCCACAGGCAGGCTGATCCCATTTATCCGGCAGCTGGGCACCGGCCAGAACCTACGGACAGCGGCCTCTCCACCATCTGCTCTTTGGGCACATAAAAGGTGCTCTGAAAGGAGGTTTAATTACAACCAAGTGCACTCCGAGGGACAGGGCATCCCTGCCAAAGCTGAGAGGGAACGCTTTAACAGAGCTGGAAACTAAGAAAAGCCTCTTTTTTTTTTTTTTTTTTTTTAATTACAAGCCGATTAAACTTTTGAACTGACTCCCAATCTATAATTATTTAAGTGTACCTTTATCAGGCGCCGATAACCAAGCAGCTAATGAACTTTACAACCCATTAGGCAAGAGGAAATGCTGTTGACTGTTAGATGAGCTGCGACCAAGGAATTGAACTTGACAGCAACTATATTAACACAGAATAATTCAAAATATTTTCTCCTAGGAAATGTTTAACAACGAGCCACTTGAGCAGGTAGAAGCAGCGTCCCAAGCACCAGAATTCAAATGATTCCAGGGAACAACATAAAAACTTATCAAACTCTGTGCAAAATTTACTAATCTGATGGTTAGTACCTGAACCTTGGAAACCACGTATATTCCAATGTTCCCAGGTAAAGTTCCAGTGTGAAATCTTTACATCTACAGTTTTCCAATAACTTCCGTGCTTTGCAAGAAAAGAGATTTCAGGAGAATCACCTGATTTCAGAAGCGACCCAAGCAGTAAAATTAAACAATTCACAGAAAATTGTCTTAATATTAAAATCATTTGCGTTAACAAGTCTAAGAAAAAATATTTTCAAGACAAAAATCTTTTAAATGTATGTTTCCAAGTAATTAATTATCTATTGTTTGTCGACTACTTTTAATAGGCTTTGGGGTTTTGAAAGCTTGTGGGTTTTTTTTTTGTTTGGTTTGGGTTTAGCCCCTTTTTAAATAAAGAGAAGTCTTTAAGGAAAGGTGATGAGCTTTTAGCAAGAAACAAACAAACGAACAACAACCCCCACCAAACAAAAAAACACCCCAGAAAACAGGTTCAGGAAAGATCTCATGAACTCCTATTTGGAAGCAGGAGCGAAATATTCAAAGATAAGTGTGGTTTCATCCTCCCCAGCCTGGAAAGGCTCTCTGCTCTCCTCTCACATTGCTGTGGTCAGATAACTGACTTCTTGAAGTCACTGGAGCCTTATCTCCACAAGCAGGAAAAAATTACACGCAGTGGGAAAGCTCCAGGTTCCACGTCAGCCAGCACGATCAACTTCAGACTCTTTTTGGTAAGAATGTAAATCTTCTATTGAGTATTAAAAATATAGTATTTTAGGATACTAATTTTACATTTGTGATGTAGGCACACAAAATCTGAATATAAACGCCTTGCTTTCCAGAATAACTGAGCTAAGTCTTTGGGGGAGGTTAATAAATTAGCCCACTGGAAAACAGATTTGTTAATTGTCAATCTGATCTGTGTAGAAGTGCCTTAGACCGGCGAGGCGCTGCACACACAGCAATTATTATTTCTCCTCCACCTGACACAGAGCAGTTCCCCAAGCCAGCGGACATTAACCACCAGAAAGGCCAAAAACGTGATGTGAAAAACACACTCCGGAGTCTCCGTGGTGAAATATCTCATCTCCTGCTTTTCAAACGGATCCGGGGGATAGGAGGCTCCACCTAGAGATCACACGCTAGAAATTCTCCTGGAGGTACGGAATTCTGGGCGCTGCTGTCGGGGATCCAGGGATGCTGTGCCATCCAGGGATGCTGTCCCAACCCTGCCCCGCAATGTGACCCTCGGAGCACCCGGGCATACACGGAAAGGGGGAAAGCGAGGAAAGGGTGAAAAAAGGGCACATTTGGCCAGAGAAAACAGGGTGAAGTCTGAGTCTAGAAGGGTCCCGGCCAGAAAAGAGGATGAAGGGGGTTTGGGAAGGCTGGAATGCTGACAGTCTGAGCAAACTGCAACATCTCGGACTTTGCAGAAAGCTTTTCTGGCTTTATTCTGTTTGCTTCATTATTATCATAATTTTGCTTCATGCCTTAATGGCTTCCTCTCCGATTTTCTGGGGAAAAAGTGTAACATCCCTACTCTCACCTCCCAAAAATCCAGGACTTCTCCATTTTAACATAACAAGAGAAATCTTACAAAACCTTAAAGAAAAAAACAAAGCTGTAAAAAAACTAGCTTCAGTGCTACATTCAGAAAAAAAATGCCACTGCTTTGAAAGAGAATGGCTTCAGACCAGGGAATTTAAAACTCCACGTTCTTTTCCTGATACAATCTAGCCCTGGCGCTTGACAAGCATTTACTGCTGGCATAATTTACAAACTAAATGAGCCATCAGGGTGTCTTTTGTAAAGCCTGACACGAAGCCAAGCGACCTGCCCCGAGAAACAACTGCTAATCTGCACCGAGTTATGTCTTTGTGGTCAGGTGGCATTTCCTTCCCGTCCCAGGGCAAACCTACCAGCGGGAGCGCACGTAGCACACTGCACACACTGTAAAACAAGCGCTGAAACTCCGTAATTTTATAGAAAACAAACCCGAATTCTGCTCCGCGAACTCGCAGCTGAGGGCAGAGGTGACCCAGCGTCCCGACGTGCCCGGTTTGCCATCGGGAGAACGCGGTGCGACAGAGTGGTTGGAATTCCTGCGAGATGCGTTCACTGCGCATCCCGATACGCAAAATTCCCCTGGTTTGAAATGCAAATCCCTAATTACAGCGTCAAAAGTGACATTTGGAAGGGCAGCGTGCAGCAACTACTGCGCCATTAGCAGTGCCTCCACAAATGAATACCAGTTTGTTTTCCTCAGGGGTTGCGCGGAAAATCTCATGTGAAAAAATCCAGGCAGACGCAACTCACAGGGCAGGATTCAGGTTTAAGTTTTCCAGAGCTGCCCTCAGTATTTCACTATTTCACTTCACCTCAGAAGGGCTTCAGCAGCACAAGAAGGGCTTGGACCATCAATTAATTTAGGCTGTCCTATTCTGTTAATAATGGAGGCTGTTCTACAAAGTTCAGGTGATTATTGAGACGTTAAATGAAACAGTTAAAAGGTAAAACTGCACATAGGCGAGTGAGGGTTTCACTGCTTTAATTTCAACTTTTAGACTAAAATTCCCTATCCAATATTTCTCCTTCCTTTCTTCCCTCTCACTCTATTTAAAAGTGGAATTGTTAAAACGACAGTAATATTTATGTTCCACACTTTCAGAGTGTACATATTAGATGCACTCTGTAATTTCTCCATCCATTATAATACTAACTGTAAAACCTGAAAAAAAAATTAGCCTAAAAAAAAAGAGCAAAAATTAAAAACACAACCAAACAAAAAAAAAAAACCCTACCAAAAAAACCTCCACCACAACCAACCTGGAACAGTCCAGTGACTTAACAACTGAAGTCTCCAGTTTTTAAGTATGAAATACACTTTAAAAGCAAATTAGTAGTAGACTTGACTGATTTTTAAAGCTGGAATGTGACCCCTAGGTGGTGCTGCCATCCTGATATTCCACGAGGTTAAGGAATATTCCATTTTATTAAACTGTATCCTGGAGCATCACCCTTCAGCAGCTGCCTCCAGGAACGTGCACTGCAGTCAGCAGTTCCATTTTCTGGAAGTATTTTATTTTAACACAGTGGGTTTAAATCTGTAGCCATACAGGATAAATTGATTTTTCTCTTCAGTGAAGGGGCAGACTGCCCAGCCAGGTGGCGGCAGTGGACTCTAGAGTGATTGTGTGCAGTCTATCTCAGGAGAGCATCTCTGAGAGAGAACCCTTCCCACCCATCAGTATAAAGACAGAAAAATCCATCTTACATTTTCTTCCCCTGGGATGTTTTTTTATCAATATCCCTTGCACAACATGTAAAATTTCCACAGAAGAAACTGAGAGCAGCACAAGAAAATCAGCTCACTCTGTTCAATTTCATTCCTAGCCTACACAACCTGATTAGAGTGGAAGAATTTNTTTTCTCTTCAGTGAAGGGGCAGAGTGCCCAGCCAGGTGAATTAGAGATGGAAGAATTGGAAGAATTAGAGATGCTATGGCTGGATAAAGGAGAATCTGATCTCTCACACGCTGAAAAAGAATATATTGCTCTGATTAAATACTTGTCATGGTGCAATGAAACTCAACCAGACGTTATTTTAAGTTACCCAAACTGATTTATTGACAATTTAAATGTGACATATTTACAGCACTGTTTCTAAAATAATTTAACAATTTTCATAGATTTATAAAAGTACTGATAAATAGGAGACCCTGACAGTGACCAACCACAAATATTTCCCTATGCTACTGAACTACAACAGTAGTTCATTTCTTTTTTTCATTTTTCTCTTTTTCCCTCTTTTGGTAAGTTCCATAATGGAGCTGCTTTACCTCCACCCAACGTGTAAAATTGCCAATACCAAAATATAATAAAATGACCATGCAGTGTGAAAGCTGTACCAGAGCAAGTGATTTCAGATGTTAGACTACAGTAAAAATATTACAATGCAAAGTGTCTTCCACACAGAATGTACTTGTGAAAAAATAAGCTTTTAAAGAGCTAACGGTTTATTTTTTTATAGAAATTAAAACCTACAATACTAGTACAGACATTTACAGTCATTTCCAATTCTGTGCTAGTTTTCACATATATCTAAAGTCAAACAAAACCAGTAATTTACAGACACCACTGCCTTAGAGACAGTGGTTAGTTAGCTTATGGATAAAAAAAATAAACCAAAACCAAAAGAAGGTGCTGATATAATTTAAGGTTTTGAAATTAATTATGTTCCATTCTTATATGACACCAATTATTCTGTCCTGGGATCAACAAATTGCTGTGGTAAAGCCATCCATATCTCTCAGGCAGGAAGTCAGTTTGGAAGTTGGAGAGAAGATGGACTTGCCTGATATGTGTCTTAGGTTCCAGTAGACAAAGGAAGTCTCACAAAGCTGGACAATCAGGATCACAGTAAGCAGCAGCACGAGATATTTGTGGGGTTGGGATTAAAGCAAATGGTTTTTTTTTTTTTTTCCAAAAATGATGAAAAGTACACACCATCTAATCCAATACTTGAAATGTAAAGGTTCTCCCCGCTGGCATCACTGATGCCCCGTAACACAATGTACACAAACAACAAATACTCACTTTTTTTAAGAACACATATTGCACAGCAGTGGGTGCAACACCAGAACACTGGTACCCCCTGGCGTAAATCTTGTTTTAAAGAGCTGTTTCAAACTATGCCACCCAGAGCAACTCTAAGCCAATGCTCAAAACCCAGTCAGAATGGTCTGTGTACATCACTAACCCAAAAGTGTTTCAACAATGTGAGAGAAAACACAGGCACTTCAGATTCTTAGTGCACCAAAAAGTTAAGAGGCCACGATTGCAGGACTAGGAACAGTTCAGTACCAATAACAACACAACTAAAGGAGCTCTTCCACTGATCAATACAGAAACAAGAAACTGCTCACAAAGCACTGGGAAGGAAATCATTCTCAAAACAGTAACCAAACAATACATTTAAACATTTAAGAAAACATAATCGCTGCAAAGCCTAATGTAACACAACATAAACCCTACTTAGTTAAAAAGATCTAAAGTGTCCAAATTCCAAAGTCCAAATCCTCTTCTCCCCCCTCCAAAACACCACTACATGCAGTCCATGGAAATCCCAATGTGCAAAAAGTTATAACCCACCTTTAGGAGTGCATCAAAAATAAGCTGACTATTCAAAATATTATTTTAGTGGAAATTTTACAGCACCATAACTAGAATTCCAAGGGAGTTCAGAATTCTTGTTCTGATAACAAATCAGTTTGACACCGTCGATCCTAAAGAACAGAAGAAACACTTTGTGCATTTCCTGGTATCTGAAAGTCACGGAGAGAAAAAATTCTCATACATGCCTAAAATCTTAACTGTAGTTTAAAATGAAATTAAATAATCCCATTTGTTGGCAACAAGTTCTCCAAAACAGAGCATTAGTTGCAAATTTAGTAAATCTGCCAGATTAGGAATTAGAAGTTGCTGGTGCCTTGCTTACTTGCAGAAGCACTTTTTTTTTTTAATGCATTTTGGGTTGGTTCTTTTTTTCCTAAACTGTGCAGTTTGGCCCCTCCCTAGTAAGGGATTAATCCCTAGTAAGTGATTTACTATCAGGCTTTGAGAAAATGCCTAAGGTCCATCTCTGACCCTCAGCTGAAAGGCAACACACAAACACATTATATATACCCATGTGTGCACAGGAACACACACACATACATATATATAACAGCAGTGCTCCGGTTCGTTTTGTTTTTGTGTTTTTATTTTTATTTTTGTTCTCATTTCCTGGAATTTTCTTTGGTTCAAAGTCCGAGCAAGGAAATTAAAGGACCGAACAAATGGATCATTCTCCAAACGCTTCCAATCCCTACACATCACTAACTGGAAGGCTTGCATCATCCAGATCCACAAGGCCAGGATCCTGTTCCTGAGTGCCATTTTTGCTCCGGGGTTCCCAGGGGCCGCCCCGGTCAGTCACTTTGGGAGTTGATTCTCTTGGAGCGACAGCCTGGATCTTGTAGCTCCTTGGCTTGGCCTTGGTAAAAGACTCGTGAAATCCTCGCTTCTCCAAGGCAGGGGGTTTGTGCTGAGGGGCTGGGGCCACAGGGCTGCCGTGAGGGGCTGTGGAATGTGAGCTGGCTGCGGCTGCGCCGGCAGGACGGACAGCATGGCCGGGGTCGGGAGAAGGCTCGGGATGCTCCTGGGAAAAGAAGGGGATGTTGTCAGATGGAGTCGCTGAGGTCACGTTGGAAAGATGTAGGTTCACATTTCACACTCACAAATATAAAAAAATAATAATGAACAAAAATGGAGACAGAAAATACACCAAGCGAAGCATCAGCCACGGCAGCAGGAGGCAGGTGCTTTCTCGAGGCACTGCTTTACTGAGGGTGAGCTCACAGCAGGATGTGACAGCAACATCAGCTGCTGCATTTAATGAAATTGAGTTCTTCAATCAAGCACAGCAGCTCTGCAGACTTTATAATATAGTCCAGCAAATTGAGGCTCCTCATTTTACTAAGGTGTTAAATAACCTCATGAACATGCACATTCTAAAGACCATTGGAAGTCACATCTTTCCAAAAGAAAAAAGGATTCAGACCTATCCATATATCAAGCATTTGCATCCTGAATCCTGAAGTAAAGCACATTTTACTGCACGCTCTTCTTGGGATACCAATTTCTCCCAAGGACCAAATGAAAATTTTAAGCTATCAAGACTGTATAAAAATTTCCAAGGTTAATGACCTAGAAAAGAAACTGACACTTAAGCTACTCCTTTCCATTCAAGTTATTGTTTTGTGTTTAGCATCATTATTCTGCTGAACTTTACATAACTATCAAAATTATCTTCCACCATTTATTTACTGACAGAACAAGCCCCAGACTACCCAGGAATGATTTAGTTGTCTGAAGCACAGGCATGGAATGCCATTTGGATGTCCTGGGATAGCCTGACCTCCTGAACAGGAACAAGAAGTTCCTTGGGTTCTGCACTGCATCCATCAGTTCTGTCAGGATGTCTCAAACCCCTGAGCAGTGCAGGGTTTGAAACACTCTGATCCAAATGCTGTGTGACGTTGCAGTGAACTGTGTGTGCATTAGGAGCTGCAGCTGCTGCCAGTTCTGCCATCACCAGTGTTAGTCCAGGAACTAAAGGAATCTGCCAACCCATGTGCACACACAAATCAAGGCATTTCTCAAGCACATTTGTTAGCAAAAAAAAAAACAAACCCCAAACCCATCACAGATGTGTGTCCAAGATGCAAATAGACATCTTAAATTAAATACTTGGTTTTTTTCCACAGTAGTTTTTTCAAGTTTCTTTTAGAATGTTATGACATTCTTGTGACATATGAATTAATAAATTTCACCGAAACGGATTCTGCCAAGTACTACCATATTTCTTTTTATAAATGAGCTTAAAGTTATTGGATGAACCTATGCAACTTTTTTTTTGGACTTGAGTTTAGTGTTCAATTTCACTGAAGTATTTCACATCATTTACATTGTCTTATTTCATACCTGACTTGATATTCCACTTAGGGAAAAAAGTTGGCTTTAGGAGAAGTTATGATTCACTGATTTGCCTACTGTTCTTCTTATTATTAATCATTTTACTTCACCAAATAGGACAAGAGGGACATTAGGACAAGATCTCTGAATTTTTTGCTAAGCTGCCCTGAAGGATACTCAGATTTTATTACCCACACTGGCTGTAATTTCACAGTTAAGAGATTGTGCTGCTGCACTACTCCTAAGGTGCCCTGCTTTGAACAGTGTATTGATTATACATTATCATATAATGCTTTTATGTTTGAACTACTCATTTCATGCAGAGACCTCATAAGCCATGCAAATCAGGCTACTGTAGACCTTTCCAAATCCTAGAGTTACAATGTGCATGTTCTGTGTGCACTCATCTGTATTAGTTTGTGGGCAGCTTCGATTTAATCTTGCTTTGGCGCGGTTTCAAAACAAATGTAAAGTAAAATGGAAATATGAACTCTCATGCAAATTAGCTTTAGTACTTTCCTATTAAAGTGACATCACATCACTTAAGTTTAAGTATTTACTGTGCTTTGATGTGTAAGCAGTGCTTTTGGCCTTTTTCATTTCCAATCCTTTTAAAAGCAAGAAAAAAAAAAAACAGCGCAAACCTGCGAGTGAACGTTATTATTGATGAGTTAGTTTTCAGTAATGGTAAATGACAACGGGTAGCATTATTTTTTAGTTTGTTTTACAGTGCAAATTAGTGTCTAGTCCTGGCCCTCTGTTAAGAAGGCGAGTTTTCATGAGAGCCCACATACGTGCTGCATTCACCAGTTCTTGATGTATACCTCTGTATACAAGGATTCGACAGCCTTCTGGCCTGCCGCATCTGGAACACAGTGCAAAGCTAAGATTAGAGTCACCTGGACTTGGGAGAGAGGACAACAGAGGGAACAAGAAGTGATGCAGACAGTCATAGCTACATTGCTCAGTTAGCCCCACACACACAAAAAAAAAACCAAAGGAAAAAGCATACGGAAAGAATAGTTACCTGCGCGTTTTCATTGCCCCCACAAAGAGAATTTGTAACAGCAAGTTTGATTTAAAAGTATGAAGCAGCTACCAAAAATTGGTTGAGAGTCACCAGAAACGTGGTATCGATGCAAATTTGCAGTCAAAAAGCAGGTTTGAATTATTAGATTTCAGATTATGGGGGTAATGATATATCCAGTTTATTACAAAACATCCCAGAGACAGAAAATGAGAAACACAGCATGCAATACCTGAACTGTGAAGTATTCCTGGTGCTACATCTGGACACACTTGGAGACACTGTGACACCAGAGTAACTCCCACTACTTTCCACAAGTTAATGACCTTTTGTGTTTGTAAACAACTAATACAGTTTAAAGGCTAGTAGGTATGAAATGCTGGCATCCAGGTGGCTTCAGAAATATTAACACTTGTCACAGTGCCCCAGTTTAGTACTGCAAAATGTTGTCCTCACTGCATTTCCAACAGCAAGAACTAACTCATGTTAGCTCAGATCTCTTATTTAGATTTTCATCTCTATCTGCATATACAATAAACTATCAGCAATAGAGAATGATAATTTAGCAGTCAGAGTTGTTACAAAGAAATTAGGATATTGTCATTTGATTGCAAAACACAGCAATTAGCAGAAACACCTCACAGGAATTAGCAAGTTTTAATTTAACTCCCAAACTAGTAATAGTGACAGATCATATTGGACTTCTCTAGGTTAGCACTGCATTGTCTACGTGTTCAAGACAAACGATGCACAGAAAGTCACAGGTAGGACTCGAAAAAGTGCTCCACTAAAAACACAAAGTATTTGATGCCAGTCTGGTGGAAAGTCCATGCAAAGAGGCCACGTTACTACAGGACAGGAGAGAGGAAAGGCAAAAGGAAAAAACCAGGACTGAATGGCACGAGTGGACAGGAGCTAATGGCATCTCCTCTGAGTGCAGGGTGACGTACGGAAGCCGCTGATCTCCCGGGTCCGCGCTGCGCTACGATGGCCCCGGAGATGGCCTTGATCCAGCTGTGCATGTCCTCGGGGCTGTCTGCCTGTAAACACCACCACATGGTCAACAGCAACCCCCAGCCTGCCCACAACAGCCTCACCCTGCAACCCTCAGCCTGCCCACAACAACAGCACAACCTCACCCTGCAACCCTCAGCCTGCCCACAACAGCA
>VXBN01015482.1:342439-367535 GCA_013397395.1 Sinosuthora webbiana | reverse complement strand
CCCTGCAACCCTCAGCCTGCTCACAACAACCTCACCCTGCAACCCTCAGCCTGCCCACTGCCCCACCACCTGCAGCAGCACACCAACCTCACCCTGCTGCTCAGTATCCTACTGAAACCCATGGAAATTCATTTCTTAACCCAGATATTTCTTAAGGTCTTACTCTGAATTTACTATTATATTTGTATTTACTCTATAAAGCAGTAAATAAAGCATCCTGAAGATCACATTCCCCCTGAAAATCATGGCGTGGTCAAAGAGAAGAAGTGCTGCTGTTTCACTTTTAAAGTGTATTATGAACTCTGGCAGTCTCCTGGGTTTGCCCAAAGTTTAAAAAAAGAAATTACCTGCACATAAAAGGTTCGAGAAGTTGTTACAATTTCAAAGAGATTGTCTCTCATCATTATATCACTGCAAATGAAATACAAAAATACTTCAAAAGCAAGTACAACTTTCCCATTGTGTTTTAACAAGACTGTAGAACTGGCAGAAAATCAGAGCATTTGCTGTCTGACTTTTGCATTTCTTTATCACTCTACTATTGGCTTTTTACTAATTTTAGCCCTAAGACTCTTTAGTTTACCAGTGGCACATATGCTACTACATGTATTTTTAATAGGAAAATTTAAAATCATATAATGTTAAGTCTAAAAGTATTTATCATACATTTTTAATTGGAGCATTCTAAATCAAATGGTAGCTTTAAGAATATTATCATTCTAGTCAAATTTCTTTAAGTAGCCTGCTAAAGAAAAAATAGAAAAATCAGTATCTCTCAAGTGCTACAAAAGCAATTATGATTTAGTAAATTACCATTTGGTAAGGGGGAAACAGCAGGGTGAAGAGTGCTCTCAGCCAGATTCATCCATCTAACACAAGTTAATGTCCTCTAAAGGTTTAAGGATTAGGTAAGCAGAATAGAGACTCCTGAAATTGCTGCCTCACATCAGACAGCACCCTCACATCTCTGACTCTTGGTTCCATGATATTCCCTTGTTCTGCCCTTGCCCAAATTTGAAACACACGTTAATGCAGAACCCTCAAAACCCATTTAATGCACAAAACAATGTGCTGTCCCATAAAGAAAGAACACCCCACATGCACACATGAAGTTCTTGGTTCTCCAAGGAGCAGCCTGGCCATGAGCAAGCAGAGAATTCCATCCCATCAGTGCTTCCCTTCTCACCTCTGTTTGCATTCCTGAACTTTATGGACCTCCTTAAGTGGTATAACCCTGAGAGGTTCCTTTTCCTGAAAAAAGAAACATGTTTTAGCACAGTGTACCTAACAGCTAGAACAGAGAGCCAGAGGCCAGGAGTTTTTACATAAATGAGACTTTCAAGGCAGTCACTTATGAAAAAAGTGATCTTAACCAAAATTTCATTTGCCTTTTGAAGTATTCAACCAACCACCACACTTGCAATGAAGAAAGGACAAATTAAGAACTAAAACCTCCCAAAACATTAATTCCTTACTATAATGAAGACAACCACCCTGCCCTCTTTCCCTGACCAGATCAGACACTGACCCTGGCCTCCAGGAGCTCATTTCATTAAAATTTAGATTACATTAATTTGCTATGAGATGTGACCACAGAAGATGCTTTGTTAACTGGACTGCATGACATGGCTTTAAGAAAGATTAACTGTATCCTACACTTATTACAGTTAAAGTACTACAAAGAAACCAGTCCCTAACACCTGCAAAAGAGCAAGTACTCTCAAAGCATTCTGAAATTGTGTTACCATAAGAAAAGTAAGTGTTAAAAGTGTCACACAACAGGAAAAAAAAGCGAGAACATTTAAACAGAAACGCTTTCACTTTTCCCATGACAACATAATGTCACACATACTATTATCTTCCGGTGGCTGCTGCAGTAAACCACCAACAAACAACTTATTTTACCTCCTACTGTGTTTTCTTTAAGCAAAGTTACAATGGATTGCTTCAGTTGGCTGCAACTTCCAGATGAAACAAAAGCTTTCAGCTCTGGAATGACTTCCCCTACTATTTCTATAACAGATACTTAGAAGATTTACGCTGAGCAAGCAGCAAATGTCACTCAAATGTCCCCATCCTCTAAGAGCAGTTTTCATTAGATCATTTTGCTCGATACCAGATCAAATATACAAAGTTTAAAACCCAATGTTTTCAGTTATTGTGCTCCTCTTGTCTCTTCTCTGTTGTTCTTAGATTCAACCATCCATTAAAATGCATTTTCAAAGTAATACATCAACTGTGAACTGCAAGATCATCTCTGGAGTACACACACCTCTTGGAGGGAAAACCCCAGCTCAGAAATGATCATTTTCTGAGTCTTGTATTGTCTGTATCCCACTATGCTCCTGTGGACTGACACAGGCTCAAGGAACATGATGAAACACCAAAAGTACAAGTATTTCTACCACCCTTCTATTATACTCTCCCACAGTACAATCCTTCACTGGGTTAGAACTTGTTTGTGAGCAATCTGAGCTCAGATTTGTTTTTAAAACAAAAATAGAGGGTTTCTTACAGGCAATGAGTCAGAATTGTTCTGCTGACAGCTTAACAAAGATAATGATGCAAGATCAAACCCCTGCTACTGTTGCAGATGCCCTCATTAGAAATGAAATCAAAGTTAACTTCAGAAACTGTCTGAGATTTGGGTTTTTGACATTTTACATCTTATGTTTGGCCTATAAACTCAATTCTCCTTAATTTATAATACTCTACAACTCAGGTTTCATTCCTTAGGTACAGATTTTCTTACATTTAGTCTGTTTTCTCAAAAAAGGAATCCCACACTTAACTGTCTTCAGAAGCAGCCATTTAGTTTTTAAATGAAGCCTGAAGGCACTTAACACCTGGTCAAAATCAGCCAAAAACTTAGAGTGACAAGGGAAGAAGAAAGGTCATGAAACTAAAAGAAACTCTGCAAATGTTGCTGTTGAACAGAAAATCAAGAGGTTTTTGTCCATCTTGGCTGCCCTGGTGAAACAAATGTGTGGGAGAAGATCCTCTCATCTGGATGATAAAGCATAATTCTAACTTTAAAGGAAAAAATTGCAAGATTACAGTTTTGTCTTTCCCACAGTGATCAGCTATTTCAACAACACAATTAATTACATGAGAGTGTAAAATGACAAAGTACTAACACAAAAATCAGGCTGACTGTGGAGTAGATTTTATCACTGTTCTTCAGTGCCCTACAGGCAGGTTCCCAAGCAGATTGAACAGTTGCCCCATTAATTTTTTTTGTTCTTCCCACAATAATTTAAATTATTTAACATGAAAAATTATTACAGTACAGACTCAAGAGCTGCAGGAGCAGCAGAGCACATTTCTCAAACACAAGCATATTCCTTCAGATTTTCTTGCAACTATCACTGGAAAATAACACGGAACTGGAAACTTACCAGTTCAGACTTGAAATATCCTATTGTGTTTTCATCTAATTGAAAGTATCTTCTCTTCCAGTTCTTCATCTGTTAAAGGAAAAGAAATAAATATTCATATATTTTAGATATAAAATAAAATATACTTACATGTCATGTATTATGAATACATTGAATTATATTTACCATTCTGGTTTTTACTTACAGCACATGACATTGTGTAACTCCTACTTATTCATAACTATTAATTTGAATAATGTCTTCATTGCAGATGGTTATAATTACAAATTTTGCATCTTTAGTGTCCCCAAGATAATTATGCATATGCATAAATTTGCACAATTAATAAATTTTTTTGAAAACTGAAAAAAAATAAAAATTCTTTAAGCTACTATTTTCTAAGATTTATTCCAACTGTAGAAACAAGAGCAGAACTACTCTGTGGGAAAAACTGCAAGACAATACATCACAGGTTTCTGGTTTATTTTTAACTAAAAAATGGATGTCACAAAAAGAAGCTTCATGATACAAGATAAAAAGAGTCTGAGAACTCAAAGATGTGTATCTTGCTTCATCTGAACTATCTGCTCCTTCTTCTAGCAAGGCATCACATGAATAGCCCCACTTGTGTTAATGAGCCTGATAAGCTGTACAATTCTTCCTCTGAACTGAAAAAAAAATCAGCTTTTCCCGAACATTTTACTGATCTAAAAGGCAGGCACTGAACTTTTGTCCCAATTTAGATGTTTTCAGTAAGCAAAAATAAGGATCTCTGCAGAATGTAGAACAGAACTCCCAGCTGCAGGCACTAACCATCACATGGAAGTCTTCACTTTGCCTCTCCAAAATATCATCAACAACACAACACTAAAGAAAGTCACGCAAAGAAGTAACACAGATAAAAATCAAGTGCTACTGGAGGATAAATTTTATCTTTAGTTAATCATTACTGTCAGCAGTAATAAAATCAGTGACAACTGTCTTTTGTTTTTAATAATACCTACCACTGCTCCTTGTTTGACACAGTAACCAGCTTTGATAATGGCATTATCTGGGGGATGCTTAGCAGCAAAATAAGGAAGGTGAGTTTGTGACCGCTTCAAATAATTCCTGTCAGCCCCTTCGCTGCCCTCACTGGCTTCTTCTTTCTAGAAAAAAAAGCAGCAAAGTTCAGAATACTCTCAGGGATTTTTTTTCTAAAGGTGAAGGAATTACTATAGTAGTTACAGTAGGAAATAACTTTATCATCCCATGCTCACAAATCCCACTTCCACTTTGGAAGAACAAAATATTTTAACTGTTTTCCAGAGACAACTGAGACTCCCCAAGGGCTGAGACCTTATAAGCTGCTCTTAGAAAAACTAAACTAAGAAAGTGCTGATTACTTTCAAATAATATTGACAAACACTCAGTAAAACAAACAAAAAAAAAGTAAACCCATGCATGTATTTAGTGGCAAACTTGTAACATGGGCAAAACATTAGAGGTGGCTACAGCAAACAAAAAGTTATTGCTAGGAGTACAAGACATCAGAATTCACCAACTTTTTTAATGCATTTTGGGAGTATACATGTCATTTACATGATATTCATCTAATCTGTAACTATTTTCAGCTCAGGAAACTTTCAGCAACAGATTCAGTTCTATGTTTAGCAGTGCACAGATTCTACTTCCATAAGCTTGTCCAGCTTCTTTTAACTTTTTTTCCCACTTTTCCTCACAACTTTTTTCCCCTTTTTTCTGTTAAAGGGGGAGAACTTCATCACTGTTAACACCAACAGTTAATTTCACACAGACAAAAGTATTATTATTATACTAACACAGGTATGTGTGAGCAAAAAAAAAATCTGTACTCAAGCAATTCTTTAAAATCTTCTATAAAGGGAATAAAATCCTCAGAACCCCCACTCAGTATGAATAAATAATATAAATAAATACAGCTTTGTGTGTCAAATAATAACCCACTTGTTTGGAGGGTGTTACCTGGGTGGGTGTAATGATGGGAACGCCACCAACAATTTCTGTCCTGTAGGAGACTTGCTTCTTTCCACCTGGGCTTTCAGCTTGACGATTTGCATTATCCATTTGGCAGAGAGGATCAGACTGCTTTGGTACCTGCAGGTGGAATGTGACAATTGACATCAGTTTCATGAAAAAAAAAAGCCCTAAGCATTACTCAAGAATTCTGAGGCATTTTCAGCATGATTTAACAAATGGTTACTAATTGTAAAAGGCTAAAAATGGCTTAGACAAAAATCTGTTGTAATGATGATGCTTTGGTGCTCAAGAGAAAAATGGTGCCAACAGAGACATTTCAGTGGATGAAATCAGTTGCAAGCTTTGTCATAAAGTGCTTCACTTAATCTTCAAGAAGCACTGCCAATTTATGGAACTGGTTCTTTATTTTTCAGCTGCTTTCAGGTTTTTTTTTTCAGACACCCCAGTGCCTGCAGAGCCAGCACAGCAAGGCCATAAATATTGGGACTTTGGTCACACCAGGTGTCTGACCAGTGTGACATCTGTCCTCACATGTACTTGGCATGAAGATTTGTGTTACTGCCCCCATTAATCATACACACATTGCTAAATTCTGTCCAAAATGACCCTGCCTATCTAACTATCAGTAGCTATTAGATAATTCTCTCAAATGTAGAACTAAAGCCATCAAAACTCCACAGGAATTTGATTTCCCTGTAAGTGTTTTGATCTAAAATGTTTACTCAGTTTTCTGACTAAACTTCTTTAACCTAAGAAATGCACTGACTACAAGACCTTTTTCATTTCCAATCTCCTTCACCTCTAATATTAATACAGCAAATCTGAAGTGACTTCAACAAGAAGAGATCAAGTCTCACATCCAAACACCCCACCCAGCAACCTGCTGGGTATTTACAGAAGACATCCTAACTCCTTCAGAAAGGACACACAAATTGTCCATCCAAGACTGTGACACATTCAAAACTTGGAATTGAACTGATCTAGACAAGAAACCAAAGCTACTTTATAGTCTGTGATTCAAGTTCCCGTGCCCAGGACTGCTCATTGTACAAAATGCAGCCTGCAGAGAAGTACAGACAGTGCTGAGAGCAGATGTCAGCCGAGGACAGTGTCCTGCTTGTCACCCCTTTGTCAGTGATCCATCCCCAGCCAAGCCCAGCACTGAAGGATAAGACACTCATGAGCCTCAGCTTTTCAAGAGCAGGGGCTTGTAGCTACAGCTTCGTGGGCAAGTGCTTCAGCTGCCACAAACTCCTCCTGAAAATGCTGCAGACCAAGCCCACAACCACCTCCTCACACAAAGGCATTTCCAAACAGCACTCAGAAACGGGTACACGGTGTGCTTAGGCTGCGGAGGCTCACAGTCATCCTGACATTATCAGCACTCAAGAGGGCTAAAACATGCAATGAATCTTGGAGGATTACAGTCTGCAGCAAGTAATGCTCATATGAAAATGGATAATTGAGTGATCTTAATTATTTGATTCAGTAATTGGCCGCACTTAACACCGTACTCGAGCTGGGAACAGATGAACGGTTCAAAGGCTTGTTCCTTCAAAGACAAAATACTAATGATTTCACCAGCCATTTAAAATGCAAGATAAACAGAGGATAAACAGCATTCACTCTGAATTGATGCCATTAATTATTTATTTATTTGCTTAATTCCTTCAACTGGAAGCAGCTCAGGCCTGGTTGTGGTGCTTTCCTCCTTATGAAAAACCCGAGTGAGAAGGCTTTGTACTTTTGGTTTTTTTAAAATTTATTATTAGCAGTAGCATTTTTATAACCCCAAAGAATGGGCTATATTAAAACAATGCAAAGAATTCATGTAAACATCCTTAGATAAGCCAAAAACGAGAAAGTCACTGACAACAAAACACAAATGCGTGCACCCATGCTCAGAACCCCTCAGAAATGTTCACTGTCATCACTTCCCCAAACCTGGAGACAACAAAACCAGAACTTCTGCCTCCTGAAAAGACTGAGATAACACGTGGGGGTTTCTCTCGTGAGATAACAACTTGTCCTGGCATAACCCAGAATAGTTTTATGACATTTACCAGAAGAACCATCAATGTTTCTTTGCATGGATGTTACTCAAAATCAGGAGAGAGTCTTTGGAGTTATTGATCAATATTTTAGTGATACTTTAAGAAATACCAACTTTTGACAGCAGGTAGAAGGATGTGTATCTTTTCATTGCATGCTAGTCTCTTCTGGATTTTACAAATAATATTAAGCATCCAGAGTTAATTTTAAATTCTTAGAAGAAATCCTGTGCTGTAATTAAAAAGATTATCTTTTGTCCAATTTCCAAAAAGTAAGTTTAACTCAATTTCAGGGGGATTTAACTCAAATTCAGGGGGAGTTCTGGATGGTTTCTCCAAGTACTGGAAAGTCAAGGCCAGACTTGTTTGTGGTGATAGAAACTGGAGGCAAAGGTTACATTTGAGCACCTTGAGACAGTCACCATTTGAAAGCACTGCTAAATATCAACCACTTACTGTGATTTTGGTAGCTTTGTTCAGAACATTTACCCATTCAACTAGGTCCTGCTGATCATTGGCTTGTAGAAAGTATTTTCTCATCCCTGCATTCATAACTGTTAAAAACCATTATGAAAAGTTAACAACACTGAAATTTAAGAGCAAAACTTAATATCATTATGAAAAGATTTGATTTCAGATGAAAATTCCATTGAAAGCATTTAAGTGCTCTGCTGTATTTCATTTTAGAAAGTCATCTTAAGACACATAAATCTACTTGATTGCTTTATTCTAAAAAAAAATAGTAATTTAAGTTTTCCACTTAAATGGCATCATACAAACTTTGAAAAATGATTTTTCTGACATAGAAATGAAGTCTTGAATTTTATCAAAATATTCTGCAGTTCCATTTCCTCTTTCTCAATTTCCCCAAAGCAACAAGTTTTATACCTGGGAACTTCTACAATTTCTCCTTTTAATCCTCTGCCCAGAATCTGTTAACCTTTGTCACATTATGAACATGACTATGGTCACTGATTTACTTTCTTGAAAAATTTTTTAATTGCTGGAAAAATTGGTTTTAATTACTTAAGTGTATGATGGACAGGACCAAACAACTTTAAGACAGCTACAATACAAATTTTATTTTACTTTAGTGACTTGGCAGAGAAACATATTTTAATGAGTTTGTATCTCCACCTCCCAACACTTGGCATCCTTTACCCAAAAAGGACAAACACATTTCAGTGTAACAGCAAAAAAAATCACAGCTAATTCTTGACATAGGTTTTAAGGTGAACAGTGATTAAAACCATCTGAATATAAAGACAATAAATTAATATTTTTTTCTCTACAAAGTATGAAAAGCTTTTTAATAAATTACAGATATTTAAGCCAGCATCTTGGATCATTCAGGTGTTTTAGAGCTGGCCCACTGACAGGAGAAACTTTACAAGTGCCTGGGACAAAGCCCTCCACAGATGTGCAGAGGCATCTGTAGATGGCACTGATCTGACACACCAGGTACTTGCCTAAAACCAGGAGGAGTTTTAACATTATCTAAAGCTTCAGTAAATTTTAAACAAATTTAAACCTAGAAGGCACGCCAAGAATTTTTGTGGGGTTTTGTTTTTATTTTTTTTTTTGGTGCAGCAACAGAAGCTGAAATTTGAATTAAGAGCATTGGCTGACAGTATTTTAGGTGAATTAAATCAAGTCTCTCATTAGTAAAACAGATTCCAATAGTTAAATTTCTTGTCTTCCTGGCTGACAGGCAGGCCACGTTTGTGAAAACAACTTCCATTGCTTATTAATGCCTCAAAAATTTCAGACATCTGAAAAAACAGCTCTCACCTACTCCTCATTAAGCTGCAATACGAAAAAACACAAAAACACCTTATGAGGAAGCCAACATTTCCATCACAGTAAAGAAGAAAGTGAATACGTGTTATTTTTTAAACACTACCAGCTGTAGCTGGTACCAGAACTGCAGAGGATTATCTTTGTTCCACATTTCTGAAGAAGTCACTGGATGCACACAGCACATGCCAAACTCACCAAAACAGAACTCTGCCTTTGGCCTCAGCTTAGTCGCATCGCTAACCTGGAAGGGAAATTAAGGTTATAAATGTCACAAAATGCACGTCAGACATCACAAGTTTTATTCTCTTTCAGGTGGGTAAATTCGAAGATTAGCAGCACAGCAAGCTGGTTAGGCACAATGATCAAGAGAATTAAAAACAAACAAAAGTGAAGGACAAACGAGGAAGGTGGGAAGATGCAGTATTGACAACAAAAAAACGCAAAGGGAGGATGAGAAATGAGCAGAAAGACAAGAAAAGCTCAAGCATTTTTCTCCATTTATTTGTTAATGCAATATCTGCTACAAATTTAACCACCGAAACTTTCTTAAGTTCACAGTTCCCTTTCAGACATATTTAGAACTAACTGTATACACAGTGTAAAGAGCAAAATATTTTTTAGCTGTTTTTCTGTCCTGTCTATTAAAAGTCATTATCACTTGCAAGGTATCACATCCAAAGACATCTTCCCCTTCATAACTGGACTGTCTTTTCTCCAAGACTAATGGGAATTCAAATACTCATAAAGAACTGAAATGTCAATTTTATGAGCACAAAGAGCTGCTGTTTGAAATCATGAAAGGAACTTAGACAACACAGTAATTAATCTGTTCTTATTTTAACCTGAACCTATTGAAGTGTTTTAACACTTCTCTAATTCAGGAGCATCACAGAAGCAAAAGGAATAAGTGGCATTTAAATTTGTCTGAAGCTGAGGCCCTTGGTAGTTACCACCAAGAATTTAATGAGTGTCTCACACATTAATTATCTTACCTTTGAAATATAGGTAAGTTTAATGACCCCAACAGGTGGAGATCCAGAGGGAAGATTCTGAAATAAATCACAGATGTTACAAAGTGAAACTAGTTTATTCTCATGCCACAGTCAGTGTTTATGCACAAAAAGCAACTAATTCCACAAACAAAAAGAAAATCCTACATATTTTTATAGACAATGCACAATGTATGCTTGAAACAGGATCTAAACTACTTGTTTATTATACACACATCTGTTAACTAAAAACAGAAAGACTGCTAGAAACAATACAAATAGTAATTGTTTCAGAGGTTTATGTATTTTACTAGAGGAAAAAGGATTCTTGTGGCTCTGCATCCAGGAAATCCGGAAAGAATACTTTTTCCTTAACAGATGTTGGAGTCTCATGTACTTTGACCAGGGCAGGCGGAAGGGACAAGAAGTGACATTCATCTCTTATGTCAGACACTTCAAAGGCCATCTCACATATTTTCCAATCACTTCAGGGATTTAGAAAGGCCTTCACATGGTTCTAAAAACTCTGCAGTTCTTCAGAATTACAGCAGTGGAAGAAAAGAAGTTTCAATTTGCCTCTTGCAAGAAACCCTTTCATTTGCACATGTAAAACAAAAGGCCTAACCTAGGCCTGGGTGTGCACTGCAAATATCATTAAGTCTTAAAACTTCTGAGGAATTGCAATTTCTACAGCACTCCAAGATTTTGTCCACATGCCCTGAATTGCTTCTTTTCACTCATCTAGATCAAATGTTTGAAGTCTGTCTTACTTGCAGAGATTCTTTTTCTCCTCAGTGAGAACTGCTAAATGCTTCAGTCACAAGTCCCATCCACGGAGCTGCACTTGATTTACATTTTGTTTATGCTGGTTCCTTTGAACAGCAGAGTCATGCTTTCTAACCCTGCTGCTCCTGGCAGAAGGGTACATGGACATTCTTCTGGCAGGCAGTTGTCAGCTGACCTGGATCCTACGCTCTCACTGTCTCTGTGCCCAAACCTTGAGCAATTATCTCTTCTTCCCTCTGCTAGAAAACACAGGGATGCAGGTACATGGTAAAAGGAGCTCTTATCTAAAGGCTGCTGCTCTCCATCACAATGGATACGAGCTGTCCTCACTCATACACCATCCATTGCTGGACTGCAATTGCAGCTTTCATTAAAAATTCTGATTCTGTTGAGGGAAAGGAATATGTAATGCAAGGAAAACTTCACTGTTATGTGAGGTTAAAGGTGAATTAAACACCGGGGTGTGTGATTTGGCTCGTCTGGTTATATTAAACTGATTTACAATCATTTCACTTACATCAATGATTTTTTTTCCCCCAGCTCCCAGGTCCGTAATACTAAACCCCACTTTTGTTCTGAGGATTGGTTAGAAAATCCCAAACTGAGCTAAAGCAGGAAGCTCCTGGCAGGAGCAGCTCACCTGTGGGTTATCCATGTACCACACCAGGCTGTCCTCCCGTGTGTCCAGGATGAAGTACCGCCGCAGGAATTTCCCACTGTTCTCATTTTCCTCAATGTCCAGGAAACCACAGATGCGATTCTGGCGATCCACATAAGGCATTTCTGACCCTGGACATCACACTGCACAACACAAAGCACAGCAGGTAAAGCAAAGCTCCTTGCTGCTGATTTTAAGACTGCTCTCTGCCTACCCATGACATTTGGAGCAGTTTCAATCAGTAGCTTAAAGAAGTTTCTAAGGAAGGGTAAGTGAAGAGTGGCTGCTCCCCACACCAGCACTGAATTTTTACACAGGACTTTCAAACCTTGAAGCATGAAGTGTAAAGTTACAAGGGGTAAGCAGCAGATGAGCATCAAGACTAACTCTTACAGGATCACTGAAAAATAAAGGTTCTCCGTCACAACATGCACAAAATTGAGTCAGTGGTGGGGTTACACTTCCTCCTTCGACATTGCCTCTCACCGCCAAGCAAGAATCTTTATCAGGAGCTCAACTGCCCAACATTTTTTCATATCTTGCTTAGGCAAATGCAATAGAAAAGCTTTTAGAAACATTGCTCACATTTTTCTTCTCTCCTACAAAAAGAGGACACTTCATTTCTAACTGTGTCTAAGAAGACATCTTTTCATTCTTACACACGAAATAGGAAAAATGACGCTGTATGTGCCCCAAAGAGCTGTGAACACCCTCTGCTTTTATTTTGGCTTTTGTCCTGGGGGGAGGTTGGCATCTTTTTTGCTTTTTTAGTTTGTTTTGCTTTAAAATTTTGAATTAAAAGCTGCATTGTGCCCACCTATTACCATTTTACCATTCACCTTTTATGGCTCTGCCTTACTGCAGCCTTTTGCATGAAGGGTTCTGCTTCCTTCTGTTTTATGGGGAAGTTATTTTACTTTAAGAGCCAGCCTTGTAGGACCAAAGATAAATTTGCATACTCATCTAAAAAATGATAAAAATCAGGTTGATGGTAATCTTTCCCAGGGCAGGAAAGAAATGATTCAGTCTTCACATTTTGTTACAAAAGTCAGAAATAGTACAGGTCCAAAAATACTAATGTAAGACATAGAAGGTTGAAGCACTTCACATCTTTCATTATTTTCCAACTTTTCCAGCTTTAACTGTGTAATATGGAAGTTTCATTTTAGTATTTCTATAAATTCTTTACCTTTAATACCTTTTAAAGATTACTTGATTTAAATACATTTACCTACACATACAATGAGACAGACACCTGATAATTATTTGCAGTTAGCTACTGATACACCCCAGGAAAACATGAGACAGTTTTTCAAGTGTTGTTTTGGGGAGACAATCACTGTTTATTTTAGGGACTCAGATATCCACTTTTTTTTTGGGGGGGGGATCAATATACAAACATGTAAATGTATAATTGTATTTACAGCTGTCATTTTATATGACTAATTAGAACACAAGCAAATTTTTTGACTCAAACACTTTGAGAAACAGTTTTTAACAAGTCTATCACCAGCAACAATGGTTTAAATATGCAAAGGTTTATTCTTCATTAAAAGAAGAAAATTTACTAAGGTAATTTAAATTGTCTTGGTGTGTTCCTCACAATTTAAATATCACAGATCTAAGTCTGTAATCAAGTTATAAGGACCACAAAAATAAACACTTGAGCACTCAGGACAATATCATTATTTTAACAAATATTCAGCAGTAATTCAATTGAGGCTCTTGGGATCACTTCACTGAAGCAAAATCTCCCTATAAACACATCTGAGGGCAAGCTCAAGGGCAGCTGTTCTCTAAATTACACCTTTAATCTGGCAGAGCTTGGCATCACACCCTGTTTGCATTTAAATGAATATAAAAATTGCCATTTTCCAGTATTGCCCTAATTTGTGCCAGGTGTTCCCTCAACAAAATCATCCAGCATTTCCAGGACTCCCTTAAGGCTTCATATCAACAGTTCACGAAGCCCAGAAAAGCTCTGTGCCTAAAAAATAAGCAAATATTGGTGGCTGGTTTCCTGTCTGAGCAGACTTGAAGCTGTGCTCTCTGCAGATGTGAAGAAAACGAAACATGAAACAAGGAAAACTTGTTTTTGAAACAAGATACGGATTGATTAAGAATCCTTGAATAAAACCAACTGAGTTTTCAAAGCACTTTCCCCCCTATAAGAGAATCTATGTTTCAGAAAACCTTTCAAGGAAAATGAAAGGGGGATGCTCATAATGCTCCATTATGAACATACAATTAGCTAAAGCTGAACTACTCCAATACTGGTTTGTTGTTTTTTTTTCCAGGGCAAAAGACAAAACTCAGAAGCTTTTTCTTATTTGTCAGTAAACCAATTCTCACAGAAGAAAAAAAAACCCGAACATAAATTAATAAAGATTTTCTAGTTCAAAGTACTACTAGCTAATTTCTAGCCTACAAAATGATACTACTTGCACCTACTCTGTCCTCTTATGAAAATACAACATAAACTAACACTAATGTAAAAAATGTAAATTATATAGGTGCTGTTTTCTTCAAATTAGTTTAAAATTTCTCATGGGATTACAGACCTCTACCAGACTGATGGTCTTAAAGAATAAGAGACAAAAAAGCCCCCTTGAACTTTGTAATAAATTGAAATACATCATACAACTGTCTTCCATTTTTAAAAGCCTGCTTGCACGCATTACACCTTGGCAAGATTCCCCTGTAAATTAATAGCAATTCTATTCAACCTTCATTAATGAACCACAACTTGCAATGCACATTAAAAAAAAAAAAATCAATGTGTGACTTTCTTCTTTCTTCCAGTTACTAAAGGGACTGAACACATGACAAAGCCACCACGGTGATCCCCTTCCTGACAACTCTAGACAGACCCAAAAAGCCCTGATGGAACTGCCACGATCCAAAAAGTCCTGATGGAACTGCCAGGATCCAAAAAGCCCTGATGGAATTGCCACGATTCACACAAGGAATTGCAGAACTCTAATTCTTCAGCGTAGGAAATCTGGTTGCAAGATCACCAGCCTAAGAATTCATCAGAACTTCAACTCAGAAAGGTCTTCAGAATACAGAACATGTCTTGCACAGATGAGATTTTTTTCATTAAATTATTGGAAGCAATCATGAAACAAAAATCACCGAGTCTGTACATTTCACAGCATTATTACCTGCACCCTTAGGTATTTTCTGCAGCAGAACCTGCAGCACAGAACAATGTATGAACTCTTCTAGAATCAAGCATTATAAAAAGATTATGAGTTCTTTGAAAGGCTGAAGGCATCAAAGCTGTTACAGATCACATCCAACTTCATTTTATTTTGCCTCCCCTCCCTGCAGTGGAGATGTGGGTCAATGCCACAGCGCTGCTTCAGGAAAAACACCCCTGTGGCCCATTTCCTCCTGGCTCCTGCCACAATCCTCCAGGAACAAAGATGTTCTTGAAAACCCATTTGGTGGTGTGTAGTAACACTCTGTAAGAACTCCCAGCTCCTTCAAATTCTTTCCTGGAGGGCTGTGTTATAATCCAAACAGGAGGTGTCACTTATTTTGGAAGCCTTACATCTCCCTTTCCAGCAGCGGGCTACTAATTTAGGAGGTCCATCCCTCATCAGCCCAGCTTCTCTCAGCTTTCCCCTCTGAGGTACGACACACACCAACATTTATACCCCCCACTGAGGGCTGCCTGGCCTCCTGGGCAGCACTATAAATAAAAATCCCAGATCACCTTCCCCAGGCTGTGTGTGAATGCATGACTGCACAAGCAGGACCTGCAGAGGCACACGAGCCTCTCCTCTGCACCATTTATAACACACGGCTTCAGCTCTCCCACATTAATTCCTATTTTTAGTTTCCCACCAGCACCTGTTCTTGAGTTCACCTCCATTTCAGATTGGCTGCAGCCTTTGTATCTTCAAGTACAAAGTCTAGACGAGACTGAAGTGAGGTGCCAGATAACATTTCTGTGGGCCAATCTCTCCTTTGAGTTGATTTCCACAGGTAGGTACAAACCATGGACCACTGGCTGACTAAAGCAAGTCGAATTTTGTCTTTGTAAAATGACCATGAAATAGGCTTTGCACTAGCACAGGAGGGCTTGATTAAGAAGTGCAAGAAGGGCATTTAAAACCTCTTTATTTTACATGTCTTTTCCCCAGGCTTTGGGTATATTTTATTACTTTTATTTCCTTAATTTAGAGGAACAGTTCTACTTCCTGCTCTTTAATACGTGGACACTTGAAACTCTGGATTTAACTCACCCCAGGAGATGACTTTGGGGCTCTTTTTCTATCAGCCAGGAAGATTAAGAAACATCCATTACCTACTTACTCATCCCTATGAAATGAAGAACAACATTCATACACCTCCACTCGATAAATATAAAATGATGCCGTGAGTCATGCCCACCCCTCCTCCCCATCTCCCTTTTTAAGCTCTGCTGTTTACAGCAGCTCCAGCACCACAAAGGGAAGGTAAAGCAGCATCCCCAGCCATCTCCAGTCTTTCCTGCAGTTCCAGGGACAGCTTAATTAGTGAGGGCTCCTGGCTTTTGCCTAGGCAATTACTCTCAGCTTCCTGCTGTAAATCAGCTGCTCTCCAGCTGGTCATCTCTTTTACTGACCATTTACTGCCTCCCCAGGGGAAGGGATGACTTCAGACTGTCCTGCTCATCCCCTGAAGAACACTGCAATGAAAGCTTTCCTTCTTGTGTACATGCAGGGTAAGGAAAGGGAGCGGGGAGGGGGAAATTCCAGCCCTGAGACAAGCAGCTCAGAGCAGCCTCTGAAAACAAGTCACATCAATCTTCCAGAGTCACTAGTTCAAACCTCTTTTTATTTCCTTGAAAACCTTCCAGCACAGGCAGCACACCAGAGAGATAACTTATCCAATGAGACAATACTATAAATCCCTGCTCATCTTTCATACAACTTCCAAAGTACCAAAAACATAACAAAAACCCCCCACAAACAATTAATCCAGGAGCTGGAGAGGTGACTTGGCCGCAATTCTTTTGACAACAAAAG
This sequence comes from Sinosuthora webbiana, assembly GCA_013397395.1. Taxonomy (NCBI): domain Eukaryota; kingdom Metazoa; phylum Chordata; class Aves; order Passeriformes; family Sylviidae; genus Sinosuthora; species Sinosuthora webbiana. Next base: position 350,858 of record VXBN01015482.1, on the reverse strand, counting down.
ATAATTCAGAATTGATGGATTTAAAATCACAAGCCTAGCTTTTCAATTTCCCAGGGATCCTCCACTGCCTCATTTTTGTTCTGGAGAGCACAGCAGACATTGGATACTTCTGTTAGCAGGGAAGACATGACTTTGGTTTGCCAATAGCCTATGACACTATGACTAACTTTTTAACTACATCTAAAAACGAGAACTGGAAGTCTCCAGGATGCACTGCCCCCTAAATTCAGATTCCCTTTCTGAAGTAGTCAAAAAGAAGGAAAAAAAAAACAGTTGCAAAAGGCCAGTGTTCACCTGGAAAAAAACTCCTAAACAGAAATCAAATTTCCAAATTAAAAACCCTTTAGTACAAATGGCATTGATCTCTCCTATCCCTGACCAAACTATGAGGAATGTCAAAAGATACATCCCTCCCCCAGAACTCATCCAGCTTCCAAGCAGACCACAACAGAGAAAAATCATCGTTTGCAGTGATGAATCATCCAACAAAACCAGCAGCCTTATCTTGAACTGAAGTCTTCCCCAGTCACCATTCTGTGCTCCAAACGCTGATCTGCTCTTTTCCAGGAACACTTGTTAAATCAGGGTCAGCCAACCACTCCCACCTTGCCCAGTGTACCTCAGCAAGTCAAACGATTAATTTTATTCAATAGTATCCTGTAATGTTACTTTCACCTCAGAAAACAAAAAAAAAATCATTATGTTCTAATGAAATGTGGAGTTCTACAGAAAAGGCTCTGAAGTTACCTGAATCCATCATCCCTTGGCCTATTTCAAACACTGATTCACAAGTCCCACGATGGAACAGACCGGCACTTCCTCAAAAACTTGTGCAGAAATTTCTCTAAGAGATGTTTCCTGTTCTTAACTGAACTATTCTCCTCCATTTTAAGGTATTTGCAGTAGCAGCCAAAGGCTTTGGGATGTGATGGAATGAGGAAATGCATTGCACAGGATGCAAAGTTCTTCTCTAGCACTGATCTTTTAACTCAAAACAAAACAAAAAAAAAAAACCAAAACCCAAAACAATCTCACCCATTAAGGGTTTTTGCCCAGCTAAAACAATTATTTTAATTGTCCCTCTAAATGCACCCAGCTAACACAAATAAAGGGAAGCATCCTGTGCAAGGAGGCCATTATAAAAAAAACACTGTTGAAATTAATCCATTAATAACTTATGAGTGATGAGCAGCTTACAAGGCAATGAAGTAAAATAACAAAGCTAAGAGGCAGTGATAGAATATGCTCAATAACACCGAGTCTTTTACAACAGTCAGATGTCATTTTCATCACTTCATATTAAGCCTCTAGATAATATGGTTACTCCAAATGAGATATAACCAGAGATAAATGCAATAAAACAAAACAAAATATAGTTACTCTAATCCACTTTGACTTATGTCTCACACAAGCCTCAGAACAAGTTTTTCAATGCCTATTAATTTCAATTACATACTAGTTAAAAATCCTTAAAAATGCAAGTTCAGGGTTGATACATATTTACAATTATTTTAATTTGTTTTTAATCAGCCTTTTCAAAATTTTAAGTAAGTGCCACTTACAAACTCCAAATATGACAAATTAGGTCCTTGTTCCCGAAGAGGCTGACATGCTTAGCCTATAGAAAGTGTCCATTCATGACAACCAAAACAAATTAAAAATTAAGCAGGAAACAACCACATTACTTACTAGGATTACTTATTATGACTAGTCAGTCATTAAAAAAACCCTGTTTAATTTCAATAATAAACTAATAACTGTTTCATCCAGGCCAAGCACTCCAAGCACTTGAATTCCACAAACTCCCAACCATTTTAAATTCCCTCCTGAATCAAACTACAAATCCTGCTGAAGCTTATTTGACTTTAGGAAGTCCTATACAAAAAGAAGGTGAGGCTGGTTGAATAATGAAATTTTTGAGCCAGTCTTGCTGATTTTCACTCTGAATCCTGGGTATGAACTCAGCAGTACAAATAAACACAAACCTTCTCCCTGGGAAGTGTGTAAAAATGGAAAGGCCAGCTGCTTGGGAAATGAGCAATGGCTTCAGTTTTCACAGAATACTCTTATGTTGTTAAAGAAAGGGCTGTAAATAACTGATTTTTTCAGTTAATTTCAATATCCAATAACGAAAAGAACGCTATCAGGTGAATATTTGGTTTGACCCCTTCTACAGATATAAAAGGATTTAATGAAATCAAAGTACACAAAGCGAGTAACTGATCATCAATTTTGATTTTGTAGATCCAATTCAGCAAACTCAATGCAGAATAAAGAAAAATGCAACGGCTCACCTACATTAAAGCTTTGGAAAGGAACAAAATCATTGCTGTTCAATTTTCACCTCATTGATTTTAATATTTACAGTACAGACCACGTTTATTTCATTGTATAATCCACTATGAGGGCCAAAATTCCCTCTACTGCAAAGATTTGCTATTTCCACCAGAATCCAGCTCACTTGTCAGTTATATCAGAACTAGACAAGGATTCCCAGAGATCAGGACTGATCTCAGAGCTCTCAGTAAGTGCAAGAGCAGTGAAAGCTCTTTAGGAAGAGCAGGGCTTTGTCTGTCCCAGGTAAGAGAACCAATGTGCATTTACAGAACACGCCAGCTCCTGATCACCAGGGTGGGAGGGGAAAATTAAACTCCTATCAAATGGGACTTTACCCTCCCCCTCCCTTTTCTAATACACCTTAAATGAAGAAAATCAAGCCCCACTGTGGCATATTTAACAGCAGTCTCACCTGGCACACACATAAACCCCACATAAAGCACCGGGTTGTGCAGCACAGTGCCAGCACACTAACACCTAACTCAAAGCACATCACTCACTGTAACTCCTCACAGAATTCATTCCCAGCAGCCTTCCTCCTTGGAACCAAGCCATGAGCACAGGGAATTGTCCTCCTGTCAGGTACAGCCCATGTCTGGTTGTGGCCTTTGGCCTCACCCTCCTCCTCATTTGTGGGATGACACAAATACCAGTTACTGCCCAGCTGCTGCTCTGCACTGACAAAAGGTGTTTCCCAAAACCTCAGTTGTGGTGTGTCGGGAGAATAACACCCCTCCACCCACAGAATAATCCCAAAAGTACCAGGCAGGCTCCTGGCATTCTGTGGGATTGCTGTCTGACCCACACACGAGTGAGGCAGAAACACTCCAGAAGAATCCCAAGTCCTGTGCACAATCCAGCAGGCCTGGAAATGCTGGATGTACCACAAGGATGCAACAGCCTGGTTTTCAACACTCTGGTCCTGCTGCCTCCCACAAAAAGGCAGCAAATGGACCTCCTGGAGGAATCGTGGTCCTCCACCCAAAAATCAGGGCACCAGCACAAAGTATAGATAAATTACAGCATCTACAGTGAACTTGATTTAAGGAAGAGACAAAAGAAAAAGGTTCATGATAAAAAAAAAAAATCATGGTAACCAAACCCTGAAGTCCTGAATCAGCAGACACACTTTTAACACCCTTTAAATTACCCAGCTGTGTGTCCAGCACTGCAGCACACACAGGCACAGTCTACCAGGTATAGGAATAACCTGCCAGGTGAATTATTAGCCCAGCCTAAGTCCCCATTTGTCATTCCCAGCCTCCCGAAAGAGTTAACCAACATATTGAACAACACCTTTTGAAGGTGCAGTTTGAAGAGGACTGCTCACTCCTAGAACAAGCCTGGCATGTAACTGTTTTAGTGCTCAACAGAAGAACACTTAATTAAGTCACTAATCTAAACAAGTCCCAACACATTTTCTTGGACATGGCATGTAAATGTGGTGGGTACCGAAGCACCCAGGGAGAGCACACACATCAAAACAATTACATATTAAACGAATTAATTTATCACCTATCTGTCAGTGTACAGAGACTGCTCCTGGGAGTGTTGACTCTCAACAATGAAAACATGTTTGCAAAGCTTGATAATTGCTGTCTAGTCTACATTTTCAATTTATCGCAACGACAGTGGCCTATTTTCACCAGAAAGATTTTAAAACCAAAACACTTTTAACTCTATAACATTACTAAAGACACTGCTCATTAGAGGTAGCTGCAAAATCTTTTTTCCCTTTGGGGGAGTGGAGAGGTAGAAAAGCTCAACCTCTTTCACATGAGAAGTCAGCAAATCAGGCCCAATTTAAGAGATTCTGCTCCCCATGCCAGCAGAACAAATGAGCTAAATTGATATCCAAGACATCTGGATGCAATGGTTAGCTAGAATTAAAAGCATCTTCCAAAGAAGAGAGCAGCCAACAAAGGAACAGAGAGAGCTTTGCTACTGTCCCCTGTGTGGCAGAACCATAACATAAAAGATTCACATGTTTGTGTGGGTATTTTAAGCATTGTTTTAAAATTCTGTTAAACAAACAAGGCCACGCAGCGCTCCTTAAAGTTTTAAGGACTTGCTTTCTCTAAGTGACACCACCAGAGATTTCCAGTCAAAACCTTTTTCCCCATTGTATTTTCCTGGTTTTCCTCCTCCTGCCTGGAGCTGACCCCCAGTTTTTTAACTTGGGCAGTGTCTTCAGCCTCTCCCTGCCAGCAGTGGAGAGCTCTGTGCCCCACATCCAACCCGACAGACCCCAAGCACTCCTGTGATGCTCAGCTGCTGCTGCTCAGCTCTCTCAGTACGAGAATGGAAGGACACAGCAGCAGCTTGTCCCAGGCCACACAAGAAGCTTTTTGGCAACACACTGAGCTGAACCTGTTTCCCAAGTCCCAGAGCAGCAAGCTCGCTATTGAACCACCTTTCTTCTACGTAAAATACCTGAAACTATTCAGATTTTAAGGCAAAGGCATATGTTCAAACCTGAAAACTGTTTAAACTGTTGAATGCCACAAATGTCTACCAGACCTGCAACTCCCTCCTCGTGCAGATAACATCTGCTCAGAGTAAGTGGCTCATACAGTTCTGCACCAGAAAGCTTAATAAGTTCCTTCTCCAAGATTAAAGAAACACCTACACATTCTAGATGCTTCTGCAAGTCCCTGGAGGGAGAAAATGCTGCTCAGTGCTGAGACAATGAACCAGCTTCCTTCCTCAACAGCAACAAAACCCTGCTGCTTTACCTAGCACTGAGAGGAAAGCGTTATTTATAGAATCGAGCCCTATACCAACACGTACCTAAATATTTCTCACAGTTAGGGGACAGCATGTATCAAGATGACCTTACACCTATAGATTTTCAAAGTCCTAATTTGAAAGATCAGTGCGAGAGCAGAAAAAGATTTGAAGCAGCTCAGCCATATCTCCCCCATTCCAATTCATTTCAGTGATTCTCTGCATTGAAGTGAAACTTCAAAACCTGAACCTGAACCATTCTTGTCACTCAGACCTCTTCAGCAGGTGATTTTTTTAAAGCAGTCACATTATTTTCATATGTCAGATAAGCTCACTAGGATTATGATATTTAGGTTTCTTATATAATTTTATAAATCATTGACAGCAATGCTTCTAGCCACATCCCATTGCATTTCAGTTTCAAAACCAAAAGAATACGTGTACTGACTGTTGTGTTTCTTTATATGATTTCTTGGTGGCTTCTTAAGCACTTGTTTCACGCTGTAAAAATGTTTTATGCTAAAGCCAGTTACCTAAATTCCCATTTTGGCACCGAAATAACTTACTATCCTGTATTTTCATGCAATTACACAACTGCACAAAGGTTCACTTGGCTCCAAACCCCAAGTAAGTATTTTCTAAGACTGTTCCTATTGTTCATAATTATCAGTGAAATAAAAAAAAAATAAAAAAAACTGCCAAAACCCATCTTGCAAGACAGATAGATGCTCTCACATCACAAGCAATTGTTTGTGTAAACACTGATGTAGAGCTGGATACATCCAAAAGCACAGCAGAGCAGGCAAGGAAAATTCTCTTTAGAACATGTGCTCACTCCCCAGCGCTGCTGCTTTGCTGCACTTTGGAGGAACTGCATTCACCATGATAACTGTCAGCTTAAATAACCAGGAACAGTCAGTAATAAAGACATCGATGGAATTCTAAATCTACTAAAATAGATTAAGGATTTTGCAGGCCTGGCAGCTTTGGGCCACATCCAACACTGCACTGGAGACTGTGTTACAGGCAGAGATCCCTTCTCATCTCAGTAATGTCCTCAAGTTCTTTCTAATCTGTTACAGTCAATAAAAACTGACTTCTGCACTTCCTCTCTCCTACACCAACTCTCTGACATGCAGTCAGCCTTCATCTGAGCTGAGATAGCTCTGCTGCCTTCTGGAACAAGCCCCAGCTACCTGGAAAGAACAAGGCAGGAAAAGTTCCTGCACTCAGGTCTCTTCCTCATGCACAAGCCTTCTGTATTCCTCATGTGTGTCTGTCTTCTGTCACTCAGCTACTACTCCTGAGGAAAAATAAATACAGGAGGAGACAAGGAGGAGGAGGGAAAGCATGAAGATGCTGCCTGTATTCTTTAGACAACGATTATTCTTTGACTGTTCTCTAATTTGTATGAAAGCATCTGCTCCTAAGAAACATCTCAGCACTGCACTGCACCTGCCAGTGACCCACTGTGGGTTTTTTTGCTTTGATTTCACCCTTAAAATGTAGAGCTATGCAATGGAACATGAGGCCAAACGTAGTTTCAAAGCAGAGAAACAGCTCAAGAAAATAGATGTCTTTGGAATTTATGAACTTGGAATTAAATCTACACTCTCAAAAACAAATCACAACGTTTGATAACTGCAAACAGAACCCAATGAGTCACACAAACGTTTGTATTTTATGCAAAGCTGACTCCAGCAGTGTAGCACTCACTGATATCCAGGACACACAAAACCCCACATGTATTATTTCTCGAATTATTACTTTCTGCATCAGCGCTCATCTATCCCTGAATTAAAATGCTCTCCTCCAAATATCAGCCAGGCCCAGCATCTCTCCCCACCACAAAGAGATTTCAGCCCACTTTTAACACTTCCTCATGTGACAAACGGGAAAACTGCACTTCTCCACTTCTGTGCCTCACAAACCTGACAGTTTCATGTATTGTTACCGCTGTGACTCTCTCAGCTAAAAATAACGAGCAGGAGGAAACAAGACTGAATGGACTTAAAATGCAAGTTCACTGTTCCATAAGACAAGAGTAACTCATGAGACAGCAACCAGCCAAAGCTACCACGCACCCTTCCAGCTCGCTTAGGATTGTGTTTCTGCTCCATCAAAATGAAGGCACCCTGAATATTAAAAAACACCAAACCAAAACACAAAACCCAACAAAATCCCGTTGATTTGGTTTCAACAGTGAGAAGCCACTCCTCACACATCATAGGCCCCAAAACTCTCTGGTCAAATATGGCTCTGTCCTGCAGGGCCATGTATGGGACTGGGTAAGGAGAAAATTTATCTTTACAGACATTAAAAAGCAAGGAATTTGTCAGAGGCATCAAAGAAGTTGATGCTCTTCAGCTTGCTCTGTGTCTAGCAGTCTCTTTAAAGGTACTCTGCTTTGAGAAGAAGGTGAAGCATGGAGAGCTGTAGCTCTTAAGTATCTAAAAAGCATTTTTAAAAGATTCTGCCTCTCAGCTTTACCCAGGTAACACCACTCTGCTGATGCCTAATTCAGGTGCTCAGGGTAACAAAGTAATAAGTGTTTCCCCACTTGAAGACTGTTCGTTCTGCTAGATCATGCACACAACACACTTAGCGAAAATCAGACACTTCTCTTACAGAAGGCCTCAAAGCAGCAGCCTGCCAAAGAGAAAATTGCCGTCCTCTTGATGTTACTTTGCAAACATTTGATGCAACAACATAATGCCTTTTATGAAGGTCATGCATTAGTTCCTCCCAAGGGAGCTGCACTACACATACAGAATTTAAGTCCGTGTTAAGTTTAGCAGCGCGTCGAACGCCTATCTGGAATTTCACAGGTGACAAAAACCGCGCGTACAACAGCACCGGTTACAGTTTAACATCCATTTATAGTCGAGTTACCCATTTAAAGACACTCCGGCTCGGTAAATAACCAGCCCCGGTCAGAGCTGACCCAGAGCGCGGCTCAGAGCTGCGCCAACAGCCTCCCCGCACACATCCCTCCCCAAAACTTGTGTCTCCCTGTAACAACAGTGTGTCCTTTCGGAGTGCACCCACGGCCCTTCCAGACCCAGTCAGCCTCTCCGGCAGACCCCTCCACACCTTCCGAAGCTAAAAACAAACACGGCGGCGCTCCCCGCCGGCTGTCCCGGCCGCACCGGGCTGTGCTCGGGGCGGGGATCCCGAAGGAGCCCGTAGCCCGGCAGGGACGGTCCCCGCGGGCTGTGCCCCGGTGCCATCGCTGCTCCCGCCCGCCGCGGCCGGCACGGACCGTGACGAGCAATGAGATCACCTCTCCCCTCTCTTACCTCCGCGGCTGTGACAGCGCCCTGCCCGCCGCCACCGGGGCACCCCGCGCCGGGCA
>VXBN01015482.1:163472-342396 GCA_013397395.1 Sinosuthora webbiana | reverse complement strand
GGCAGTGCGGGAGCCCCGTGAGGAGAGCCGGGCGCTCCCCGGGCCCGCTCCCGGCCCCGCTCCCGCGCCCCGCACCGGGAACGGGCTGCTCCCGCCGCCTCCGTCCGCACCGCCGGGCCCCGCACCGCGCATACGCCGCCGCGCCACCGCCCGCGCCGCCCCGCAGCCTGCCGGGACATGTAGTGCGGCCTGGGGCCAGGGGCGAGGCGCTGGGCGCGGTGGGAGTTGTAGTCCAGTTACTGGGATTTTAAAAGGCCGCAGCAGGGAAGGAAATGTTGCGTATTGTGAAGAAATTCTTCCCTGTGAGGGTGGGGAGGGCGTGGCCCAGAGAAACTGTGGCTGCCCCATCCTTGGAAATGTCTAAGGCCAGGTTGGACATTGGGGCTTGGAGCAACCTGGGATAGTGGAAGGTGTCCCTGCCCATGGCAAAGGGTGGCACTGGATGAGGTTTGAGTCCCTCCCAACCCAAACTGTTTTGTGGTCTATGATTCTATGAACCGGCGTTCACCAGCCACATGGTGTTTAACAGGCCAAGTACCAGATTCTGCACCTGGGATAGATCAACCCTGGATGTACTGACGGATTCTGGAATGACACTGGAGAGCAACGCCCTGGAAGGGGACCGGGGGGTCCTGGCTGATGGCAAATTGAATATGAGTCAGCAGCGCCCTTAGAGCACACAGCACACTTGGCTTCCCTTACTCAAGGACATCCTGGAGCTAACAAGCTTTAAGGATGTAGTAAATCAAGATGTTGATATATATGTCCGTGTATTCTTTGCTAACGTGGCAAAAAAACTCCAGGTCTGTGTATCCCACAGATGAACTATCTTCATTCACCTGGAGCCTCAAGTGCTGCCTCACAGCCTTTGGCCATCGGTCCTAGTAGCAAATGACGATTTCCCTTAATAACGTTTAACCAGTTTTACCAGGAAGTTACTTCTTTTCTAAGCAGATACTAAATTTATACTGAAAAACTTTGTATTTTCTGAAATAGCAACACAGATTCTTTTTTTCCCCCCTTGCTTAAAGCAGTGATATCTCTAATTATGGAAATCATTTGAACTCTGCCGCTGCCTGTAAATGCATCTTTGTTTCAAGCTGGCATGTAACAACCGTACTTCACAGCGAAACAAAAGCTGTAATCAGAGCACAACAATAAAAGCTGAAGTCAGCCGCAAACAATGCCGCACCATTCCCATGGCAACTTTTCCCTATCAAACCCCGGAGAGGTCACACACTCTGCAGCTGCACGAGCCAGGAGCTTTGTCAGTTTGGACTTCATTCACAATTATTCATACATTTTTTTGGTCGCTCTTCGCTTAGCAGCGTTTTACTGGAGTTAATGCAGGACAATTGACAGTGGGCGGCACCACCACGTCTCTCCCCCACTAAAGTTCCAAACTGACATTTCTCATCCTGACAGGACTATCGGGGCTGTGGCAGCATTTAAAGGGCTGCAGGATGTGTCATGCCACCACGCTGCACGTGGAAGAGCCTTTTACAAAATCATCCACCCTTCTTGCACTCAAAAAGCCATGCAGTCAAAAGCCATTCCACAGCACATGAAAACTCCAGCAGCCTACAGTCTGATATGCCTTAACTTGCAAATATTTTCTCCAGCCTCCCACACAAGGTTTGAATAACCATATACTCTGACGGCAGGACTCAGCAAAGGCTAAAAAGATGATTGCATTTAAAAGAGGGAGTATATTTTATTGGAATTTGGTAGCAAACTTCATATTTTACTTTACCATAGTTTCTATCATTGAACACTACTGCAACTTTGCTTTTAGGATGGCCTGATTCTCACAATTTAGTGAGGAGACAATCAGGTATATAAGGAACTGTCTTTACTTAAACTGAGACACAATCACCTTAATATAGACTTATTCTGTCATTTGTAGTGTTCACAAAAGTATTTTCATGGAATTCACACGTGGAGAACCAAAAGACGAAGAATTGTGAACCTTTGATGTCCAAGACATAAATACAGTTATCTCCAAGGCCCCAAATTAAAGCAAAGCTTGCTTTCAGTAGAAAGCTTCTCATAGTTCTAGTGTTATGAACTGTGGTGGTACAGAGGCTACTTAAAGCTCAGCTGAGCCCCCTGACTCTGAAACAACTCAGTATTTTCAGTATTCCTCTGTGGAATGTGCAAATGCAACAGCTGAAAGCGATTGTGATGACAAACAGGTAAACTTTGGGTGTGAAGTGACTGGGTGATCCAGGGACTTTCCTATTCTGCAGTACAAAGTGATCACAGAGATTACAAAGGACAGAATCTATATTTTACCTACCCTGCCGTGTCTAAAAATATTCAAGCACAAAGTCTGCACTGGCTTCTTCTCTGTGCAATGCCACTGACTTCAGCGTAGAAATTGGTTCAGAGCCCAGTATATTCCAGCAGAATTATGAGACAGACACTTATTTCCTCTCCAGTTGTCTCTATTCATAGTTCTCAAACGCTGGCAGGTATCCCCACAACAGTCTTCATGTCTGGCAAAAAAAAATGTTGGCAGGCCCCTGCTGTGCCAGTCCTTCACTCAGAACCTGCTTGTGATTCTTGTCACTGGAACAGGTAGGAGGGTTTGGACATCAATTCCTACTGGGATTTCAGTCACTCAGAATACAGACTATGGTAAATAGCATTTGGTGAGTGACCTGCAGCAAAATGCACCCCTAAGAACAAGTGTTTATTTCACAAGGTGTCGAAACTCCAGGTGGAACAGCAATACCAGAGGAGTAGCATGTATCTATCCATATAAATGCAAACATAGAAATATGCACATCACATACATATCTTGTAAATATAAATACACAACTTGCATGTCTTGGCAAAGGAGCAGAAATATCCAAAAAATTCCCAAATACAATTTTCTAATTGTATTTTCATGATGGATAATTTTACCCGGCAGAGGAAGTTCAGCAACTTTATAGATATGCAGAAATAAAGAGCTGTGAACAAAACCTCACTTCATTGCTCTGAAGAAATTAATTCGGCCTGGGACAAAACGGTTTTGTTAAAACTAACAGTTATGTTGCCGTGGAAAACAGGAAAAAAGCCTGGCCAGTGAATTACTGAGTGCAGAGCAAAATGCTGTCACTATATTCTGTTTTTATGGGTTCAATATTGCAAATTCCATCCACATGCAGTATGCCTCCTGTGCACTATTTTAAGAGGGGTGTTGCTGACCTCAATGGCACTACTTTCCTTAGAGGCTGTGACCAGGCAAGGTCATTACTCTGCTGACACCTTCAGTGTTAGCAACCAAGGAAAGCCTTTCAGTCATTAAACTCCACCCCAGAGGATAAGTGTCTGAGTTTACTGCAGTGGCATGGGGCTAATTAGGTAGTATTTATTACCTAATTAAACTATTTGCCATGACGGAGAGAGAGAAAGATCAAAAATTCTCCAAAGCTCCAGCCAGTGTGACCTGGGGAAGAACAACCCTTGCTACTTCAGGGTTTCCTGTTCTGTGACTGAAACTCATGAGCAAGAAAGACTCTGAGAAGTGAGGTTGTCCTGCCCACCTCAAGAGCAGACCCCGGTTTATGGCCAGTTTCTGAATCTTGAGAGGGTGACACTGATTCCTGAGCGAGCCTAATGGCTAATGAAGGAAAAACATCCTCTCCATCCCTGCAGGTAATCAGCCAAAGCCCTGCAGAAGGTTTCCCTCCAGTCAGTGCCCTACAGCAGAATTCTGCATGTGATGGGCACCTCGAGGGTGACAGACAAAACCTCTCTGTGCCTTCCACGAGGAGGAAAGGAGCAGGAGCATCAAAATCCCTGCACATAGGAGCAGATAGCTGAATTCAAAAGCTGCTTTAAAGCATATTTACAATATGCATTTTAAAGCTAAAACTTCATCTCTTCTGATGAGATGATGTTGACAGAGCTTGGAAATTTAATCTCAAGTGGAGGTTGAATTCATTCAGCTTCAGCTGCCAGTCTCTGGATCTTCTTATTAATTTGATATTGAAGTAGAAAAGCACCCTGATGTAGCTGCTGTGGATAAGCACTGATACACAGTGATGAAGTTATTTACCAGCCTTTTAAATACTCTGAAAGCCATATTTAAACACTCTGAGTTCGTTAGGAGTTTAATATTCTTATGTTGCAGTTGTTTTCCTCATTCCTATGTGCATAGCATTATACTAAAATACATATGGTGATTCCTCATTTTCTACCAAACAGTGAATTTTTATTTTGCTTCTGTCTTTCTACATATAAAGTTTACTAGCAGAAAAACAAAAGAGCCTTTCCCCCCCCCTTTTGTCAATTTTAACCTAAAACCATTCCACATTAAAAAAAAAAAAGTGAATTGTCTTTAAAATACAGCATCCCTGCAATAAAAAGATTGAAATGCTTTCATTTCATTTCAAAGCTTAAAAGATGAGAGCTTAATCTTCCTCAGAAAAGGGCGTATTCTGCACTGAAATATATGCAAAGCGCCCGGGGGGCTTTCAGCTCACACGGCTGCTGCAGTCAGGTCAGGACAGTGCCTTGCTGCTGTCACTGGGCAGGATGGGAGGCAGAGGCTCACTACTCTGTGTGTTTTATTTGTTTCATATTTCACTGTGCACTCTGTTACAGAGGTAATTTACATTTATATTAGCCAGCGCAGTGCAGAGTAAAGCTGGGGGTTGAAGCTGCTCTCATTTGTGCTTTCACCAGGAGCTATAACATCATACTTTGCTGCAAGTCCCAGTCCTCAAAGGACTGGGGTTGGAGGTTGTGCTGGATGTGCCTTTTAAATTGTTATAAGCCATGATTTGAGTTGTGTTTCACAGGAACTACTACAGCAGGAACAACCTGAACCAGTGGAGGAGAAGCCTTACAAGAAGCAGTTGCAGGGCAGCTGCAGTGACCTGACCTGAGCTGGCTTTGGGGCTCCCTCCAGCCTCTCCTGTCCTGAGTGGCCCCCAGAACAGATGGAGCCCAAAGTCATGCACTAAATCAGTTCAACAGACATGCTTTCACCCTTTGCATTCTCTCTCCTGTCTCTGGGGGGGAGTGAGCTGCGTGGGGCTTGGTTGGTGGCTGGGGTTAAACCACGACAGAGTGAAAGTGAAAAAAAAGTTTTGTTCAGTTAGAGCAAGATCCCAAAGCATGTGGCAATGCCCTGCCCTTGGCACACCCTTCTGACTTGGCTGTGGCTGATATTTCCCAGGCTGGGGAATCCCTTGGTGATGGCACTCTGGGTTTCTCCACCTGGTCCAAGCAGCATCCCAGGTGGTGACAGTCCCACTGCTGGTGCCACCAGCCCTCAGCCCCTCTCTGGGACCCACCTATGCATGTAGCCCATGGAGATGCCCACACAGCTGACCCAGACCAGAAGAACAGCTCTGCAGGTGGAGATCCAAGCAGCAATGTCTGAAATGTGGTGTTTTACAGCAGAGGAGGAATTACAGGGACTCTCAGTGCAAGGTAAAAACTGCCACAGGCCGGTGACACACAGGACAGTGCCAGCACAACCTCAGCTGATCATTTCAGATGGGGTTAACATTTTTCCCAGCCCACTCTTGCCCTGGCAGATGCTGTGCCTGTTCAGGTATCACCTGGAACTCCAAGCTGCACAGAGACACAGAGACAACGTTCAAACCCAGAACTGGCACCTTGGTTCATCCACTGGCATGTGGTTGTGTCACCCACACAGCCATTAAAAAAATGTTCAAGAGCTGGAGTGTATGGAGGCTCTGGCTAACAGCTAACATTTTAACTTTTAAGCCCATAAAATAAAGTATGCTATTAAAAAAAAGAAACAAAAACAAAAACACCCAAAAAACAACCCAAACCCAACTCTGTGCCTACATTTCAAAAGGAAAATATAAATATTTGTTATCATTTCAGAGTATCTAGAAGGAATGCAAACATCTTTGAATGTTTAGATTTAGGAAATATGTGAAACAATGAGGCTCTGGAGACATTTCCAAATGGCTTTTTAGCCTGTTGGTGTCCTCTTCCCAGGCTGCTCCTTGAGTGCTGTTCTACATCTCCTTCAGAGAAATTATTTTGTAATCTCTTAGATTGGTTTCTGAGCAGAAAAACTGAGCTCTCTTCAGCCCTAATAATTCCTGTTTCTTGGGTGAAATGCCTGTCGCCCTTTTTAGGCAATCCCCATTTTTCCTACCTCATGGTTTCTGAAAAAAACACAGGAACTCCCAGCATGATTTGCTTTTTATATTTCCCTTTGTGCCATTGCAAAACTCTGCTGCCTTCAGTAACGTTCCTTTTTATTTACATTGGAGGAAAGCTTAAAACTGACCATTGTAATTAAAAAAGCTCAGAATTTGATCCCAGACTCGACCAAATTTCAGTGTTTGTAACTTCCAACTGCTCTGATTTTCAGTGTGGGAAGCCACAGCCTTTGCACATGGTGCACGTTGCACCATGGGTTACTGCTTGTAAACCAGCTGTGAATATTTTGTCATCAAAAGCTACCCAAAATGAGTCTTACCAATTTAAAAACTTTTGTCTTTATTACATTCTCTCTTGTATTTATACTTTTTTAAGTCAGTGTAAGAATGAGGCTCTCTCAGTATGTTCTTATGGTAATGGATGCAGTTATGACATGATCTATAAAATCCCCTGCTGCCAACAGTTCCTCTCCAGAATCCACCTTGGATTTATCACTGATGGGGGCAAACCTGGAGCCAGAACCAGCTTCAGCCCTGCTGAGGTGGGAAACAGGATTTTCCATGGAGATAGCAGCCCCTGTGCCTGGGGCATGGCCACGGCCTGCCACAGGGCATGAAGGCAATCCTGGCCTCTCCTTTTGGTCCCCAAGGATGCTTTAGGAGACAACAAGTTTCCTCTGGACCCCTTTTTCCAGACCATGTTGCCATCAACCAGTACACTCAGGGCTGAACATGGATGAAGTTGAACTACTGCTGAAAATGATTTCACCGACACCGCTCCAGATATTGCTCCAGCTTGTCTGGCTTTTCAGCATTTCCTTGCTCTCCACAGATTTTCCACTCCTGCTAAAAAAACCAGCTCCACAGGTTGTGGCAGTAGCTCCGAGGGGTTGTGTAAACAGCAGCCCTGCCAGGTCAGCTGCACCTCTGCTCAGCCGGTGACAGCGCTGGCGTCTGCTCCCTGCCATCTGTCATCCCCAGGGGGACAGATGTTGACAGCTGTTCTCATGCCAAATGCTGCCTTTGCCGTCCAGCTACTGGGCTCATCCAGCCATAAAATTTATCTAAGTTAGCCTGGCGGCTTTGCATTTCAAAGGTAGACACCCATTTTCCATGGTAAGGGGGTTGGATTTCTGTTTCTCCTGGTACCTGGAATGACAGCATTTTTGGAAGGTGCATTGGGCTCTTCTGTGGCATTTTAGGATTTTATTATTATTATTATTATTCTGTAGATAGCTAAGCTATGAAATGCATACTTTTTTTTTTAGTGCAATTCTGATATTAATGATGAAAAGATGACTGCTTCTGTCAATCCTGCTTTGCCTTAGGAGAAAAACACACGGAACTGACTTATCCTTTATATCATTCAGTAGGTTCAACACACCTTAGAAACCTTTACAACACACCTTAGAAACCTTTACAAGTGTCTATAGTGGCATGAGGCATGTGCCTGACTGGGAATGACTTCACTTCTAGGAAAAATACCTTTGCAGATGTTAAATAATGTCTTGTGAACCACTAACACAAGGACTAATGAAGTTTAGAAAGGATAGACATAGAGCTGATTCAGTGTTAAAAATAATGAAATAAATATTTGATGGCAATTAAGAGGCATAGCTTCCTTTTTGCAGGGGTTAATTGAGTTACAGTTTTGTTAAAAGCATCCTTCAGTTTTGTTAAAAGCCATACGAACTCAATAGAAGTATCTCATGGTCCCGCTTTGAATTAATTATTAACCGGCAAGAGTGATCAAAATCATCAGATAAATTTGTCTCTCTCCATTAAAAGCATATCAGGGTGGTTTGCAGTGGCAAACCACAGCCAGACCTGACATTTCTAAGGGGAAAAAGAGTGGCCAAAACAAGGACAAAATAGAGCAGCTGGTTGTTTGTGGCTGGGAGAGAACAGAGGAGAGAGAACCCCAAGCTGTGCTGGGCACAAACCTGCCTTTAGAGCCCTGCAGGGTTCCCTCAAGCTTATCTCTGGGTCCATACATTGTTTTACAGCTTTAGCAATACATTTTTCTTTGTTTTATTTTTAGGACACAGTTTTTGGATTAAAATTTTCCCAAAATCTTAACAGCAAACTGTTTCCTCGTTTGGAGTTAAACTATGGTTTTTTCTTTTTGCACCTTTTTCCATTGGGAAATCAGGAACCCCATTTTCTGGAATTTCAGTGTTGCTTCTCCTGGGTGAAGGCTGGGAGCAGGTTGTGGAGGTGGCTCCTTGATCTGCAGGACTGGTGGTACTCACAGTGAGGGCAGCCCATCCTGGACCAGTGCCTGTCTGCTGGGGAAGCCTCCTCCTCCTGTGGGGTTATGGAGCCATCCAGGCAGTTCCTGACTCCTGTGTCCTTAATTTGAGTTCTTTAAATAAAGAGACTCCTGTGGATACTATAAAATTGCAGTTTGAGAAATCAAGGACCAGCGGGCCGTGATGGGAAGCCAGTTCAGTCCACAAAATGAGGGAGCCGTGATAAGGAAGAACAAAGAACAAAAGGAAAAAAAAAGGCAGAAATCACGGCTAACAATTCTATGAGTAACCCACTCACTCCTTTGCAATGATTAAACATTAAACTCCCGCAAGCTAAGCAAACAAAAGAAGAAAAAAAAAAACTCTCTAAATTCCCCCAAGGCTTTTGTCTTTGTAGCAAGGTTTGAACTCGAGGGTAAGTGCAGCTGCATCCTCTGCTGAGCTCCCTGTGCCCTGGGGGTGCTCTCTGGATGAGGTGTCTGTACAGGGCTGTGTGTACAGGGGTGTCTCTGGCCAGGCTGGCCTCGGCTTGGGGTGATGTGCATAAAGCTCCTACACCATCCCTACGGATGCAGCAGGCTGTCACATTTTCTGTCCCCCTGCTCCACCTCACCTGCATGAGCTCAAGTCCAAGGAGGCAGAACCGCACCTCTTGATTTTCCCTACAAAGGAATAATCCGTGTTTGCCTCTCCTTAGCTGTTATAACCCCAGCAGCTCGTCCTCCTTTAGCTTCGCTTTATCCGCCAGGCCGATCCCAGGCACATGCAGACTGAAATTTGCCTTTTGCTACTTATCGCCTCTCCGCAACTTTAATCGTTCCAACTGACTTCAAAAACCAGAGGGAGGTTTAAAAACCATGCCAGCTTACAAAGCAGGGAACTCGATTTACTTTTGCCGAGCAAAACAAAGGCTGCCAAAGCGGCGCTCTCCTAGGTGGACTCAACCACGGCTCTATCAAAGCCAGGAACGGGGCAGCCAGCTTCCCACACGGCTCCCTGGAAGGCGGCTTCCCTCGGGAATGCGGCATGAGCATGCACAGGCACGCCAGGGCGAGCAGCATGCAAACAAATCTTCCTCTGCAGGGTCCCACAGGGCTCTTGCTTAACGCCAAGCTCGGCTTGCCACCTCCGCTTTGCTCCGTGGTTGCGTTGCTGGAGGTGAACGGGGTCAGCAGAAATCGCTGAGGTTGGGATTCAGGGTTTTTTGGGGTTTTGTTTTTACCCTGTGGACAGCACAGGATGGTAGGGGGTGAATTCCCAGCAGGGAAAGCTCCGAGGTGGTGTTATCCCGGAGGGGGAGCTGGAGAAAGGGGATTGAAATCCGCAGTTGCTGACAGCGAGACTTTCCCAGTGGAGCATCTCGCCCACTGTCTGAGCAGCAGTGAACCCCTGAAACTGGGGCCATAGTGAGAGCCTGTGAAGGAGCTATGACATGATTCCAGGAGCTACAATATGATTTTGGGTATGGAAAGTAGGCAAACAGAGGTGCCCTGGCTGCACACTTGTTCACAAACATACCAGCTTTGTGAAAACACCAGGATTCATCCAGATGCACCAAAGGTCAGATGTGCAGAAAGGATTCCTGTCTGCAAAATTTGAAAACATCTCTCTCCTGCAGCTCAATTCTGTACACCATCACTTGGAAGGGAGTGAGGCACCTGAAATCAAAATTGGAAGTATGCTATGCCTGACGATTATTTATTCAAAGCTCTGGCCAAAACAATAAGACACTCACAGTCTCTGCCTGGCTGGAATAAATGGGGCTTTACCCTGGTGGGGCTGTTCCTCAGCAGAACTAAAGGTAAGGCTGGGCGATTGCATCTGGTTGAGTTATCATGTCTAGTAAGTTAATTCAGCCATGTGAAGGGCTGAAAGACTTAAAACACATGTGTGGGGATTTTTAATGTTTGCGGTAGGCTATGGGCCTCTTTGTAGCTGGGGAATATGATACAGTGAATGAGAAGTGGCATTTTAAGCTCAGCTGCTTCAACAAATGCATGTGTAAATAACAGTGGTGTATTAAGGACTTAGTTTTAAGGAGTACAAATGTAGAGCTCTAAGGGAGTTAAGGTGTTGAACAGAGGGAAACTAAACGAAAATGGTAAAATCGGAGAGGAAAAGAGAAAAAAAAAAAAAACAAAAAAAAACCAAAAAAAAAACCAAAAAAGAAAGGAAATTATGGAGTAAACATGAAAACAGAGGAGATCACCAGGAAGAAAACAAAAACAGAGACTGGGCTGTCCCCTTTGAGATGGTGATTGTGAAATGAAAAAGCTGCACTGGAACCCAGAGCGGTCACTCAAGTTCATCTCCCCTGGAGAAGGCCGCAAAGCCGGCGCGGCCTACCCGGAGATATGGAAAACCCTGAGTGCTGCTGCTGCCCTGTAATCTGTTTTCTTTCATTTGACGAAGGTCACGACTTTGATATTTTCCACCAGACTGGCCCGCTTTGGGTGTCGGGCTGTTTGTTTGTTTACAGATGGAGAAATGTTTCCGACATCTGTCTGCATTCTCCCAGCAGCTACCTCATGTTTCTTGCGACTTCCCAGCCTTGCCCACGGCCTGTTCTTGGAAGGTTAGTTTAGTTTGTGTTGGTTAAAACACCCTTTAGCTGAACTCACTTAACACAACACCACACTGAGGACTGTCTTAGCCTTTATGTAATGTTTTGCTAATTTTAACAAACAGCCTGAGTGGTAGGAGCCACTGGGGTTGCTGAAGAGCCATGAAGAGATTACTCAGCCAGATATTTCTGGAAACGTCTAGATTTCTAGAAATACAGATGAAATCATACCGAGATCAGAGCACAGCTGTGCAGAGAAGAGGCAACTCATTTTTCACCTCCATTGTCAAGCCCAAATTAGTCCAACACTGGCTGGAGAAGCGATGTGGTCAGTTGGTTTTTAGAGCAGCTTGAGCAGAGAGCCGTGAAATGGGCACAGGCTGGCCCTGGAGCTGGGGATTAACGAGTCCCCTGAGCCCTTGGAGCAGCTCCTGTCTCATCCCCGTGTGCATCACACAGCGGGGTCAACCTGCATCTCATTTCCTGGGACATCCCTCGGGGTTACCTGCTGCAGGAAACCAAATTACTTTGGGAAATACACAGAAACCACAAAGGCAATGCCTCAAGTGGAAATGCTGTGAAAGGCCAAGCTGTTCTCTTGGCGCAGCCAAGTAATCAGGCTTTACAGAGTTGTGTCTGGCCCTTATCCCCACCCCCTGTGGGGCTCCCAGCTCCTTCCCACGTCCTCCTGGCCATCCCCTGGGGCGAGCCAGGGCTGGGGGTCAGCTGCCCAGTGGGCAGGACGGCAGCCAAGGACCACATGTCCTCTCCACCAGTGTCCCGACACACGTCTCTCCTTCTCTACCCCCGCTGATTTTTATCATTTGGGCAGGCATGTCCCTGGGTTTCTTGGGCTCTTTCAGATTTGATTTTAATTAGCCAGCAGGTGCTGAATTCTGACAAAATACACTTGAGCCTTAGCTCTGCTTTAAAATTGACTTCTGTGTAAGAAGACGTGAAAATCAATGTGTGTGGACTTGGGAGCTTATTACCTGAGGAGTTTATCTATTAATGGCTATCCCTAAATATTTTACACTTCCTACAGTATATCAATGTTATAATTGTGCAACTAATTGAACAGGGCTTTCACTGAACTATCCCTAGGAACAGTTTACACTTAAACACTCAACCAACCATTACCTAAAGCTTTTACAGGAATGATTACCATAAATTTCCTTTTCAAAATTGTGATTTAGTGCAAGAATACTGCCATTTTTTAGCAAGCAAAAAAAAAAATAAACTTTATGCTGTAGAAATATGCACATGGTTGTTGGCAGGCTGGCTCCTGACCTCAGGATTACTATGAAACATGTATTTTTAATACTGAGAAACTAGAGAGTAAATGTATTTACAGGAATGAAAGGCTGACCAGGATGATAAATGAATCAGGCTTAATCAGAAACAAACAGTGACCTATTCATAGCTCTTTCAAAAAGGCAAGAATTTTGCAGATGTTGTTGGGTCAAGTTTTATAAAAAGGCAGTTTATAGCGAGCAGAATGTGTGTGCTAAAGTCAAGGGAAGTCTTCACAGACACATGTTTTTCCCATAGCTACGTGACTTTATTCCCCAGCGGCGTGGCTTCGTTTTGATACATGCTCCTTTTCATCTCTGACCAGGCCACCATCCCCGTGGTGGAGGGATTGCTGGAGCCAGCAGTGAGAACTTGGAGAGACATGAGAAACTGAAGTTTTAGACTTAATTCCCTTGAGACCTCCCAATCCATGTCAGTGGGAGCTGTGCCCAGCGCTGCGGAAAACCTGTGCCGGGAACCTGCGCCGTGGGCAGCACGGGGGTGGTGCTGCACTGCCCAGATTTTGGGCAAGGTCAAACATTGCTGTGACGTATCCATCAGTGCCCCTGGGGTGCTCACAAGTGTGTGGGAAACACTTTTTCCTTGGACTGCAGCTCCAGCTCCCATGGGCAAGGTTCCTCCTGGCTGCGAGTGAGGATTTGAGAGCCTTGTGTTTAGAGTCCAGCAGGACTAAGGAGCTCATCAAGAGCTGGAGCCCATTTTCCTCCCATCTCAAGTGGTGGGAGAGTCAGGCAAAGGGCTACAATTCAGCCAGCAGAGGAGCTGGGGAAGAGCCAAGATGAGCTTTTAAAGGGCTCATGAGTTGACACTGATTTGCCTTTGAAAACCCTGAGCATCTGCACTGAAGCCCAGAAGACCAGAACCCATTCACTGGCCCGGAGCCCAACACACGCTCCATTAAACCACATTTCATTTCTTCTAAATAAATAATCAGCCTCCTTTATGGCACTGTAATATATCTGAGGTAGTGTCTCTGCTGCTATTAAAGTAGAAGAAGAAGGGAAGGAGATTGATAGCCAACGTTTCATGTGATGAAAGGCAGAATTAATCATAACCCAAGTGCAGGATGGCACTGCTGCATCAGTTCTGGCCTGAGCCTGCCTCTCTGTGTATCACCTTGTTGCACAATATTTCATAAAACACAGAAATGTTGAAATGGAGTCATCCTGGAAAGAACTGTTTATACCCAAATTGTGCATCTGATGGCATTAAACAAGATCCCTTGCTTTGAATCAGGCTGTGTTTTGACCCCTCTGGGGTTGCACAGGTGGCTGCAGAAGAAGTCAGACCTGCAGGGTCCAGAGGCTGCCACTGAAATTTAAAGTACATAAGTGGGGTAGGACAAAGGAACATAGGCTGGAGGGTCAGAGAGGGCACAGGGTAGTGTGTGAACTCAGAAGGATTTACAAAAACATTTGCACAACTGATCCAGAATAAGCTCATTCATGGTTCATGTAAAATTAGAACTCACTTGGAAAATATTATTCAATCAAACAGAATTTAGAAAACATGTGTGGATCTGCAGGATATTTGAGAGATGAACACCCCCAAACTTTCTCTTCCTGTGGTCTAGAGCCAGGTTTTGCCATCAAAGCCCATGCCTTAACACAGTGGAAATTGCCAATTTTCAGCAAGAACTTGCAGGTGATGGAGACGAGCTGCTGATTGAATTTACCCTTCCAAGGAGCATGACAGGAGGAGAGGCTGCAGTTGTTTATTTTCACTCTGTGACAAACATGATTAATGGGCTAAATGGATCAGTCCTGGTCCCGGTTCACCACCTCCACCAGGTGCTAAAGTCACTTCATCAAGGGAGGAAACACCAGGACTGACTCAAGGAAGAACATTTGTGGCATGTCTTGGAAGGGGTGCCAGCCGTGTTTCACCACCTACACCCAGACCTGAACCAGGATCCATCTTGGAGGAATCAATCTGATTTTTAGTAATTTAAAATTCTCAGATGACTTCTGGCTAAGCATTTGGTTTGGGGAAATATCTGCGTGTTCATGGCTGTGAACTTTTAACAGAAAGTCATTTTCTTTTTAAATGAGGAAGGGGTAGCTCTAAGCACTTTGTTCTCCTGCTGTGAAGCAGACAGTTTTTATCTCTACCTGAAATCTAAGCTTTGCAGACAAGGTGAAAAGAGACTTGTTTGACTCCTGTGTAACTATTCAAAAGTCCCGACACAGACGCACAGAGACGAACCACAGACATCGCCCCTTAAATAACTTCTTGCAAAAGCTGTGCAGGCGATTCACAGGTCTTCACAGGAACTTGGTATTTTGCTGGGGAGCATAATCTTTTCTAATACTGTTAATTTTAATAAGCCCTTTCTTGTCTGGTGGTTAAACCACAGGTCTACAAGTCACAACACAGGCGTATCGTTCCTGCTCTTCCTTGGCCTTGTGTCTCACCTCCTGCGAGGCACAATTGCTTTGTTAATGTTTTTCTGAACCTTGAGCCCTAAAACTGCAAGATATTTGCCCATCCATGTTGCTTCACTGCAATAACATTTGCAGAGCACTTTGGGTTGTCAGAGGAGAGACATTATTTATTAGTGTGATTTCTGATTTCGGCGACGCCCACGCAACCTGCTTGTTCGTGTGGAACGGCGTCTTTCTCTGACTTCCTTTCTGTGCAAAGGCCCGGTGTTATCTGCGTTAGGAAGTGTGATTAAGGAAAGAACTATGCTTCTTTTTAAAGGGTTTTTTATTTTTTTTTTTAGATAGATCAACTTAACATGTGCTTTTCCTTTCACAGGAGTAATTTTACTTTTTTTCTCTAAGCTGAAAACCTTGCCACAGCGAGCTACCATCCTGAGATAACAATGAGCATTTTCTATGATGACTTGAGTCCACGTGCCACCAACATTTTCCTTGAGGTGCTAAGCCTCTCCTTTCAACACCAACGTCAGTAAAATTCAAGGGAACTCCAGTAGTTCAGAACTGAACCTTGGCTGGAACAATTCTTGTGGAGGCCGTACACGCTCGGGCATCACTTATAGGAAGGACTGGCACTGACGTACCAATATTTTATTTACAGAGTCTGTGCTAATGAACTCTCTAGCTAGCTGTGACCCTTGAAACACTGTGCAGCTTCCAGAAAGTGCAAACTGAGCTGTCATGTGTGGACGTGAAGACCAGTGGGTAAAGGCTGAAGAAATCTAGCAAAACCCCATGTCAGCAGCCTGTTGAATCAGCTCTTTAAACAAGCTGCCTGGATGTTGATGTAGGGTTTTGAAGTCTTATGTGCTGACAGGCCCTTGTATTTGCCTGCTGATGGCAAAGGCATTATATTTGTCATCAACTGCATGGCAATAATTGGAGACAGCATTTTTTGTCACAGACTCAATAGGTGTTGCAACAAGCCTGGTGTGTTGCCTCCGTGTCTGTCGCCACATTTTAAAATTCATGCACTATGCCTATTTTTTTCTTTCCTAATATGTCGTATCAGAGTCCAAGCTGTTTCACGAGCAGTAAGCATTTCCTTACCACAAATGCCACATCAGCATCCAGACATAGCAGGAATAACTGCGGCTGGGTTCATCCTTTCCCAAACGCCTGTTGCAGGAGGACTGTGTCACTCCGGATTTTGGGTGAGCTGGTCAGCACCCATCTGTGTGTCTGATTCTCTGAAGAAATAACTAATAAAATTCAGGCAAAAATCTGCAGTGTGTGGGAAAAACCAAGGGCCAAATGTTGCCTGTGTCAACTGGTAATTCCAACTCAGGTTGGGAGGCTGTAGCCCCTGGTTATGTGCGGCCTTTTACAGGTATAAACAGAGATAAAGCTCTCTGAGATTCTCAGGAGGAGGGAAAACACTGGGTCTCATGTCAGGGTTTGCACAATGCGTCTGATTTCCCTCCTATTTTTGCTGTTGGTTTAAATGAATGGGATGGTCTGAGTTTTGACCCAGAATCGTGGAGTTCTGTGAAATTGGCTTGATGAAGGTTAAATTAGGGCGTGTTTCTGTGAAAAATAAAGAGATCCCATGGTAGGGATGGCCATCCCTACAGCAGCAGTGGAAAACAGGCTGGAGAGGACCAGGCAAACACCTTCTCTGACATCCCAAATGAGAGAGGCCTGCTCCAAAGCTGGACCTCTCACCACTGGTTCCAGTGCTCACACCCCACCCAGGCTTGGCCCTGCAAATGCAAATTATTAAATGCTTGGGTGAGAAGAAAAATCAATTTTGTTTCAAAATCTCTTCTATGCTGCCTTGGTGTTCAGTTCTGAGGGCAGCTTCCAAGCTGCTCCTGGGCCGGGCCAGCCCAGCCCTGGAAGCACAACTTTTGTCTGAGTGAGAGCTGAGCCTGAGCCTGGTGAAGCACCAGCAGTTCTGGAAACCCCCAAGCAGCAGCAGCCAAGCAGCACAACCTAAAAAACCCCTGTTCACCACCATCCCCAATATTATTAATCAGCCCACGGTTTGCTCAGACAGGAAATTGTTACCGACCACTTTAATTTTACTAAACAAATGAAACCACCCCATTACTCATTCAAATCTAATAAACCGCAGCACACAGAGGAGGAAGTGAGCACTTCAGAATGGCTTGGAGAAAAGTTCTCACTTTGTTTTGCCATTTAATTAAAGCCAGGCTCTTTACAGGAAAGGGCATAATTAAATGGCAGCATGTGTACTATGATAATCTTCTTCATTGGCATCTCAACATGCAGCTTGCTACTGAAGGCAGACAGAGTCTTTGTGCTGCTCTTTACACCCCCAGAGCCTCACCAGCTCCTCAGGAAGAAAATACATTGGGTACCAGCACAGCTCTCCTCTTCATACCTTGTTGGAGGACACAGGGCTTCATTAGGAAGGTGCCAATGAAATAAATTTCCTTATTGCTTAACGTCTGCAGATGTTCAGAAGGCAACTTCCTGAAGATGGGCCCTGCAAATCACCTGGCAGCTGTGGATTTTATCAATGCCTCGGCATTTCCTGATCATCAGGTCTTTAAAACATAAACAAAATAGCCCAGCTTTAATATTTGCAGTCCTAGCACTAGCTCAATATGTGATGTGATTTGTGTGCATATGTAAATATTGTCTTTGCAGTCAGAAGGCAGACAAAGCATGAATGTACTTGTACCACAGAGAGGGATTGCTGTAATTGTTTGCCTTTCTTCTCAACATCAAATTACTGCTTTAAATGAAGGGAATTTCACAAACAGGCAGAAATGCCATTTTTGCTATGGGAATTCTACTTACTCCAGCTGCATGATGAAGTTTCACCTGAAAGAAGAGCTCATAGGTGGGAATTATTCCTTTGCGGTGTTTTGGCTCCTGAAAGATGATTAAAGAAGAAAAAGACAGATAATCTCAATAAAGGGCAAATTTCACCAAGAAACTTAACACCCAATGTGTTTTTGTAGCACTGCAAAGGCCGTGAAGGCGTTTTCAAGCACGCACGAGTTTGTTCCTGTCTGTACAACACCCACTCTTTGGGACTGTTGGCGTTTGGCACCTTCTCACTCAGGGGATGGACAGTGTTTGCTGGAAGGTCCTTGCCAATTTCTTTGGTGTCTCACCTGGTTTGCCCTAGACAATCCTTAATCCAATGCAAACAGGAGTAAAGTCAACAGGAAGATGTATTAAAGAAGCCTGCATACTTAATAAATCCCCTATTAGTCACCATCAGAATGAGCTGGTGTGTGATAAATCCTTTTTGTTGCCATGCTCCAGTCCCATGCATGGACCATGTAATCCTCATGAAACCAGCCCCTCTTCCCTTCCCCACCACAGATGTGCTGCAAAATGGGATTCAGTCTGCTCTCCTTCCCTTTCTTCAAAATGTTCTCCCCACCACTCTCATTAGTCTTACTTAATTTGTTTTGCTCTGTGGAAGGAATTACAGATTTGCCATCCTAGAGAACAGCTGACATTTTTACAGGAAAAGAAGTATGTGATTCATAATTTTCCAGAAATCTGCACATTTCATATGAAGCACACTAGCACCTTCTGAGAAGCAGGATAAATCCTGAAAGTTGTACTCTATTGTTCCTGTTTGTCTGCTTCATTTACCTGTTCAAACACCACACCAAATCTCACAGCCAGCGAGGGAAAATATCTGTGGCCTCTCGTGTCATTGTCATTCAGCTGAAAGGAAATGAGAAGGACCTTGAGAACAAAACGACTTTAAACTGTGCCATGTTGCAATGGCATTTTCCAGTGGTGCAGAGGACTGTGGAAGATCCAAGGAGGTGGAATTTTGGGAGCTGTAGGACAGACCTTTTTCCTAAGCCAGAACACACACAAGAAATTCATAATGTAATTCTGATCCGGTGTTTGATTTCAGTCGTCACTTTCTGCTTGTCCTGTTGGTTTGGTTTGGTTTTGTGAGGTTTTTTCCCCTTTCCTTTTTAAAAGCAACAGCATCCTCAGCTTGTCTTATCAGGAGCCGTGGGGGGAAATGCTGTGATGAAACCAGACTGTCACAACGAGGGTCCTGAGGAAAGCTGACAAACTATATGGAAAAGTGCCATGATCAAGGGGACATCCAGCTCCATTTTTCTTGTCATTTTGAGAGGTGAACTTGCACATGTTGTACAGAGCAGAAAAAACTCCGAGATACTGGAAAAAATATTAATAATTCAATTCAGTGAGCGTTTTATGTCAGTGAACACAGTCTCAGGAGGAATAGCTGCATGTTTTGAATAATGTACTCCTCAGAAATCTTCAGAAACTCAAAAAATTATTTATGAAGTGCATGTGAGGACAACAGTGGTTCCATCCACTAAGCTAAAAATGTCTTTCTTTCTGTCTTCTACATTTAGCATCACTCACAGGTACCTTATATCCCAAAAGTGTACCACAAAAATTATTTTTTATGTGGAACAGGGAAGCCAAAAGCTTTGCAGGGCAGAGGTTGTTTCTCACACTCTTCCGGCATTAATCAGAGCAGGACTTCAAGGCACTTTTTAGGATGTAATACCCTGCCTGGAGTGCTGCATCCAGCTCTGGGCCCTCACCACAGGAAGGTCCTGCAAACTGAGCTTCCAAGCTGCTCCTGGGCCTCGGACCCTGCCTGGAGCTCTGCTGTGAGGAAAGTCTGAGAGAATTGGGATTGTTCATCCTGGAGAAGAGAAGATTCCAGGGAGACCTTAGAGCCTAAAGAGCCTAAAGGGGCTCCAAGAGAGCTGGAGAGGGACTTTGGACAAGGTCATAGAGTGACAGGACAAGGTGGAATGGCTTCCCAGTGCCAGAGGGCAGGGTTGGGTGGGATACTGGAAGGATTCTTCCTTGTGAGGGTGGTGAGATCTTGGCACAGGGTGCCCAGAGAAGGTGTGGCTGCCCCTGGATTCCTGGAAGTGTCTAAGGCCAGGTGAGACAGGGCTTGGAAAAACCTGGAATACTGGAATAGTGGAAGGTGTCCCTGCCCATGGCACGACCTATTAAGGTCCCATCCAGCCCAAACCATTCTGTGATTACAAAAACCAGCAATCTGAAATTCAAGGAATAGCCTCCCACATTTTCTGTTTCTGTTGTGGAAGTGATCCCCCAAGCTCCCTGCAGGCTGAGGCACTGGAGGAATTCATTCTTCAAGCCCCTCCGGCCTCAGGAGCTCTTCCAGAGCCGCCTGCCCGGCCCGATGCCACCCTCAGCCCCGTGCTCCTACCCACAGCCCTGTTAGGACAGTGGCATTTCCTGCTCTGGAGCTGCACATGCCTATTGCTTGCTCTGGAAGAATAATGCTGGAGTGAGTAAATATCAGCCTCCAAAGGGAGATTCCTCTGCAGGGCCGTTTCCCTTGGCTCCCACAGCTCTGGAAGTCCCCGGCTCGCGGTGCCACCGAGGCGGCTCCTGGCCAGTTCTTCCCCACAAATCCTGCTTCCAGCGAAGTGGGACAGGACCAGCCCTCCTCTCCAGGGCTGGTTTCCTCCCGTGCAGGCTTTTGTGACATCCCTGGGCTGCAGGGCTGGGCTGCAGGAGGCTTTAGATTTACAAATTCCCTGCAAGAGCTCCCCAGCAGCACAGGTAGCCACTTGCCGGTAAAAAACCTCCTTGTTAAAAAAGTGCTGAGGTTCCTCTTTCCTCCCCAGCACCTTCCCAGAAGTTATATGAAATGATGGTGTAGCTTTGTTAAACAAAAAAATAAAACCCCAAAGCACCGAGCCCTAACCTGGAGAGCGTTTTTAGAATCCTTTCCAGTGTACCTCATCCTTCATGTTTACTCCAACCACTGTTTAAACAGTTTGTGTTTGCTTAGGCAACTAGATTTATATCCCGGATCAGTAAATAAACCCGTCACTGTGTGCTTTCCTACAGATACTTCCACCTGATTATTGCAAAACCCAGCAAGCAGGAGAAAATGGCATGTGCACAAAGAAAGCTGGTGTCTTTAAGGAAAAAGTCCAGGAATTATCGTTCTGGTTTGATGTATGGAAGCAGACACACGGGCAGTCATGGCTGCTTAGCTCCAGGATTTAGGTTTAGAAGTGTCTCTCTAAGCAAAACGATGTCCAAGCAAAAATGTTAGGGTGGATGATAAAACTTGAATCCAGAAAGTCTGTGGGTTAGATTTCACTGAGCTTTGGCTGGAGCTGCTGGATTGAGGAGCTCTGTCTCCTCTGGCTTAGACATTACATAGCAAAGCTTGTAATTTTTCATCTCCTCTGGAATGCAATTTTGCAACAAATACCAATTCTAACTGCTAGGTGCAAAGGAATTTTTTTTTTTTAAATAAACTTTTACCTTGTCCACCTGTGTTCAGAGTAGGTCAGAGTGTGGAAGGAAGGTGCCCAGGAGAGAGGGACTGAGGGGAGCTGGGCTGCACGCAGACCTGGCACTGGCACTTCAAATCCTTCCATCCGAAAATAGGGGCTGGTGAGGTTTAAATCACAAACACACAATAAAAACCCGCTTGAAACGAGTCCCTGTAAACGAAGGGACAGAAAAACAGCTATGCATCTCTGTCCTGTTTCCCTTTCCAGGAAGGAACATCTCTTGGGTAACCTAAAAACAAAACAAAGTAGCAGAAAAACTTTATTTAACCTCCAGCTAATTTCCTATCCGGACTAATTTTAGCTGTTTGGTGGATGTGCCTCCCGACTCAGTAAATTCAGAGGGATGTTGCCATTTGCCTAAAGCGACTGTTGGAGTGCTCTGGTTAAAACCGGCCGATTGAATTCCGCATCGCAGCATAAATTTTTCACATGAAATGTCACTTTCTGTTTAAACACGGCAGCACAGGGGTCTGGTGGAGCTGATGGCTGAATTCTGCTCCCTGGAAAAGCCCAGCCACCCACAGAGCAAACAGCTGCTGGGAACTGGCTTCCAGTCACTTGTGCCTCTCGGAGAGCGCAGGAGGATAAAAACATTATCATGAAAACTTCTCCACGTGTGTTTTGAAACAGACAGTCCCTTAATTGAAGGAAGATCGAGTCAGGGACCAGCCCAAAACACTCAGATTATTTTTCCATGAGTCAAGGGTTATACTCAAAACAAAAATTAGCCTACAAATACCAAGGCCAGGCTGGTGCATTGAGCCTTTCCCAGCACAGGTCACTGCTGCCAGCCTCCTGCTACAGAGGAAAAACCATCTGACAAACTGCTTGGAAAGTCTGTGAAACTTTATTCACTCTGTCTGTCTTTGACTTCCAAAAACCTTTCATTTTTAGGGCCTGCAATTATTTGCACTGCCGTCACCTCGAGGCGTAGAAATTGCGGAAGGAGCGTAAAAAAAATATAAATGCATAAACATACATTACACACATTAAAAAATACACATTAAAAAATATAAATGCATAAACAAATACATTTAGGGACTCTCTAAAACTGACAGCATTTCTGCTGTGTGTTTGAGGAAGCTGCAGACCAGAACGAGGTGCTTCTCCTACCTAAGTGAGAATTGCATTGTCTTTGAGGTGAGAATCTTTCCAGGGTAAGGACATTCCAGGTTACCAAACTGTGACAGAAACTATGACTACAAAGTGTCTGCTGCTCACGTCAATCCTGAGATCCTGGAGGAAGAAGAGGAAGAGAAGAAATCGTTTTTAAGCAAGTGAATTAAAAAAAAATCACAAGAACTTGTACAAATAGAAAGTAACACCTTTATTAAAGTAGGGCTTGAAGTTAATGTTTGAGTAGACACTGTCTTTGATCCCATCAAAGTGAAATAATTGAAAGGGAATGACAAACGCACTGACAGAGTGGCTGGAAAAGGTGATTTCAGGACATCACATCCCTCCAAGACCCACCAGAGCCCCTGTTCCAGCCCCAACCCCGTGCATGCAGAACTTCTGTGGATGATTGGTTTTCCAGCCTGGCATCCAAGGTCCCTGTTTTGTTACAAGCCAGAATCTGGATGCTTGAAATGACATAAAAAACCCCTTTGTGTGCTCACAAATGCAGCAGCAGAGGCTGCAGCCGTGTTTTCCTGCTGTGCTGGGAGGAGCAGCACCTGGCACAGCACTGGGAAGGGGCATCTTGCTCTTGACAGATCTGTCTTCTTTCTTTTCTTTTTTTTTTCCTTGTTTGTGAGCAGAAAAGAAAATTATTTTTCATAAACCACCCTTGTTAAATTGGAGCCTTATTTTCTTCATGAACGAAAAGGTACATTTGAGATTTTACTACTCACACTAATGAACTGGATGTAAATGAAGAAGAGAGCTGTCTTACACATAATTTAGCCTTCTGTAATCATTAACACTCTTCCCTAAGTCCATAATTGATTCACTTTGACATTTTTTGTGGGATTTACAAACCCATTTAGCTTCTGTTGGACAAACGAGGCTGTGCCAGATGCAAGCCAGGGCTGAAGATGATTTAAGATTTTTTTCCACTCTTAGAGCAGCACTTTCTCCTTCTGTCTCTAGCATTAACAAATAAACACAATTACAGGCAGGGCAGGAACAAAAAGTTGCTTACTAGTATGAAACAAAGCAGCAAACTTTTAGGAAGAAAAGAGGAAAAAATTGTTTTGCAGTAAGGATTGTATTTTTCATCTGGTGACAGCTCTGGCAGAGATGTGTGAAAACTGATTCAGGGCTGGTTTGCAGAGTTCAGTGCAGGTGGTGTCAACGACTTTAAAAAAAAAAACAAACCCTATGAATAATGAATAATACATAACCAAGCTTTTGTTGAGTAATTATTAATAGGAAACACAGCATTTGAGATAAAGGAGACTCTCAGCTGGCAGAAGGTGGTGGGGGTCACCATAACACTGAATTGGGCCATCCGTGGGGTTTTCTTGGCACTCAGCAGAAAAGGAAATGGATTTTCCCTGCTATTTCCCCGAATAGTTGAGAGTGGAGCAAATCACCATCCTCACAAGGCAAGAGAAAAAAAACCTGTTTCTGATGCAACTTCCCATGTTTTCAATCAGCACTTTTCACAAGCTGCCTTTTGGTGATGCATTTAAAAGGGATGTAAATGTTCTGATTGCAAAGAGGATACATGTATTAAAAATGCACAAATAAACATAAAAAATATAAAATATAGATTATGTAAAAATATATATACACACACACACATATATATATATATTTATGGGTTAAACAGAGCCACTGCCACAGCTTCTGGATGAAATGGAAGATTAATTATTAGCTTCTTCAAGTAGCTGTGCATTTGTGGGGCCTGGAAACACAGGTGCTATTTTGCAAAGGGCTCCTTGCAAATGAGAAATGAGCTCCAGCTCCATCATATCTCCTCCCCCACGTTGTGAAAGGTCACAGTTGGCTGAACTCCATTGTAGCTCCCCTCAGAAAGTGGTGAAGGAATTCAGAAGTTGTTTTTCCCACCAAAAATTAAAAAAAAAAAGAAAGAGAAAGAAGAAAAGAACAATTGTACACCATTTCCATTTTCTGAAAAGGAAATGGTGATTTGTCTCAGCCATGCTATTGCCTGGGAATTCAGCAGCCTTTGGTATTAAAGGAGTTAAACAGCAGGTTTGCCTTAAATCTTGAGGAAAACATGTTGTTTGAATTGCTTTTTTTTCCATGGTAAATAAGCATGAATTCTTCCTAGCACCTTCTCTGGTTGAGGTGCACCCTGCCTCTGGCTTGGCTGGTTTTTATTGAATCCCACCTCAGGTCTCACACGAATAATGTGCCACACCTGAAAGATGCACCCACGCCGGAAAAATCTCAGCTGAAGGAAAACAAGTAAGAAATGCACTGAAATGCTCTGGAATTCCACCTCCTGAGCAGACAGGAATTCCAAGGCACCAATTAATTGTGTTCTCTGGGCTCCCCCGTCCTGTGGGTCATGGTGGAAAGCCAGATGAGCATCCAGCAAATGGATTTTTCACCGTGACCTTTTAGACCATCACAGCAGCATGGGTGCCACTGGAAAAGCCCCAGATCCTCTTTTGGTGTGAACCAGCCCCTCCAAACCACACTGCAACATTTTCCTCCGGCTCTCACATCCAAACACAAACCTGCTTTGTCTCCTCAGCATGAAATTCTGTATCACAGCTGTGTTTTGGGTGAATCTTCCCCATATATATATATTTTTTTTTTTTGTACATGGCACCTGTTTCCCTCCCTGCAGAGGGTGGACTTTGCCTGGGCACAAATCAGGCTGAGTAGGGATCGGGGCTGGGCTGCCTGTGACCCTTGGATGGTTTGAGCTGATCAGTTCCTCACCCAGACACCAATTATTAATGAGCTGCCTTCTGGAGACCTCTGATTCAGAGCTCCAGAGCTGTCAATAACTCATTCCTATCAGGTCAGTCAAATAAACAAAATGCTGCCTGGCTCTAAACCCTCTGAAGGAACCCCAAGTCCAGGCAGCATCTGAGTAGAACAGGGGGGCACTTTTGGTGTTCATTTCCCTCTGTCCTTCTTCCCCAAGGGGATAATTCGGAGGAGCTGAATCTTCACACCTCACATTCATATAAAAGTAAATTATTAATAAATTATGTTCACTGGGCGAGGGTGAGATGAGAATCATGACAAACCTGATGGTGACATTTAGTATCACAACTTTCAAAGGCCGTTTTCAACAGCACATTGCGAGATGCAGCTGCCAACAAGAAGACAGGACATGCAGACACCTCGTTTCTGCAGGGTTTTCCACTCTGCAACAGCCATGTGATGACAGAAATGGTGCTTATAACTATTTATTTAAGGCTTTATTATAATGCTCATGCCAGAGGGCCCTGGATTAAGATGAATTGGAAGTTTTAATCGTGTCACTTCATTGTTTTTGTGGACCCGGCTTGGCGTTCGCTTGTGAGCAACTGCTGGCTTTACAAAGAATACTGTGTGAAAAGTCTGCATTTTTCACCGCACTAACAATGGACAAAACGCCAGCTCACAGGAGCAATACATATCCACTGCTCTGCACATTGTTCGTGTCCTGAAAAGGAAGAGGAACGGGGCTGGGCTCCTCCAGAAATGAGACAGAAATGCCATTGAGGTCTCGTTTCCTGCGCAGGGGCTTGCGGGAGCTGCAGCCAGCGGTGGGTTCCAGTTGTGTCACAGCCTGTAAGAGCTGCTGCAGCCTCCTGAAATCACTCACCCGAGGTGAAAAAAGGCTGAGAATGGGCCGGCTTTTAATCAGTGTAGGAGCCCTAAGAGCTGGGGACAGTCCCTTTGAGTGGGGAGCAGAGATGCCCTCATCCCCACCCGGGGAAGAGAGGGAGCCAAGCCTCAGGACATCTCAGCATCCACAACAGCCTTGATGTGTCTGGACGTTCAGAGAACATCTCTGACGTGTCTGGTGATGGCCAGCAGGCCCCTGGCCACCAGCAGCACAACATATGCCCAGCTGGGCTCCAAACCCGCTGAAGTAATTGTTTAAAGTAGTCACAGCCAAGCAGAAACTGGAAAATGTTAGAGCTGTTTTAGGTGCTGGTGGTACACCCTGCCACTCACACTCATTAATCAGGCTCCAAAAATGATGGATGGCTTCAAATGTTGTTGCATGTAAGTGAGAGTTTAGGGGCTCTGTTTGTTTTGACGCTGGCTTTGTGCCATTTGAGGTTTTTTTGGGTGGTACAAGATCCAGCTGCTTCCAGGGTATGGGGCTTTCAAACCCGTTCTTCCTCCCAACTGAAAACCATGGATTTGTGAAAAAAACTGCACTTTGGCAACACTGTGCATATATTGGGTGGCATTTATGGGACAAGAAATCATTGGTAGCTTCTCCTTTCCTCTGTGTGCTTGAATGGAGCACGGAAAGGCAGCTCCATCCCTTCATGGTTGCAGGAATATCAGTGAAATAGGAAACACCAACTGCACGGGAAAACCCCTCTTCATTTCCAGGAGTTATCCTGGGATAACAACATGGACGATGTTCATTTCAACCGAAGGAAAACATTTTGAACCACATTTTAGTTTATATATGTATTTTAAAATATATTGTGGCCTTTTCTCCTCATCTCATCTTCCTCCCCCTTCCCTTTCACCTGAAGTGATGGACATCATAAAAAACATTTCTTGATCCCAGATGTGCTGCTTTTCCTGCAGCTGAAATTGAAATCATCCCTTCCAGGGATGGACATGCACTGCTTAAGAACTTTCTGCAACTGCTTTGGTTCGAAACAAATAAATCAGAAGGATTTGAGGAGATAGCCAGCATTTTCTAATTTGTTTCTACTGGCAGAAGTGCTGCGGTGAGGTTACATCCAAACAAATTTGGTGGCAGCATCTGCTTTATAATGACCAAAATGTCTAAATCTAACTTTAGAAAGTGACTTGCAGCAGGTTCAGGAAAGGCTCTCAGAGTTTTATTTTCACTCCTTTAAGCGAACAGCTGCTCCTTGGGGTTTGTGTGGCTGCTGCTTTTGGGATCCCTGGAGGGATCCTAAGCCCAGCAGAGCTGCTGTGAGTGAAGCAAGACCCCCCTCCATGGCCAGAGGAGCACATCAGTGCTGCTTGTGCTGGACCACAAAGGGTCCAGTAGAAGTACTTGCATTCTGTGGGTTTTTTTGGGTTGGACACACCAAGAGATGGCCCTGGAGGGAGAGAGGATCTGTTTCAATGCCCCACCTGACAGCACTGGATTAAAATGGGCAAATCCGTGTGTTTTGCAAACTTTCAGCTGTTGTGTGGTTCAGATCCTGCCTCTGTTCTAGTGCACAGGGCTTTAGTGCACAGGACTGCTCTGGTTTTTTTTAATATGTAGGATTTTTGCATCCAGGCTAAATAGATGTTGAAAAAAAATTGCTTTATTATGTTGTATCATACACAAAAATATAAATGCATAAACAATGCCACATTTCTGAGCTGCATGAGAAAATACGCTCTTTAGGGGTATTTTAAATATTTAAGAAGCCATTCTGGAATAAA
The DNA here is from genome assembly GCA_013397395.1 of Sinosuthora webbiana. NCBI lineage: Eukaryota > Metazoa > Chordata > Aves > Passeriformes > Sylviidae > Sinosuthora > Sinosuthora webbiana. The sequence goes on along the minus strand of VXBN01015482.1, from coordinate 314,892 downwards.
ATTAGTCACATTAATAATCCTAATAAAATGTAAGAGCAGTGTCCAGAGATGTAAGGGATTATTACTGTATATGATGTAAAGAAACAAAGAGCATGTAAATGCCTTCTGTGCCATGTAGCTTTGGCCTTTTAGGTATTTTATTGTAGGATTTTCTTTTCTCTTAAAGTTAGTGGCAAAAACACATCTCAGGTCAAAATAGTAAATAGTGAATCACCCACAAATTCAGCTCATTTCCTATCTCTGACTGAAAAAAATGTTGATTCCAGGCATGGGAGCAGAACTTTGAGCCAAACAGTAATTTCTTTATGGTGTGGATGACTCATAGGAAAGAATGCCTCATGGGGATAGCAGGAGAAAAAAACTAAAGAAGAAGGAAAAAAAAAAAAAAAGTAAACTTTCTTTAAAGAAACAGGCAATCAAGTAAAGGGCAAAAGGTCAGAAAAAGCCCTCAGCTGTTTTTGTGATGCTCCTGTGATCCTCTCAGTGCCTGCAGCTGCTCTGCCCTGAAATGCCAGGGCTCTTCCCCAGGAGCCCCCAGGCAGGGGCAGCCCTGGAGAGGGAAGGTGTGACACCCCTGGGGCAGCGCAGGGCCAGGCCCAGCCCAACCCCAAATCTGGGTTAAAGAGCCCCAAATCAGCATTAGGAACTTATTGCAAACCATCTTGCCAGACACGGGGAATAGGACATTTCTTAGGAAAGAGTTTTCTCCCCAACACTGCTCCTGGTGTGAAGCCCTGGGAGCTGATCCTGCACCTTTTGTGGCAGTGATCCCTGGTGGGGGAGTGATGCAGAGCCAGGCAGGCACCTCTGTTTTGGGGGAAGTTAATGTTTTTAACGTTCAATCCCCCTTTAGTAACTCTACTTCAATGTCTCTTCTGCTTCTCTCTCTTTCCTTATTCACAAATGTGAATAAAAGCAGTTCAACCTCCTCCATAAGTTGCTTTGTGATCTCTTGATGGACATTTAATTATTACAAATATTCCTTGCCCTCCCTGGGAAGTGTCTCCTCCCTCAGGCAGATTTATCCAGTGGGGTGAATCGATATTCATCAAGCACGTTTCATGAAGGCTGATTGAGAAATGAAACAGAATTTCAGCTCAGCTTTCAGCTCATCTCCTTGCCATTCCCTTTTTTTTTTTTTTTTTCCACAGTGATAATGAATGATTAATTTCAACAAGCCTTGCTATCTACATTTACATAATTATTTATGTGCAATTAAAACGTCTTGCCTCCTGTTCCAGAGGCAACATCACGTGGCCAGGAATACAAAACAAGATAATGAAGCAACATTAAATTTCGGGTGGCTCGTTCCTGTGGGGCAACCACGTGCTCCTTTCATGTCACGTATTTGAAGCCATGCTCAGGACCAATTAATTTCAGTCTGCGAAGACCAAGAAAATTATTTGTGTTATCTCAGTACAGATCATTACCCTCTCCCACGCATTTTGGGAGCTTTCAAAAAAAATGTGATTCAGGTTCCAGCAAGATATAATTTGAGGCCTGAGGCAAATTTCCCTCTTCAGCACCTTTCCTTCGTGGGGATGCTCCAGCAAATGGACTGACATTAATGTACTGTGATTGCTACAAGAAAAAAACCAGATTTCTCTGATTTTCCATGAACACCTAAAATATGAAACGGAAACATGCCCTTTGGAAGAATTATTTAAGAGGTAATTCTTGGCGGTGTAGGAAAATGCATTACAAAATTAAAGTTTCTATTAAAAAAAAAATGAATTGGAATTGAATTAACTTCTTTCTACTCGAGTTCACTTCCTCACCTGCTAAAATATAGTAGAACTGTTTCAGGAGTTGGGTTTATCCCTAGGAGTTGTTTCCAGAAGGCGAAATTCACAGAGTGTAAATAATCTGCAGGAAGAAATGAGTTGTTAACAACAGATTGGCATCAATTATTTATTGCCTATTAGCAGGCCAGGCAGAGCTGGGCCCTGTGACACTGTTTCCAACCACAGCATGTTGGGAAGCGCTAGGTGGGGAGTCAGAGCTTCCACAAACATTTGGGAAATAATGAGACTGTAAATCCGGAGTGACCTTTGCTGTTGGGATGGGATGGAGATCAAAGGGCTGATCTGCTCCCAGGGTCAGGGCTGAACCATCTCAGCTGCACTTGGTGCTGGGCTCCAGCCCTGAGCAGCTTCTCACAGGCCACAGGTGAGAGCCAAGTGCTTTCCCTGCCTTTGGGCTGCCCTGTTTTTGTTTGGATTTGGGGTGGTGATGCCTGCTGGAAAACACAGAAGGAGCAGGATAACAAACCTGGCATTTCAGAGAGCACTGTGCCCGTGTCACCTGTACCACCCCTCTGGCACCTCACTGCCCTGTCCTGCCTCAGAGCTTGCAGAGGACTAAAATGCTTGAGTTGAGTCCAGAAGGCTGCTTATCAAATGTCCTTATCAAAATGATAAATGCCATAGGTCCATGCTGGGCCTTCCTAACTACAAACACACCAGCCTTCCTCACTTACTGTGTTCTCTTTCAACAGAAGAAATCATTTCTCTTTTGTACAGATCTGCCTGGTTACCAGGGAGGAGAGAAATGGCAGATATTTTACTCACTAGAAGGCAAACAGCTGGAATAGGGATACCCACACCACAACTTCCCATGGAGTGTGAGGATTTTGGGTCAGCCAGGGACCACCAGCAGCTGGAGGATGAGAGCAGCCCATGGGTCACCCATTTTGGCATGGGTAGGATAGAGGGAATTGTGAAACAGAGGTTCTGAAACAACCTCAGGCTGCAGGAGAGGGAACACCAGGAGCCCTGTGCTCCATGTCCAGCTCTCACTGGGGAGGCAGAGCCCAGGAGCCCACCCGGACCTGAACAGGTCTTCCAAGCCAGAGGATGGAAATTGTCCCTGGCTGTCCATAGGGAAAAACCCAGCCAGGGATGAGGGCCAGGTGTTGAGGAGGCCACTCTGAAGGTGATCAAACACGTGGAGGGATCCACAGCCACGGGTGTTTGTGCTGACAGCCGGAGAGAAGGAAAACGTCCTGGTTTTCCAGTGGAAAAGGTGACGTCAGGCCGGGTTGTGTCAGAAGTTGGGACAGCACACTTTGTAGTGCAGGAGCCCAACAGGAACTGCTCTGATTTTCTGGTTTTTGCTCAACACTTGACATGGCAATTGGAAAACTTGGTTTGGGAAGGACAAGACTTTCCCAAGTAATCAGTGTCACTGGTAACTAGCACCCCAAGAGGCTGGAAGAAATGGTGACCCCTGCAGAGGGAGGAGCAGGAGGTGCACAGCAGGTTGTGGGTTGTTGGAATTCTGGAAATTTAGATGTTAAGATTTTGGTTTATAGTAATCTATGTGGGGCAAGATGGAGACTTTAGGGTGGAGGTCAGCTGTTCAATTTTTCCCCTCCTTCTTCCTCCTTCTTCATGGGTTTGGGTTGTTTTCTGTAATTGGTTAATAAAGGCTGCATTGTGGACTTCAATGGTTAGTTATTGGGTTTAAAGCAAAAATAATTTAGGTGGCATTTCACAACTGGATGGATTGTCCTTGAAAAGACCTTGTAGAGATGGAGAGCTTCTTCATTTTGCACCTTATTAACTAGAGGTACTGCAGAACTCACAGCTTGTGAGACTGTAATAACAGGAGTTAATAAACATCTGAGTCCCAACATGAAAACTGTGACTCCTGTGTATTAATCCCAGCTCTAACACAAAATAAAAAAGATGGGTGATGGTACAGATGTGTCCTGCTGAATTAAACATCTGTACTGGGTTTACCTGTGATCACAGCAACCCACACTCGGTGCCTCCAGCACAGCAGGGGACAGTGGGACACCCACACCCCTAAACCCAGCAGAACAACACGGCCAGGAGAGATGGGAGGAGTGAAGGAGCCAACCCTGCCAGCATCAGCCCCCACTGAGACACCCCGAGAGATCAATGAGCATCTCTATTACAGTTCTGGTAAAGTTGTGCAGCCTACTCTTTCATTTCGAGTTAATTAACAGTAATGAGAATATTACATGGATTAGGGGGTGGCTCTTGTTTAGCAGAGCATCGACTTTGTTTGTCTATCAGGACTATTCTCATTTTACTGACTTGCAGATCCTCATTAGATATTAAAACAGGAACCTGCAGGGGAAAAGCCCTTCATCACATCTCTACTAAGCCGGTGTTTGCGTTGTGTAGGCTGTGGCACTCTCTAATTATTTCTAACTTTCATTAAATTTGAAGTTTCTTTCTTATTAAAACGTAATTAACTGGATGGGATTGGAGAGAAACCACGCTTAATATCAAAAAAAAAAAAAAAAATTTGCAGTGCAGCTGGAGGTGGAAGAGCTCAGGAACAAAAGCGGGGAGGTGAGACTGTCAATATTTTGAACCTTCTGACAAATCCCCAGACTGCTTCATTTTAAAAGGGCAGCAACAACAAACCTTCCAGAAAATTTGCTTTCATGTTTTCGTGCCCATCGTCATTTCTTTGCTGTTTGTTTGTTTTAAAATGCTCCGCTCCACTGGTGGCCATGGTATGCTGGGTTACAACACAGTGTTTCCAGACACGGAAGAATGTTTATATATCTGTGGGGAAACATTTAGCTATCTTTTAAAAATAAGCTATTTATGTATCTGGGTGTAAAAGACTGATGTTCAGTTCAGAGCCTCGTCCCATCAGCCTTCCCCCTGCTCTGGGTCACTGTGGTCATATTTACAGGGTAGATCTGGAGTTATTTTTTTTTTATGGTTGTCCTTGTAGCTGGAAGGCACCATCACCAACTTCAGAGCCATCATAACAAGTAAATTCTTAATGATGCCAATATCACATAGAATATTTGCAGGAGTTAGAAATAGAGCTGGATAAAATAGCTAAACAAATATCAATTTTAATTTTTTTTTATTTATTTTTTTTTTGGAGTGATTTTATTACAATCTGTGTTCAGTGTAAGAGCTCTTACTTAGAGCACAATGCATTACACCAGTCTTATATATTGAGAGAGATATATATATATATATTTTATTTTTTTTTTCCCCCATTTCACAGTGTATTTGCCTGATTGTGCTTTCTGCATTGCCTTAAAGATGAAGTCACTCTGTGTAAGTGAAAAACCAGAGCATAACTAGCCCAGACACCAGCCTGGTGTCTCTGCAGAAAGCAGAATCTCCACAAAGGAGCAGGACAAAGCTCACAAGTCTGTACTCATCCCACGGGAACGGCTGCTGTGTGCTCACAGCGCTGCTCCTGAGCCTCCCCACTGCATCCCCAGAGAATCCTGTCCGTCTGTCCTGGGGGCAGGGAATGGGCTCGGGCACATCCAGGGTTTGCACACAGGGGGAACTGCCAAGGGAGCAGATTTTTACCTCTGCAGAGAGTGACAGGACAAGGGGGAATAGTTTTAAACCAAGAGAGAAGAGGTTTAGGTTGCATGTTAGGAAGGAATTGTTCTCTGGGAGGGTGGGCAGGCCCTGGCACAGGGTGCCCAGAGAAGCCGTGGCTGCCCCTGGATCCCTGGAAGTGTCCAAGGCCAGTTTGTCTTGGAACACCCTGGGACAGTGGAAGGTGTCCCTGCCCTTGTCAGAGGGCTGGAAAAAGACGATCTTTAAAGTCTCTTCCAGCCCAAACCATTCTCTGATTCTATGAATAAAAACAAACCTGCCGGCACATGATTTGGGAAACAGATTTTTGACTTGACTTTCACGAGGGTGCTTGTAAGGTGACCCAAGGACAGCACAGAATCGGCTGCTTTGTGACGATATTTGCATTATTAATGTTATCACCATCCTACTAAAAAGCCTGAACAGCTACAAATGTATTTTAGGATTTTTATTTTGTGCAGAAATGCAGCGTACGCGGGGATTTATCTCCCTAACTCAGCCCAGGTTGGAACTGGAGACTTTTCCACGTGTCCTGCTCCTCCCGGGCTGCGATGGCCGCGATGATCCCTCAGCCCAAGCTGGTTTTTGCAGGACCCACTCACAGAAACGGCCGGAGCTGACGGATGCAGCGGGAAAATGATGTCCCACCTAAAGAAGGGGCACCTGCCATCCTGTCCCACCTGCGGCTCTGAGGATCGGGGCATTCCCGGCTCGGGGCAGCTGAGGGACACGGGCGGGATCGAGCCCATCCCATCCCTTTGGAATGAGCTGTTTGCTGCCTGAGCACAGAGCGCAGCTGTTCGTAAATGCCGGGTACCATCTGCTGGCGGGCGGGAGCAGTGCGGGACGGGCGGCGACAGGGACGGGGACAGGGATGGAGCGGGACAGGGATGGAGATGGAGACAAGACAGGGATGGGGATGGAGCGGAGACAGGGATGGGGCAGGGACAGGGATGGATAAAGCAGGGATGGGGATGGGGATGGGGCAGGGACAGGGAAGGAGCAGGGAAGAGGATGGAGCAGGGAGGGACAGGAGCTGGGAACATCGTCTGGAAGAGGGACAGGGATGGAGCAGGGAGAGGGGATGGGAGCATCATCTGGGACTGGAACAAGGACAGGGATGAGGCAGGGAGAGGAACGGAGCAGGGACAGGAGCTGGGAACATCATCTGGAACAGGGACAGGGATGGAGCAGGGACAGGGATGGGAGCATCATCTGGGACTGGGGAAATGGTTGGGGCTGGAAGCATCCCCAGGCACTCCGAGGATGGAGCAGGGCTGGGAACACCACTCAGATCTCAGAGCTTTGTCCACTGCCCGTGGAAGCTGAGTCCTGGTGTCGGGCTGTGCTCATCACATCATTCATGCCCATAAAATTCAAGCCCCACAGGGAGTAAATTAATGGTCTGAAAAATTCTACAAGAGAGCTGGGGGACTTTGTGCAAGGGCATGGAATGACAAGACAAGAAGAAAGGCTTCAAAGTGCCAGAGGGCAGGGATAGATGGGATATTGGACAGGAATTGTTCCCTGTGAGGGTGGGCAGGCCCTGGCACAGGGTGCCCAGAGAAGCTGTGGCTGCCCCTGGATCCCTGGAAGTGTCCAAGGCCAGGTTGGACAGGGCTTGGAGCAATCTGAGACAATGGAAGGTGTCCCTGGGTTTGGAACAAGGTGAGTGTTTGGACCCTTGCAACCCAAACCCTTCTACAATTCTATGACCTCATAAATTGACCTATAAATCAATGGGCAAATTAATCAGCATCTCAGTTTTGTGTAGGTGCCAGAGTTCACTGATTTCAAACACAGTTTTTATCAACTGACACATAAAAGCCATGTACAGAGATGCTTTACACAACTCAGTGCATGCAGATGTTTTTTCCAAGAGCTCTGGGGTGTCCAGCAGCAGCTTGAACCAGAACCATTCCTCACTTTAGTCACTTGGAGACCTCCTACCCCAGGGACTGTCCCCAGGCCTCAGAGCTGTCTCTACCTCTGGCCACCAGCTACAGATGCAGCTTGGCAAACTCCAGAATTGCTGAAACCTGTGATGCCGAGAAAAATAACATTTTTAAAGCATATAGAAAGAAACACCTCAATTTTGCAATCAAAAATCAAAAGGAGCGAGACTGCAAGGCCGTTTCAACAGTTAAATGGAGCGGGGTGAGGACTCGGGTTGCTAACAGCTGTTTGCCAACAGAACATTCTCTGGCATTTTCTTTGAGGAAAGCTCAAAAGGTCTTTTCACATTAACAGTCCCCAGAATGGGTGTTAAGTTTCCTATTATTGTAAGAGCAGCCTGGGAATCTCGGTGCCCTGCGTGGGAGCCAGATGCCCGGCCAAGCACAGGCAGCAGCTGGGGAACAGTTGAGATGTGCCCAAGAACCGCTGCCAATTGGAAGGAAGAAAAAATTCCCAAGGAAAAAGGAGTTTTCACAGGGAACTTTAAGTTCAGTCGGGGTGACAGAAACATGAATAAGTGATCATTTTAGTATATGGAGGGGTGAAAAAAAGGGGGGAAATATGTTTTAGTGATTCTGAAGAGACCAGAGTGAGCAGGGACACCGAGAGAGGAGCTGGGCTGAGGGAAGAGCTGCAGTGCTCCAGAACAGCTGCTAACGACCTCCACAATCCCTGGGAAAACAGGGGAGCTGAGCTGGGAGTGAGGTCTGTATGGATTCCACGCCCTCAGAGGAGAGAGTCTTTGATTTTTTGTATAACCTTGTTTCTAAGAACCAATTTGACTTTGATATCATCAGTACTTATTCCTCCAATTTCATTTTCCTCAGTAAGAAGAGGGAGCACACTCCAGGTCTGCAGCCTGTTGGGTGGCATCACTTTGGAGAACATCAGGCAGCTGTGAAAGAACTGAATGAGCCAAAAAGAAATTGCTCTGATCACCCTAATCAGCCAGTTCTCTATTGGTGTTTGCTATCTTGCTCCATCAAAGGAACAAATCACATCCACAAATTAAATGCAATTTAAGGGCACTCCAATATTAACCGAAGGGGGCTGCAGATGAAATTGTAGTAGCTTTGAATCTTAATTTTCAGCAATCACTGTCAATCACTGTCATTGCTGTCATTACTTTGGATGTGCAAAAAACAAGTTTTTCAAACAAGAAAGATGAATAAATAGTTAAAAATACAGGTGTATACAAATACTTCCTGTCTGTAAGAGAAGTTTGTCTGCTTGCTGCTTGCCAAGAGGGTTTTGTACTCTGATAATTCAAGAAAAAAAATTAAAAGTTTAAATATTTCTGCATTAATTTTGGTTTAAATAACCAACTTATAAAGAAGACTTTTCTCATGTCTGTGGCCAATATTTTTTTTCATGTGCTGCAGCAAGATAATAGAGACAATAATTTTTTTGCTGTTTTCTCACTCTGGAGATGCTGTGGGTGAGAAAGGAAAGGAAAGGAAAGGAAAGGAAAGGAAAGGAAAGGAAAGGAAAGGAAAGGAAAGGAAAGGAAAAAGGCCCACAGAGGATCATGAGTGTGATGGTGACCAAGTTTGCAGCCTCCTGGCTGTATTTTAGTTGGACGAGCTGTGACAACTCAAAAATCAGATACATACTGCTCACACTCACTTGGATTTCTGTGGTTATGCTGAAAAGCACCTCCTCACTCCTGTGACAGATTCCTTCCCCGATGGCCTCCCTGTTCCTCAGCCCAGCAAGGAGTTCTGCAGATGCTCTCACGATAAGCTTTGCAAAAATAGGCTCATTCTCAACTAATTCAGGCATTAAGATAAGCTGAGAGTCTAAAGCTTTATCTGAATCTGCTCACTGGATTCAGAGTGCACAGGAGCAGTTTCCACTGATACCTGCACACTGTAGATCAGCTCATCCCCTGCCTTCTGCTTGACATAATTACCTTAAATCGAATGACTGACAAGATACAGATTCTCCTAGTGCTGCCACTTATTATCAATTTTAAGTTGTAATTACTTTTTTTTTTTTTTTTTTTTTTTTTTTTTTTTTTTTTTTTTTTTTTTTCTTTTTTTTTTAATTCAAAAGGTCCCCAGCTTTCAGAAACAAGATCTTCCATCCCTACGATTCAGGAAATGAGATGCTGAGAGGAGCAGACACTGGCAGGGGTTTCTTTTCCTGCCTGTGATGTCGTTCTGTACACTGCTCTCATTCCTGTGATGGCTTAAACCAGAGAGCAGAGCTGGACTTTATCGTGGTGTCTATAGAATTATCTGCCTCAGCTGTCTGCAGAGAACAGCTGGGATGCAGAATTGCAGGCATTGCTAAGGAACTGCAGCAGCCAAAGGCATTTCAGGGATGCTGAGCAGCAATTGAATGGCCTGCACAGCTCCTGCTGCCTGCCAGCCCCCGCACGGTGCAGGGAAAGTGAAAACTGGCTTTTGCTGGCCATAAATGTCCCTTTGTGACAGCTCTGTGTGTGTGTGTGTGTGTGTGTGTGTGTGTTTCTGTGCTGTTCCCTGGCCACCAGCGAGATCATCTGACCCTTCAAGGGTTAACACCTCACTCTGTGCATGCTGCTGGCCTTAAAAGCAATTAAAAAGCTGAGAGATTGCACAGCACGTTCCCAGGAGCTTTTGCTAATCAAGGTGGATACCCCCAGCTAACTGTGGCTGGTTTGATTCCACTGAGAGATGCAATCCTAGTTCAAGTGGGCGTGTTTGAACTATATTTTGCAGTTAAAAAAAAAAATGCTACAAAACAAACAGCTCTTCCTGAGAACTCCATGAATTCACCAGAGCCAGTGTGGCTGAAAGCTGATTTCATTTTGTCCTGGCTGGAAGCCCTGACTGTGCTCTGTAAGAGCTGCAGATTCTGAATCCCTCCCTCCTCCCTGGGGATGCTCACCTGGAGAGGAGAAGGCTCCAGGGAGAGCTCAGAGCCCCTTCCAGAGCCTAAAGGGGCTGCAGGAGAGATGGAGAGGGACTGGGGACAATGGATGGAGGGACAGGACACAGGGAATGGCTTCCCACTGCCAGAGGGCAGGGATGGATGGGATATTAGGGAGAAATTCTTCCCTGTGAGGATAGGGAGGCCCTGGCAGAGGGTGCCCAGAGAAGCTGTGGCTGCCCCTGGATCCCTGGAAATGTCCCAGGCCAGGCTGGACAATGGGGCTTGGAGCAGCCTGGGACAGTGGAAGGTGAAATTATGCAGCAAAGAAACGAAGGTGATTTTCCTGCAGAAACAATAAAGAACAAGAGCACTGATGCTCAACAAAAACTCCTTAAATGAGCCCCTGATTTGGCACTGCAGCCTCTTCAGGCTTTTCATGCAGAACTAGGGGAGTCTAATCTGATTTAAAATGCATCCAAACTCGCAGCAGCAAGCAGCAGGGAAGCAGGACAAAGCTGACATCCAGACGGGCAGCTCTGGGAGGGGACCTGGAGCTGGGACAGGCTGGGACACCTGAGGGTCAGTGTCTGTCTGCAGGCACCTCACTGCAGCCAGGGCAACCTTCCAGTGCCACCAACAGCACCAAACATTGTCCCACTTCCAGCCACTGGCTCCAATCCCATCTCCTCTGCCTGACTGGGGCTCGTGGCCACCTTGATCTCAGTTTCCCAGCTATGGAAATAAGAGAAATTAAAATGCTTCTGTGGGTGCCGGGCAAATCTAGAGCAAAAGTGGTTAAGATAAGGGAAAAAAATAAATTAAAAGAGAACTATTTTAAGCCTGTGGCTGACTGTATTTCTTGGGCCCAGTGCAGCCCACAGGCCATCTGTCTCCTGGAGAACTGGTCTCTGAGACTGGGCACAGGCAGATCCTCGAGCACACCAGGGCTAAGAAATCAGCTCCAAGACGGGCAGCAATGTTTTATGTGCTGGCTCAGGACACCATCCATGGGCAGTAATCCCCTCCTCACCCTCCTGAGGAGAGCCAGCTGAAGGAGAGGTCACCAGGATTTGCCCCGAATAGCCTGGGCTCACAGTGCAGGCTGGAGCCAGGGGCTGGATAAGCATAAAAAGCTTTGGATAAGCCATATTAAAGCAAAGGTCAGATGAGATCACTCGACTCCTGATCAGTCATGAGCTGAGTATTGTTTTCAGTTTCCACGAGGGATCCTGACTTTTGAGGAGATGGGTTTTCCAGGGACTGCTTCTCTCTGATGTTAACAGGAGATGTCAATTCAAAGCAGTTTTTTTCCCTCCTTGTCATCATCCTCAGAAGAGTCCCAACTCTGAAAAACTTCTTGGCCTGCACAGCCCCTCATTTATCACAGCTGAAATTACCAGCAACGGGTGAAACTCTGCAAACCCCTCCTCATTTAAAGAGCACCAGACATATGTATGCTGGCATTCAGGAGAAAAATCTCCCAAATCTAGAAAAAACAGGTTGGAAGCTGTTGGGAAGATGCATTAGGAGAAACCCCTCCTTGTCCTAAGCCTCGGGGTGAGTGAACCAAACCAACCCAGGGACAAACCTCTCCTTTTCATCTGCTGCATAAACCAATGCAAAGGAGCCTGGCAGATCTCTCCTCCTCATACCCCTGATTACAGGAATGCTGATAAACCTCTGCCAATGCCCCCAGGCACAGCCCTGCTCGGATGATTTCCCCAGAAACATTTTTTTCCTGGCCCAGTTCACTGCCCCACTCATGGATTTGCTTCATCTCACTCACTGATTTGCTCTTTCCAGAGTCCTAATCACTGAAACAGAGTATTTCACAAAAGCAGACGTGTTTATCCAATATGAGGAGTCAGAGTTGGCTGGGACAATGTGGAAACAAGTGATGGGGACTGCCAAGTACTCACGAGCACTGTTAATGGTACAGTGCAAGAGAGATGTCCAAAAAGCTCCAAAGAAGTTAAACTTAACCCTTAAGGACTGAATGAGTCTTCAAATGCTCAGCATAAAGTAAAATTAGAGCAAAACTTACCCTGCTGATTAAGGCCGGTAATCACCAGAGTGTGAAGAGGAAATTCAGAGATTACTGAATTACTCCTATTAGAAATGTCATTCCAGTGACACGTTAAGGATGAGAACTTCAATTTAGTAACTACACCCTTGTGGAGATTTTACTTTCATTGGAAAGCCCCCCCAAAATTGTCAAAAGTTGCTAAAATGAGATGAACATCTTCAGGATCTCAAGAATATGTTGCAAAAAGCTCTCTTAAGGTTGGGAGAGCACAGGAGCAAAGGCACAAATCAAAAGTTTCTTTAGGGAAGATGAGGCTCTGACCTGGCTGAAGAGATACCAGCCAGTCCTGAGCTCCAGATCTACAGACACTGATTTTTTTTCACTGAAAATCAGAAACTCAGGATGACTGACCCTGCTTAAAACACGACATTGAATCTCTCCAATGAAGGCAGCAGCAATCAGTGATTTGGACACCAGGCTTGTTTTTTTGGGTTGAGTCTCTGCCAGTGTTCAAATACCTTCCCCCCCTTGAGCATTTAAAGGAAAGAATTAAAACCATTTTGGTGAGGATGAAAGGCAGGAAGTCCTCGGAGAAAGGAAAGAGCTTCAAGAGAGAAATTCCTCTTCCCCTGTCAAACATTATCTCATACTTGCAAGGCTTTTGGGCTTGCAGCTAAAAGGGTCATTTAAACAGAAATATTGCCTGTGGGGCTAAGTCAAGCTGCTACAAAAGACATAAGGAATTTTAGGAAAAGTGCACTCCTTAAGGGATTACTAGTGCTAAGTGTGGGAAAAAAGGAGGGTTGGGTGGCTAAAAAAGAGGGCAGGGTTAGATGGGATATTGGGAAGAAATTCCTCCCGATGAGGGTGGGGAGGCTGTGGCACAGGGTGCCCAGAAAAGCTGTGGTTGCCCCTGGAAGTGTCCAAGGCCAGCCTGGACAGGGCTTGGAGCACCCTGGGACAGTGGAAGGTGTCCCTTCCCACAACAGGGGGTGGCACTGGATGAGCTTTAAGGTCCCTTCCAGCCCAAACCATCCTGTGATTCCACGATAAAATGCTCAGCCCCATCCTCCCACTCTCATTCCTCTGCTTTAGTCTTGTTCCAGAAAAGTGCATCACCTGTCTCCCTTGGAAACCCGTCCCTATGGCAACATGCAGGAATATCTCCATGCAGACATGTCAGAGCTTTGACAGCCCCTTCTTTTCGTGACACTTCTCATGGCACCGTCCCGAGGTTGTCGCGGAGATGATGGGAGCTCGCCTCTGTCAAGACACCACTTGGAAAGATTTTCCACTGAGAACTTGTTTTTGCAGTCTTTCACTCTCCTGGCTCTTGAACTCTCAGTCTGTGTATCGCAACTGTGATTTTATCTGAAATGTGTTGCAAAATCCATGTTATTTGCCTTTATCAGCAAAAACCCATAACCTCAAATGAGACGTTTTTGACAAGACCTACTTTCCATGAAGCCACCCTGCCAAGCACCACGAGCTGCTTCTGTGCTTCTTTCCAAACTCAATCCCACACTGCCTTTTCACTTGTGGGTTTTTTTTCTCTCAGATGCTAAGAAAGAGCACCTGCACCTACGCCACCAACACCGGGAATTTCTCACTACACTCTTTATGGGATTAACAGAGTTATCATTTTCCCCCACTCTGCTGAGTAAATATGCCACAGCTGAGCATGGCACAAATTTACCAATTAAATATACCCCGTGCACTGCTGGCTGTGGGTGATAAGAAGGAGTGTATGTGCATGCAGGGTGATAACCTTGGGCTCCAGAAACTGCAGTCAGCAATTCTGATTTCAGAAGCACAAAACTCCTCCCCAAGGATGTGTTACCAACCACAGCCAACAGCTCCAGGCTGTGTCCTAAACATCTGTAGGTCCAGGAAGGTCAAGACCCTTTGGAGTGATGCTCACAGTGAAATTTGTCACAGCTGGACTTTGCACACAAAGACACGGTAACACAGGCTGCAAGCTTGTTTTTTGTTTAATCCCTACTGGACAGAAATGCATGACTAAAATTTCACATGAGGAAAAAAGGTTAAAAATAAACTGTGGCTTGTGACAGCAAGATGTACTTGAAACTTTAAATTGCACAGCCAGTATGGAGCTGATCTTGTCTGATCTAGATTTTAAAGGCCACAAGAATTGCTTATTCCTCACCAAAAACAAGGGACAACTTGGTACCTTGCACTCACTGTTGAAGAAAGCTAACATAAATTAAGTGGTACATTCTCGCTCTTACAGAGAGCACAAGGCCCTCCTAGGCTGTGCCCTCTGAGCCTCTTGATGCCCTTGAGAAGACCAGAAAAATCAGGGAATGCTTTTTGTACAGCCAAATGCTGTTTGTACAGCCAAAACCAAGGGGATAGAAAGGAATAATGGCTGAGAGTTTCTCTCACTCAGAAATCATGAATCTCTTTGGAGAGCCTTCCTTGAAGGTAAGAGGGCAGAGTTACACTCAAACCCAGCACTTACTCAACTGAGCCACTACATAAATCCAGCTGATAGAAGAGATGAAAAACAAGTCCTGTCATTTTGAGTTGCAGCAGAAAGTATTTCAGCATCGGCCTCTCTGCTGTTGACATTGAGGGAGGGAGGAGGAGCCTGTGGCTGCAGCAGGAATTAACCTCAAAACAACCAACTTTGCATTGCACCTGTGACTGGGAATAGCTCTGAACAGTCATGGCAATAAAAATTTAAAGTAGTTTCTGCATTTTTCATGGAGTTTAAAAAATATTCCTTCTATTTTGTTTGGGCTTTTTTCCTCTGTGCTTGTCTTCCTGTTAATGCTTATGCCAAGAACCATCATGAAACCGCTCTGAAAACACCAATCCAGAAAAGTGGTTAATCCTTCCTAGATACCCACATGCAGGCTCACTTCAGGGTCACAACTGGGCAGGAAAAATTTCCTTTTTTTTTTTTTCTGTAAAAAGCAAAGCAGGGCCCGTGATGAGCTGGGAGGCAGGATGGGATGGAGGCGGTGGGAGCTGCCTGAAGATCCCAGTCCTGGCTGCCGTCAGGAACGACAGATGGTGTTTGTCAAGAGGATAGAGATTTACCTTCTTATTTTACCAAGGAAATATAACAGCAAGAACACTACCAACATCCACTATTTTATCCAACAGATTTAAGAAACATATCCCACATTAAAAAAAAACAAAAAAACAACAACAACAACAAAGCCCAACGGGATTCCTGCAGGAAAACAAGAGCGCCAGATGCAGCTGGAAATCCCAATTAAAAGAAGCAGTTGTGTTTACCAAGAGACAATGTCAGCCATTGCATGTAATTTATTTTCTCATTAAGGAAATGCACTGAGCATATACAGAGATTACATTCAATACAGATTTATCATTACAGAACCGTACGGAGATAAAGATATAATCAATACCTGCCTCCCGTAGCAGAAGAGATTGAAGGAACTGCTTCAAGCTGAGAATGAAATGAAAATACTTACACCAATTTAGGTGATTTTTATACAGATGAGACGCAGGAGTCCAAATTAACATTCTCAGCCAAGATCTGCTGCATTGTTGCAATCTTTATATTCAACAGCTTTATCAGACTGGTGCCTAGAGACTAAAAATAGACCAAGCTGCCTCGTCTGAGCCCACCTGAACAAAACCCCAGGAGAACCCAGGCAGTCTGAAGCCACAATCTACACGAGGTGATGGAAGGATCCACACTGGGGAAAGAGCACAGTAAAACAAGGAGACAGCTTGGCCCCTGTGACAGGCAACAGCCACAAGGCAGGCAAAGGGCTACACTCTATGGGGAGGGTTCACTGACTGACCGTGAAGCAGCTCTCTACAGTTTGCAACCTTAATAAAATTTTGGTCAACGTGAAGAATTCCACTACACACTGCCTGGAACTGATTTTTCAAAGAATTATACTGAAAAAAGTCACAACACAAAGCTAGGGGGAAAACTACTTTGCCACGTATTTTGTGAGTTCCATAAATTTGATGACTTAACCGTTTTTCCTACTAGGCAACTGGAACTAGAACTGGAAAGGGAAGTAGACCTAGCAGAACTAGAACTGGAAAGACCTCCTCTACTTCAGTTACCTGCTGGACTTACAGCCAATCCTGTGCATGTTGTATGCCAAGGGTTGGACCAGATCATCACAGCTGGACATTAAAATCTACAAATACCACTCATCTGCTTGTCTGGTGCTCTGAGTTTTGGATCAAAGGAGGTAGTGATGCACAATGCCTTCTACTATGTGACCCCTTCTGGATCATTTACTTGGTAAAACTGCCATGAATGGGTTTATTAAAAAGACTGTTTTAGTCCCTTATGCCTCTCAATACCTCCAAGTAATTTCATTTACTTTGCAAAATGAAAAGAATACATAAACCACCTCAACTGAATCACATCACTGAAGGAGGAGATATGTATAGATATATACACTCTTAGCCTCAAAGATTGCAGTTTAGGACAGTGGAGAATTATCTAGATAAATAAAACCTCAAGAAGAATTATAAACTCAAGTTTTAATTTGCCTACAAGACAGGGATTAATCACTTGTTTTTAAAACCAGCAGGGGAGATAAATTGAGCCAATCTTTGGATGGAGTACCAGTTCAAAAACAACTTCCAAACTCTTCTTTTTTCTTCTTCTTCTGATGCTGTGGTAAGATTCTCAAAGGATCAGAAAAGAGAAGACTGGAAGGTGTTTTTTTCCAAGGAAATACATAAATACAAAAGCACAGAACCATTGAATGGGTTGGAAGGGACCTTAAAGACCATCCAGTTATAGCCCCCCTGCCAGGAATATATCACATACAACACAACAGACCTCCATGCATTATTCTCTTAATGACCTTCTCTTACCAGTTTGTATTAATACTAAATCATCTGCATTTCAGCTTTCCTGGCTTTGTCCAGTACCCCAAAGCTCCCTGAAAGATTAACTTGCTTTGCTAGAATTTTCAGTCACTTTGTGCTTAAAAATTTTAGCTTGCTTTTGAACATCTGCCAACAGTAAACAGCATTTGGCAGACATTTGCCCTTTGCCTTAGTACCAGGCTACCTTCAGCAAAGATTTCTCCTTATCTAAATTGCAGGAAAATGTTACATATTCGCACAATCAACCCCTCAGGATAAACAACTGGGCAGCCCTTTCTTACACAGAGATCAAGACCTATTTAGCAGATGAAACAATTTTTTATCTAAACATCTGTCAGGTCTTCCTACAGCTTTTTGCCTAGTGAGATATATGGTACACAGAGCATGATTAGGAAATATTATCATCCCTTGCTAAGAAGGCAGAGTTGTTGCTTCAGGATATTCTGTTTTGTTTTTTTTTTCTTTTTTTTTTTCTCCCCCTCATGTCAGCTTCAACAAGGGGTGGCAGAGCAGCGTGAAGATGAGGAGGGATACGTAGCTGCTGCAGCTGGTGACCCTGGGAGCCAGGCTCTTGGCGTTGCAGTTGTTGGAGTAGCAGCAGTGCACGCTCACCCCGGGCGCCCTCGCTCCGTCCCTCCTGGCCCGCTCGCAGAAGGACCTGAACGAGCAGGACTTCATGATGCCACCTGGAACAGAGCCACAGTGAGCCCAGAGGGGCTGCAAACAGCCACCTGCCCCCACCTGCACCCCCTCAGCACCAGCCTGACCACCCAGCACGGAGCAACGACCTCGGGTTTGGCTGCTCCTCACAGATAAACGAATACGACCACAGCAGCACACCAGCAAGCTCCCACTTAAATAACTCGAATTTATCTCAGAGGCAACTGGTGCAGCTTAAATGTCTTTGGATGTGCCCAAGTGCAGGGGCTCGTTAGCTTCTTTCCCATCCTGATTTCCAGCTAAGTCACTTAAGTAAGAAGTGGGCAATACTTAAAATGCTTCATTCCAGCTTTCACACAGAGTGGGCGCAGCTCATCGCGGCACACCGACAAAACATTCCCAGCGGGACTTTGTGTCAACAAAAACTAGGATTGAGATTTATTAATGGGGTTTATTTTGAGAGGAGACATTTATTTTTGGTTTTCTCCTTAGCTTACTATGCAGTCTTCTCTTTCCAACACTGATTATTTCTTTTGTGGCAAATGCAACAAGTCTGACACATCTGTGACACTTACTTGCTTGTCCTCTAATGACCGCACACGCATCTGCATGGCCTGGACACTGCTGACTTCCTTGTCTGTTGCAGTCATCATCACTAGAACCTACACAGGTGTAACACTGCAGTGCTTCACCTGGGTCAAGGGAGAAGAGACCACTTCAGAGTTTGCAAGTAGTATTTAAAAATATCAATCTTTCTAGTATGGTTTCAAGCACACGTGAAAAAAAAAATTGCAAGGAAGTTTTGGAAAATCCAAGGGTTTGCAAATCTTATCAATGTTTCTTTTTTAGAAATGGTTCAGATACTGATAATTAAATAATAGTAAAGAAAACCCCAACAAATAATAAAAAATAATCAACAGATTATTTAGTTGTTATAATCTGCACTTAAAATAATACAAGAAACATTCCATGTTCTGTAACTGCATCCCTATCTTCTTGTAAGAATATAATACAAGAAACATTTAATACAAGAAATAAAATAATACAAGAAACATTTGATGTTCTGTAACTGCATCCATCTCTTCTTGTAACACTTTCAGAGCAGAGCCCACAAGCTGTTTTTTGCCCCCCTCCATCATGCTCTTTGGTCCACAGTACCATGAAAAAGCACATTGTATACACATAAAACCTTACAATGATCCAATTTTCCTTTTCTCCTAAAGTATCAATTCAGCTGGGAAGCAGAAGAGTGTTATCTTGAGTTTTGCTCTTGTTTAAACATTACAACCAGACCTCAACGCTCTTTCTTTGCCTCAAACTACATGGTATTTTCAAAGGCAAACATGAATTTGAAAGGTATTTAAAATACCACACTTGAAGCTTGCAGAGCAGAAATCCCACCCTTGCTATCAGTGGGGACATCTGAACCTGCTGGCACACATATTGATCTTTACAGAGGTGCAGTTCTGTGCTGCCAACCACACACACAAAATGAGACCTGAAACCAACCCAACCCAGGAGAGGAGCCCAAACAGCAAAGAGGCTCAGCCACGCCTGAGGCAGGAAATGCAAATTAAGTAAAAAAAGGAAAGAAAAAAGGAGCTGACTTACTTTTGAGGACAAAAAGGGAGCTGACAAGAACCAGGCTGAAGACTGTCCACATCATGGAGATCCAAGAGATGCACCATTAGCCAAAGAAAGCAGTTTGTTTGCTATTAGAGCCTTAATGCTTCTCCTACATCCCTAATCCTGTGCAGAGGATAACTTACAGGATAAAGAGGTGTTCGAGAGTGCTACTTATCGAGCTTATTCTGGCTGCACCCCTGATCACACCAACCTCATCTCCACCAGCCCTGCAGGCAAATTCTTCCAGGAGGAGCAGGAAATGTATTCACCTTTCAGTGCCAGACATGCTTAAAAACCATCCTGTCACCACATGCCACAGCCTCCGACTCCTCCAACAGCCTCATTACATTTGCCCATGGGATTTGCTGGATCAGGGTCAGAGCATTAAATATTTTGGAGGATTAAGCCTATGCTTGAGACTTGAGTGGTCCAAATCCAACACACATATATATATATGTATATTTAGAGAGACAGTAAGATATAGACCTAGATATGTGCACATAAGCAGCAGACTCTTGTGACCCACAAAGTGTTCCAAGCAGCGACCCATGAAGTGCTTTCTGTGCAAGAATTAATTCCCAAGAGCATCTGGTGCTGAAATAAGCAAATGAAGGACACAAAACAGAGCCATACTTATCTTCAACTTTCAACGAAAAAATTTATTTACAATAGAGAATTTCATTTGTGACATGCATTTTCCTTTTTTTTTTTTTTCCTTTTTTTATTAGATTTTATTTTACAAATCAGCAAATGCAGATAAAGTTTACATTCCTTAAGGCAAGAGTCCCCATGCAAGTAATACATGTTTATATTAAATCCAAAAGACATCCAACATGGGAACTCATGTACAAAGGGAAGGCTAGGATCAGCAATTGGTAATTTCTTAGAGAACTTGACAATCTCCCTGATACAGGAACTTTGAGATCAACTTGCTATGAATTATACTATGAAAATGCAAACAATAGCAAGAAATTCTGATAGTCATCTTAGTACTGCATACAATTAAATCAACTTTATTTAGAAAGAAAAATACAGTAGTGCATACGAAAAAGTGAAAATATAACCTGTCCACATAAATGTATGGACATCAGTGTGCCAATGGTCATATTGCACTCAATATTGAAGTCCAGAAATTTGGTTAAAAGTTAGCTTTTCCCCATTTTGGCAATCAGTTCATCACAAATCTTTGTTAATTCTTCTATCTCTTTATTCTGGAAAATAAAATGTGAAGTATTATGAAAAGGATTGCTGCATTAAGATGAGGGGTTTTTATTTAATTTTAATATTATCTAACTCGTGGGAGAGGTGTGGGAAAATTAACTTTTCTCCAGTGCTGAGAACAGGAGATCTATACATATAGACACGTGCAGATATAGTACAACTAAGTGTTCACATTCATACTACAGCTACACGCATTCAAACAAATGCTTCCTTTGTTCCAAATACAGCTCCTCCAGTTCTAATAAATCAAATTTAGCACCAAAGCAGACAGCTTCACAGCAGTCATTCCCAGCACACCACAATAATACATAGTGGAATTTTGTTTCTAGGCTGCACTTTTCTCTTTTTTTTTTTCATGATTTTCACCCTGCCTTGCAGAGCTGCAAGCAAGGACGAGCTGTCCTATGCCAAAGCAAGCTCCCTTGGCTGAGCTAGAGAACACAGAGATATAAATAGGCATTTCCTACAGACACTTTGGAATTAGCATTGGAATTACAGCTAGCACTAAAAAGGGAAACAGAACCTGAGATAAAAACTAAAGCAAAGTCTGAAACCTGAGAGCTGAAGCAAACCAAGGCCTGGGCTGCAGAGCTGCACCCCGAGCTCCGGCCAAGGCTGAGCCAGCCCCAAACACTTGGGCTCAAATCAAACCTGGGTCCAGCTGGTGCACACGGGGGTTTTGCCTTAAAAATTTGTGGAGTGCTGCTGTCCCCAGGGCCAGGGAGCTGCAGGACAATCCTCAGGCAGAGCTTGGCTCTGGGGAGGGCAGACTCCTGATTTACCTTTTGTTCCAGTGTTCTCTCCAAGGCATCCACTTTGAGCTGCTCCTTCCGAAGGCTGGCCTGGTACGCTGCCTGCTCCTGCTGGGCCTTGCCTCTCACTTGTGCAATTTCAGCATTGGCTCTGCAGAAAACACAGGGCTTGGTCACATCAGGTTCTCTGCAGGAAAGGGCAGAGGGTGCCCAAGGGTGGACAGCACCTTAACAAATGGGGGGAGAGGGCAGGGCTGCCTTCTGCACATCTTGGGTATATTCTGAGACTTGTTCCTAAAGGCTTTTCACAACTCCCTCTCTTGCTCAGCAGGGGCTGCAAAGTCCTTTCTTACTGTCTGTGCTGCTCCCTTCACGCTTCTCTCAGGTATCTCTGCTGGGGTCTCAAATATGACCCAGGCAGAACTGTTTTATGGCAGTTTCCAAACCTGATCTCCAGTTCAGGGGACTGTACTATGAGTTCTGAACTCGATTCCTAGAAATGTTTAATTGGTCATTATGTGGAAATCTAGAAAAAGAAACTGGGTAATGGCTTCTTTCTTGATCCTCCCATGAAAATACATTAAACAAAGACACTAGTTCAATATAGAAATTTAAGGTGTTCTGTATGGTCAGGAGCTAGAAGAAACACCAGCACGTTGCAGAAATTCTCATTACTGCATTTCTTTCCACCCTCTATCACTGAGCAGCCTGTGCTTTGCATGTTGCAGGATCAGTTTGGGAGGTGAGATCCAGCCATGGGAACCCTTCCTG
The DNA here is from genome assembly GCA_013397395.1 of Sinosuthora webbiana. Classification (NCBI taxonomy): domain Eukaryota; kingdom Metazoa; phylum Chordata; class Aves; order Passeriformes; family Sylviidae; genus Sinosuthora; species Sinosuthora webbiana. The sequence goes on along the minus strand of VXBN01015482.1, from coordinate 292,828 downwards.
CAGCATGAACTCCTGAACAAATGTGTACAATCCATGCACCAGCCCTGGAAGTGTCCAAGGCCAGGTTGGACAGGGCTTGGGGCAACTTGGCACAGTGGAAGGTGTCTCTCACCCCATGGCGGGGGGTGGAACAAGATGGTTTAAAATCCCTTCCAACCCAAACCATTCTGTGAATCCATGACTCAATTACCTGTCCAGTTTTTCCTCAGCGTGAATTTTGAGTGCCTGATACCTCTGCTCTTCCTTCTTTACTCGTGACAAATATTCCTGCGCGCATTTCTTCAACACCTCTTCATTCTTAAAAGAGAAGATGACATCAAATTTAATCCAAGAGCTTCCAATGCAGGACAGGCACCTGTTTGTGGGAGTCACACACAGCTGTCTAAAGGGTTGCAGTCGAACACTGACACCCCCACAGAGGCCTCCTGAAGGAGAGTATTACACAATGCAAAGAGCTTTACGTTTTTGCATTTGATAGCTGGCTGCAATCCTTCACCTGAGGATTATGCTCTGTCATGCAGGACATCAGAATTAGCTGGAAACACAAGTCCTGCCTTCTGTTCAGCAGCACAGCACGTTCTGGCACACAGAATCCGCTCAGCTCTGCTCTTTAAAGGAGATGTTAACGTGACTCACCTTCCGAAATCCCTCCAGGACCTCTTTCATCTTCTCGTATCTCCTGAAAAGATCCGCCAGGGATTTCTCCACTGAGTTTAGATCGGCCAGAGCTTGCTCCTTCTCCACTATGAGCTGCTGAACAGTGTGGTGGGAGACAGATTTCTCTCTCTGTTCATCCTCTGAAAGAAGAGAGGGGTAGGAAAAAGAGAGGTTTTCAGAAGGGCAACAGGAATCAGTCTGCTGATTTCACTGTCATCAACAGTTTCTACTGTACTCTGCCCTACTTGTGTATTAGCAAGTTTACAGGATCCAGAAAAGTCAGATTTATATAAAGACACAAGCCTGTTTTGGAAAACAGTTGCTAAATACAGTGATATTTAAATATTTTGATGTTGGGGGAAAATGTGAATGTATCTCTGTACTGATGATTTCTTCACTCTGAACTCGGCTGTTCCCATGAAAGGGGAGGTGTTGGATTTCCCCTGTTTGCCTGAAGATGCACTAGCTGAAGGAAAGGACATTAATGCACATTCCTAGCACTGGCCACAAATTATTTGCCCTTGCTGATAAATGCCTGTCATCTCCTGGCATCTTCTAAGCCTGCACAAACAAGGCACTTTGTTCAGTGGAATCCAACTCCAATTCTTCCCTTGGAAAAGCAGTGTTTCACCAGCTCCCAGCATTACTGGAGCAAGTGGCAGAAAGGAAATCTAACAGCAGACAGACTTCCTAAGTGTAAAAAAACTGCAAAAAACATCTGCCAAGCTCCTCCTGTGTATAGTTAAATTTGAGCCAGGGACAGTGGGAAGAATATAACAGGAATACAAATCCATATGGAGGAAGAATTTTCAAGGGAATTGACCTCATAATAAGTTGGAACATCCACATAACACTGGAAGAAAAGGTCTGGCATTGTCTTTTAAAATGCTGCATTGTTTCCTTCACATCCTAAACTATGATTCTTGTGTCCATGGTTTCAGGGCTACTTAGAATGATAATGAAAGGAAAACCCACCCACAAAACACAGAAGTTTTATATTTTCCTTAGTTTATGATAGAAACTAAAATGAGGTAAAAAGTTCTCCTGTGGAAAAAGCATGGGACAGTTCACAATGTACAACTTTTCATTTGGGACTTTGCATTTGGAAACATAAAGAACTAAACAAGTTTGGGTTTTTTATTTGAATAGAGTATTTGATCTGAATTATTTATAGTGCTGGTCAGCTCCAAAATGCCAAAGGTGATACTGTCAATTCCCAAACTGAGATTAATCTCTTCTTTTTGCATATTCCATCCAAAAAATATACATTTTTGCTGGCCTGACCAAGGCCATGCTGTGCATCAGCTCCTGGGCTCCTCTGCTCACCCCTGACAGCACCTGCCTGGGGCAGAGCCTGACCTGAGCTTATTTTGCTCTGTGTGATACAGAAGATCAAAAGAACCAGAGAAGTTCTCAGGACCTGCTTGTAACACCTTTATTTTACTGGTGAACAAACACCTTTGACATGGCAGAGAAGCCCAGAGTCCTGTAATACAACATCACTTGGATATATTGAACACTTTATTAAAAATAAACATTCTTTTCTATTTTGCTTTCTTAACGCCACCCTGTATTTCCTCTGTAATGTCAAAACTAATGTGTTCTCAATAAAAACAAAAAAACAGTTGTTGTCTTTTGTTTATTTTTCTAAGCCTCAGACGCTGTCTCCCTGTGTTCCAGCACTAGATTTGTTTAATCATGCTGGAGATTACACCCTGCTTAGATAATTCCAAACCCCTTCCTGGCAGGATCCTGATCTCTGGCAACACTTCTGTCACTGCAGCTCCAGGCAGGGCAAGAGATCCCTTTACATGATCATCCAAAATACTTTACTGGATTTAATGTCACATCTCTACTTTTTGTGAGACTGTTGTCTCAGATATTTTAGCAACTTCCTTATTTGTTTCCAGGGTGATGACGAAGTTAGTAATTCATGTCACACCCCCTCACACCTACTGAGCTCCTCCTCCTCTTCCTCCCAGCACATTGCAGTCCCTCCTTTCTCTGCAGCTGGATCAGCTCCTCCAATACTCAACCCCCACCACCATTTAAACTCAACTCATGGGAAACTGGTGCAAATGCTACAGAATCACAGAATGGTTTGGGTTGGAAGGCACCTTAAAGCTCATTTAGTTCCACCACCCTGCCATGGGCAGGGACACCTCCCACTAGACCAGGTTGCTCCAAGGTCTGCTCCCAAACCAAAGTGGTTAAATACAACAAAATGCAGACCCTTGGCTGGAGGGGGACTAGAGTTTTATGTGATATTTCCATTATATCATAGAATGGTTTGGGTTGGAAGGGACCTTCTATTTTCTAAGACTATGATTTAGTTCCAATAAAATGTGCTGGTAACAGTCAGCCAGTCAAATCTTAGATAAGCGGTTACACATCCTTAATTCTAAATACATTTACGAGGTTATGTGATCGAAATATTTGAATTAAATGACTTCCACGTCTGCAACACACCCTGCCCAGGGCTCACCAACAATAAACAGCAGTATGCTCAGGACTAACACTATCCAAATTGACAGAATCAGAGCAGCACCACGGCAGATCCGCTTTCAGGCTCAGCTCACTACTACTCACATGACTTAATGGGAATGCAGCAAACAGAGAACAAAAGCAAAAGAAACTAAAGATGCAAAATGCTGGTGTGAAAGTTGGTGAAAAGCTTTACTTACCAGGCTTGCCTGTTTTGTTTTTGCAAGCAAATAGCAAGAAGCAACGAAAACGGAAGCAAAATAGAAAAATCGGGAATTGTTAGGAAAGCAGCAAATAAGTAATGCAACAACCTGTAATGCACAAAGCATAACATCTGTTTGTTCTTCACAAGGAGAATTTCATCATGTACTCAAATGTAAAGTAGAAGGATACATTTCCAACAGGAAAAAAACAAAACAAACCAACATTAGAAGTCTGTCAGTGGACTGAACTGGGGTGGGGATTTTGGCTGTGACCCAGGTGTGTGTTGGGTTGGGAACACTGGGGTCACCCAGGCTCTGCTCTGTGGATGTCACAGCAAACATGGGCACCAAGCACAAAGCAGCAGCACAGCCTGGAAAGCCTGGTCTTTCCTCTCCCCCACTCCTCAGTGTAAACTAAAATGTGTTAGGGGTTGAGGCAAGTCTAAGAAAAAAAAAGGAAAAAAAAAAGATAAAGCACCAGTAAAAAATACACCAAGTGCCACCAAACAGAGATCTCCACACTGACAGCTTGCAAGCTCTGGCTGCACAGTGTGCCATGAAGTCATCACAGCAGCTAAGTTGGGTAATTTTGGGTTCCATATATGACAGTAAATACTAAACCTTCCACAGCCCTTGGAATCAAAGGCAATCACTGTTTGCAATGCACATTTTTCAGTGCCTTTGGAAGCAAACATAGGGAGTCATATATTGTTAATATGGGATATTTTCAGTATTCATTATGCACACACCAGCCTACAAAAAGCTCAGCAGGACCTATCAACCTCACTGAATATTCATCAAAGGGATTGGTGAAATTGGTTTATGTGCAGTGCCCTTCTAACAGGGTTGTACAAATAGTTCAGAAGGGTTAAATGATAAACAGAAACAGCACAGGCATTTCTTTTGTTAAGATGCATATTCTGCTTTAGCACTGAGGCATTACTGGGATAACAGGTCACTGAGTACATGCAAATAACAAACACACATTTTCCTCCACATGTGGCATTCGGATGAACAAATTCCTTTATCAGAAGGGACAGCAATTTACAAGAAACGGCATGACAAAGTGGGACAATTAGATCAAAAATTCACATTAAATGCAGGGAGAAGCCTCACATTTAACGTATTACCATGCTGTATGATTTGCATACTGCTCTAATTAACACAGAAAGGATGTTTTCTGTGTCACTGTTGTTGGTTCAGTTCCTTTGCTAACGGACAGCAAATTAAATTACTTAGAGTCATAGCCCTTAAAAACTCACCACAGAGCATGTGAAAGGCTCTGATACTCTGAATCTGAAGTTTAAAGGTCTGTTTACTCATAGTCAATGGCCCAATACTTATTGAACCTTCATTTCTTTACAACAAGAGGAAGTGGCAATGGTGAAATGTGTACACCAAGACTGTGCCTCTGCCTCAGGATCCCTGTTCTGTATTTTACTGTTGCACTGCAGTCTCAAAATGCGATTTTTTTTTAAAATCTCAAAAACAGAATTCGAATTTATCTGTTGTTAACTGTATGCACAGCTTAGGGAAAGAAGGACAAGTCCTTTGTATGTCCGTAGCACCGGCCAGGTTCAGGGTGGAAGCCACACCAGGATGTGTTTACTGTAAACTTAAATGAAATAAGTCCTTTGCATATTCTGGGTACTCCTACTTGAACACCTGCATGGTGACAATGACAGACACCATGTCAGAAGGCAGCACATTGGCTCAGTTGTACTCACAAAAGGCAGTGGAGGCGTAACACCAGAGAAAATGAAGCCTGGCGTATTATTAGTGTTTATTATTCATTATTATATCGATTTCAGTAATTACTTTAATTATTATAGTTGTCATTCTCATAAAATTTATTTGTAGGTCCATTTTACCCTTCACTTGAAAGGAGGCTGGGATGTTTCCCAAGAAATCCAGGAGGACAGCAAAAGCACTGGACGCTGGTGCTCTTCTGAGCAACTTTGGCCTTGGAGAGCCCAAAATTCCACTCAGCCATTTGCCTTTCTGGGAAACAGCTGGAGCCGAAGCAGCACAAGGCAGCACAAGCCACTGGTGCTTTCTACAGCCAGACTAATAAAAAGACCTTTAGAATCCTTACAGGAGGCTTTAAAATCACATCTCAGGGGCCAGACCTCCTGCACTGAGGAACCTTTGGGCTTGAAGTGCTACTGAGCATAGAGTTTTTAATCTGTGGGACATGCTGTTAGCAAAGGTGGTTTTTAATTACTGAGAGGCAAAACTTGTCAACATTGAGACTTAAAAGGAGACCCCTGTGTCAGTAAGTAACTGGGGGTGGGGGTGGATTGGGCACTGGCAACCTCCCAGCTAGGATTGGAGTTAATCTGGGGTTTGGTCTGATCGATGCACTTAGCGCAGATAATCCCTGTTGTTGTGAAGAGCTAAGTTTGGTATCTGCCCTTAAACAGCTGCCAGCTGATGCCTAAGGGGTTTTTAGGTCACTGAAAGTCTCTCCTGGAGAAACCCATGAATTTGAACCTGTTTCCAGTGGGCCAGTTTGCTCTGCTGCACAAGGGAAAGCCCTGAGCTTTCTGTGTTACCTGAACTGCCCGAGGACTGCTGGCTGTCAAACGAGGCCCTGACTTTTCCTTTTCTGGTGTCCTCAGATGCATTCACAATTCCCTGCAGCATCAGCAGATGCAGCCAGCATCAAAATGAAGCCCAGAGACTTCAACCAGGGAGCATCTTTCACAGTAGGAACACCTACCTATCATCTGAGCAATCGTCTTCTCATATTCCGAAACTATTTTTCTGTAAGAGGGGAGAAAAAAACAAAGAAAAACTTTTGGCAAACAACATCATTGCTCATGCTTACTTAGCAAATAACACTATCAGAAACTGAACTGTGGTGTTTTTAACAGATACCCCATCACACTTATATATGTTCTTTATTGCCCAAATAAAGAATTTTAACACTGCACCTGATTTTTAACTCTCCATGGAAATCAACAAAGTGAGGGGAGGAAGAAGAGATTGCTCTGAAACAGATTCTGTTTTTTGAAACATCACCCCTCATGATTATGAACAGAATCATATTGGTCTAACTCAAGAACTACAAAGAGCCTGATGTTCCCATTACTTTCTCCCCTCTTCTCCAAATTTGTGTTGGTTTATTTTTAATATAAACTTTAAGTAAACTTATAGTTGGTAGCAAGTAAACCTAACAGGAGTAGTGTTGGCTATCATCCAAAATGTATCTCATCTTCTAAATGAATCTTCTCATGATTAAATGATTCACTACCACTTAAAAGAACAAGATCAAAATGTTCAACTATGTAGCACAAAATCCATCATGTTCCATTTCCCAAATCCCTTTTTGAAGCAGAGGTGGCAAAATGCTACTTTTAAGACTGTTTTATTTCACATACTCACGGTAGGCTTTGAATTTCCTTCTTGAAAAGAGGTTAGCCAAAATAAGCAGATTAAATGTGATTTAGAAAGATGATCCATCCCTTCCCAGAGCCAAATAAAGCTAATGAAAAGACTAGCTTGATCTGTGCTTTGATTCATGAGCCACTCAGGACCGTCTACAAAAAACAAAATTACCCCACACTTCATCTGAAGTGCATATTCAAAACAGCTCACTGGAGTTGGAACACACCTCTTTCGAAACTCACTTTCACTTGCTCCATTTTTAGAGCTCTGCTGCAGAGGTTACAGAAATGATGAAGGAAAATCCTGAGAGAAAAGTCAGTAAGGAAAGGAGAAACTTGCAGAGCTCCCAAAAAAACTACTACAGTAATTCCAGAACTGCCACAAATCTGAATCATTTCAATCTCAGAACCCTGAGAAGGCCACCTGGCCCTAAGGTCAGCAGCATCTCCCCTGCCCTGGAGCTGCAGAGCACTCAGAGAGCAGAGGCTCTACCCCCAAAGCACAGGGATTTTTCCTTTCAACCATAAACGACACTTTGGAGAGCAAAGATAACAGCAAGGATTTGGCCCTAAAAGGAAGGGTTTGCTTTCATGTCCAAAGCAGATTACCTCAAAAGCCTGCTGAAAGCAATGAGGATTTTAAAGCTTTGTCATATCCCTGTGACACAAGGCACCTTTAGGAAGTTTTATCATCCAAGAAAAGGAAGCCAAGGACTCAGGGTACTCGGGGTAAGGGACACAACATTACAACACTGCAGCACTTCCCAGAGGAGGATTTGCTCCAGATCCTTGTCAAAGGGCTCTTTCAGTCAAAGCAGCCCAAATAATGGTCATTACAGCTGGGGAACCAAAGGATGCTGCCACATCATTCCTCTTTGGGAGGGCACATCTTAACCCCAGGCTGACACATTAATAGGCTTAAATGTTGATATTTGAGACACTCAGTCTATTCACTAACTGCACAGTTGTAAGGCATAAAAACACCAGAGTTCAGGGCTACAAAGGGCCTCAGAGGTCATCTGCTTGACTTCCCTTACAGAGCCATAATCCATCAGGCTCCAAATAACCGTATTTAAATATTTCTTGCCTGCCTCTGGTTAGACTCTTGCATTATGGTACAGCACACTGTGGTTCAGCTCCTCCATAGCTACTGCATTATTAAAGCTTCTCATTTTGGCTTCTGTTCTCTGGAGTGGAATTTCCTCCAACTGATCTTTTCCTGGAAATTTAGACGAATTCAGGATATTCCAGCTACAGTATGCAGGACATGGCTACAGGAGCATTGCTTCTCCTTCTCTGGGAAGTGATGCTTCTGTGCTTGCAACTCTAAATAGTCTCTTCACTCCCTGCTTTATCATTATGTCATATCTCTGCTGCATCTCTAATTTACCACACATGGACTGCTTGAATGTTTAAACTTCCCAGAGAAATCTTCCTTTGTGCACATATGTGTATTTATCATTTTGTGACAACATTAGCCAGATCTCTTCCTCTCATCCACGCGTTCCAGGCATGTGCCTGTGGGAAATCTGGCTTGGTTATTGTGGGTTGTTTTTTTTTTTTTCAAATCAGACTTTATGGAGGGTGGAGACACACACAAGCAAATGACTGTGTGGAGGATGAAAGTGCAGATCTAGAATGTGCCAGCTGCTCTGTGTCACCCCTGGCTCTCCTTCCATGAGGGAAAGGCTGGCAGTGCCTGCTGGCAGCCAGCAGACACGTGCACCCCGACACAGGACAGACCAAGCAGCACACTTGAGTGTGAGCTGCACACTGAGGCATTCCTTACAATCCCTCATTTTGTTCCCTCCTTGTTTTGCTCCCTGGGTTTGACTGCTCGCAGCCACTCCGTTCTGTTTCTCCTCATTAAGCATTTCAGGGCTATGCCAGGGCTTTGTTCCCCCATCCCAACAGAGCACAAGGGAGGTGAGGGAACTCAGCTGGGCACTGGGAGGTGGCAAAAAAGAAATAAAGAGGCTGCCCTTGCCTTTTGCAGATGCTTTTCTTAAGATGCTTTGGCTCAGAGCCCTGTGCTGCCGCTATTCCAATCTGCCATGTGCAATTCCTGGCATCCATGCAAGTGTTTGTGGAGCTCTGCACTGCAGTTCCCTTCTACTCTCCCTCCCTAAGCAGAGTTTCCCTGGATATAAGCAACTGTTTATGTAGGTCATCAATAGATACAGAGTTTAGCTTTAAATCACTGAAACTCTTCATTTTTGGGAAGAAGGTGGTGCTAGAACAGAAGGGATTTAAAATAAAATTCAGTCTCAGAAGCGACTGTATAAATTATTACTTAAAGGAGGGATGCTAAAATAATCTGACAGTTTCTTTTTATTCATGAGTTAAGAGGGGGGACCATTTTTTCCTCATTTTTAAAGGTAGAAAATAGTAAGCTTTAAAGACTCCATGAAGCATTTTATACATTCTCATTTGCAATTGATGGCTTTCTCAGATTCTGATCAATGAGCAGGCCAAGCCCATTGCTTTGGCCTTCTTATAGTCCTAATAACTGGGGGAAAAAAAAAAAAAAAAAAAAAAGCAAAGCTGAACCTTTCAACTGACTGAATGGGAGGTATCAGTGCCTCTTTGAGCAGCACTGCTCACATCATCCACTACAGGGATTTTGTTGTCATCCTTGCAAGTGGTAGGACCTGGGCTGGAAAGGAAGGTCAAGCCATGTTCCAGTATAGAGATATTTAATGTAATAGAGGCAGGTTGGCATAGAAATAGAACAGATACAACCAGAACAAACTGAAAAGCTCGGGGTCCTTCTGTCAGCTCTCAAAGGGAACAAGAGAGCAAAAGCCAAGAGAACTATTGCTTAACTAAAATCAACCTTAGTGTGTGCAATAATTACAAAATCATCTTAGTTCAAAGAAAAAAGTGTAGAATCTCCTTAAAAGCCAACATTCATAGTCCAGAATGGCTCCTTTACAAGAAATGCTTTTCTACTGGCACTGGTTTGATTTCTACTGTTGAACAACAATTTACAGTGATGTCCTGGAGGCAGCCTGTACTATTCATAACTATCTGCAAACCTGCACGTTCTTCCCTACATTCTTTCCTTTTCCCAAGCAACACGACTTATGGAGAGTGAATTTAACTCTCATGTTAAATGTGCACCCCCCTGCCAGCTCTGCAGGCAACTCATCCAGCCTGCAACAGGCACCTCACTCTGCAATCCCAGTGAGAATTCACACAAATCAGAGGAGATCCTTCCCTGACATCAACCTGGAGTAAAGCCTCCCTTACCTCAGTATTCTGAGGGTGTGAATGAAATCAGCAACAAAGAAGTTTTCAGTGATTACCCTGAACAGTGGTGCCCATCATACAGAGAAAAGTATCAGTTCAGGATCAATGCAAAGCCTGAAGTTAAAAATAATGAAGCTAAGCAAAACAACTCTATGAGCATGGTACTCTGTGTACTGCCCACAGGCTGAGATGAGGCTCTCTGACAGAGTGATCAAGTTAACAGCCCACCTCATTTCCATCACTTCCCTTCTGCTTTCTTCATATTTCTCTTTCCACTCAGATACTTCCCTTTCCTTGGCCACAATCTGAAACAGAAAACAAAGGGAAATAACCCCACTGGATTACACACTCATCTTTTCACTGCTATTGCTAACCACACTACTGTGACACATAGCTTTGTAAAATACATAATTTTATTCCCATTTCAAGCAGCTTACCATTTTCATATAATTATATAGCAATGTCAAGATGCACAGTGTACACCTGAGGTTTAAAAACATAAAGATCTATTTTTATATCATATCTGCTTTTCACAAATGTAAAACAGGTAAAACTCGCAGTGTAGCACCTTTTGCTTTAGCGTGGCTGAGGATGGTTCCAAGAACAGAACAAGCGATCACAACACAAAGCATCTGGGAGAAAACAGGCAAGAAAGGAACAACAAAAGGCAGGTTTTTCCTTTCCCAAGTCGTGGAAAGAGTTACCTCTGCTCTGGCGAGGCGCAGTGCAGAGTCCAAGTCCTGCTGGGGGTAGAGCAGGGCCGTGGTGCTTTCCGCGTCCGAGGCGCCGATGCGGGAGTACAGCGCGCTTTTGGAGATGGAAACATCTGCTGGGATAGCAGGTTCTCTCTGTGTGTTTGTTTTTTTAAACACAAAGAAACAAACCATTAAATAGGTGTTTAGCTCAGGGGTTTCCTGGGTGTGGTGCTAGGACTACAGTTCCGTGCACCTCTAAATTACAACAGTGGTAACACTGACAAGGAGCTCTGAATTCAGCAATCATAAAATATACATTTAAAATCCGTAAGAAGCACCAGGAAGTTCATATTACCTACATGGAGAGAAAATAAAGACAGCACTTTGCCATCAATATTTTAAGGTCTCATCTTAGAAAAGGTACTGCTTTTCACCACAACATCCACGAGAAATGCACATCAGCAGAAGGAGCCCAATTTGAAGGCAGAAAGCTTGGTAAGGGGAATTCTGCTTCCATAAAAATAAATCAAGAAACCAGAAGCAAGGGGACAGCTCACTTTCTTAAGTCTGGCCTGTCAATACATGGTATCTATTATAAAGAATACCAGACAAAAAGTGTGAATCTGCAGGTGACACTGCCGCCCCACTGGTGTCCAGCATGCGATTAGTCAGTTAAATGAGGCTTTTTTTTGCAGCTGTCAATTCTGCTCATGTCAGCAGCCCAGATTAAATAGGGGAGAGCAGCATGTGAAATGAGGAGAGCAAAGAACAGGAACATGATGCTGAGATGCAGGAGATGTCTCACAAACAACTCTCGATGCAAACAACCCAAACTACGGCAGATTAAAACTGAGGAGATTACGAAGGACAGTTCATAGAACCCAGAATGGTTTGGGATGGAAGAGACCTTAAACCCCATCCAGTGCCACCCCTGCCATGGGCAGGGACACCTTCCACTATTCCAGGGTGCTCCAAGCCCCATCCAGCCTGGCCTTGGACATTTCCAGGGATCCAGGGGCAGCCACAGCTTCTCTGGGCACCCCCAAGTCCCCACCACAAGGGCTGGACCATGAGTGGGGAGGAAAGTCAGGTTGATCAATTCCTTTTTCCATCCACTGATGGAAATGGATATTCACATCCTGTTTTCCTGGTGTAGCATTTCCTTGCTGCTGAAAAGGGGATGATGTATTTTTCCAGTTTACTTGTTAACTTTGTGTATAAGACAATGTATTCTGTTCCTTCAAGTTCACTAATGCTGTACCTCAGTCTTTAGGCTTTATCTGCAATAATTAAGACTAGCAATCAAGAGTATTTAAATTTTTTTTTTTACATAAAAAGAGAAAATAATTATTTTATTGTATTTTATTGTAAAAGAGGGTGGTTTTGTTTGTATCTTTTTAAAAGTAAACAGCAGAGTCATGCTCTAGTGACTGAAGCACAGGAATGTGAAAGGGAGTAGATAATGTCTGGATCAAAGTTCAGTCCTCATTAATTTCAACATCACATATTCTTGTCTCAACACTGGTAAAGGGAATTTTGCCAGATGCTATGCCATAAAACATTCACTTCCTCACAGTTCTTCTCACACTGCCCAGGATCACAGAAAGCATCCAAACCCTCTGTTAATTTTGTTGTAATCCCTTGTGAGTTCTCCTATCACACCTGACTGAAGAAGCTGCAGTAAAAACTGTACACAATGCACAGTGGACCAGATGTTCTGGATATCACATCTGTAGAGAACACGAAGGAACACTAACAACATTAAAAGACTAGGCAAGAAAATTTAATTAGAGCAAGAATAACCTAAACAGAACTTACAGAACACCTCACTGCATCTTCATTTACAGGAGACTCTCACTAATTTGCTTGGTACTTTTTGTTTTTAAACCTGGGAGTCAATTGACTCTTACTTCTAGGATTTATGGAGCAAGCTATCCCTTCTCTGGTTTTGCTACCTTTAACATGAACACCCAAAATAATTATCAATTCCAGCAGAATTAGGAGGTGCAAGCTCAGGCTCGGTGGATTTTCCTACCAGAAGAAAAAGCATTCCAAAATCTGTCAAAACTGCATAGCCTGTGCTCTTAAAAGTATCTCCCAATGTACAACTACATAGGAAAAAAATACACCTGGGATACAAGCTCAGACACCTATGTAAATGCATAAATACAAAAAAAAGAAAAGTACTTTAGTCTCTCCTTAATCACAAGGCAGGAATAACAGAGAGAGAAAAAAGAGCCATTAGATCATCAAAGCTGTCCTCCAAAGAAAGGCCATCCCTCACATTGATCTGTTGAACTGCATCTGTCACTTTTCAAAAGCCTCCTGCAGCTTAATTTGCTGGATCTCACAAAGAGATTGCTGGAAAATATTCATTGTGCCAAGAAGAAACACAAACTTTTTTTCAAGCTCATATAAAAACATGTCAGAGTAAGTGCTGGGACGATGACAATTTTGAAGAAGAAGACATTTAAAGCATTTAATATGTACTTACAGGTATTTTTATATAGTGCACAACAGCTCATTAATAAGTTATGTTTTCTCTAGTTCTCTTTGCTTTTGAGTAAATTGTACAAAATGATAGCAATAATGACATGCAGAACAGCTTAAAATTTCCAAAAATGAGCATTAAAAACTCCTGGAATTTAAACACCGAGCAGAAATGTCTGTGGTAGTGGTCCAACCAGTGTTGCCCTAACTCTGGAAACACCCTGCACAAGTCACAGCTGGGCTCTCTGGCAGGAGTCACCAGTAAAAGTCATCATGGTTTTACTTCAAAAGCCAATTTTACACAGCTCCTAACTGATGCATAACTCAGTAACTGTTATTTGCTGCCTGCAAAATATTCCTACCCCGAGAAAATAACAGCACCTGACCAACAGGATGATGGTATTACCCAAAATAACCCAATAATAATGCTTTAACACCTAATTGCTGAGAAGGTAAGCAGTTAATTGGGGTAATAATCAGCGTGGGGATTTGTAAGTCACTAAACCTTGCACAGAAAGATTAGAGTCTTCAGGGGAATTACTGCAAAATGTAGGTCACTGCAATCTCAGTGTAAATATTTGAGAGCTCAACACGCTTCTCTTCCCAGCACCTTTCACAGAAACCAGATATCTGACCAGAAGGGAAACAAATGCACATCTATTAAGCAGCTGCAGTTATCTCACTTCCAGGAGGTCAGAGAGGAAGAAAACAGAGAAATGGAATGAAAATGAAAAATAGTTTTTATCACAGCAGTTAGAGGAATGTGTGTTTAGCCCTGCTGAAAATGAGGCTGCCCTTTCCAAGCCCTTGAAATGCTGCCTGGGTGTGCATGGAATGATGGACTCTTTTAATTGATGCGTGAGCAGACAGGTCAATGCAGGCAAAGTGAGACCTACTTGTGCTTGAAATACATGGAAAGGCAAGGAAAACCCAAGCAGAGGTTTTCTGCCTGTAAAGTTTTGCTAAAATCAATGGCATTTCTGTTTCAAAGAAATAATCCTCCACTACCATGAGAGATCCACAAAGCTGTAATGCACTAATCCCATTTTTGCCCACGCCTTCCCTTTCAGTTTCTATTTTCCTTGGATCTCAGCACCCTACTCTCCATCACCTCAGCATCCACAGGGTGCTGGACACAAACCCTACTCAAGCTGCACCTACTAAAAAATTACCTCACTACATCCAAACAGAGACTGTTCAACAGAAAAGCTTTAATTCACCTCAACACTGGAAGAGAAAAATACTTGGCAATGTAAAGGTAAGTGACTGGTCCTGCTGCTGTTTAAGTCTGTGACAAGAAATTTGGGAGTGGCCAAAGAACCCCCCTCTGCCTGAGAACAACAAACTGCACATCCTTATTCTCTCTCCTAGTGCTAGCACAAAATATTTAATTATATGTAATTTTTATTTTAGGTGACCTTATTTGTCATAACAAGTGCTTCTGTCTTTATTTATCATCCTGTTCTCGTTACCCATCCAGTCGTCGTTTAGCAAATGTTAAATGTAATTATCCAGCATTCAGAAAAGAATGGAGGCCAGCCACCCAGAAGGGAATTCTGCCAGGAGCATCCAAATTTAAGTCACTGCAGTCATCTGCTGGTTTCTGTTCTACTTAATCCAGGCCATCAGTCACTGTAGGTCACAAGGGGTGTCACCACAGGCTAATTTAACACCAGCAACCTCCCACTGAAATGGCAAAGCTATGCAAGGACAAAAGTCCTTCCCAGCCTAACATGACACCCATGGTATTGGTCTACAACCATTGCTGTGCCTGGACTGTGCCTGGGCTTGGTCATCATCAATAACTGCTGCCCATTCTCTGTCAGAGAGGGGAGTATTGCCTGTTTTTCTCTCCTCCCCTCTGCTTATCATTTAATTATCTTTGTTACACAGATTAATGATATTTTCTAAAAAGTCACATGAAATCCATTCCCCATTTTTAAGTTCTAAGGAGTTCAAAACTTGTTCCAACAAAACGAGGTGCTGTGATGATGCTGAACAGCATCTCTAAAATGTAACCCCGCATTCTATAAAATTTCTGTAGCTCAGAATCTCCCCTGGGTAACTCAGAAGTACTCAAAAACACACAAATGCATTCTCTTCAGTCTAAAACAGCAAGATTTGTTGAGTTTCTGAACAGCTGGCTGGTTACAAAAACTCACATTTTAAGCAGAAGTTTTCTGTATAACCCATCTATGTGATATTATGTTTCATCCCAGGTGTTTCCTGATGCTGGAGGGTCTGAATCCTGCATGTTCCAGCAACGTGTTGGGAGGACAATGAATTTGAGAGAGGTAGAGAGGATCTAGAGAGGCTCCCACCTCATTCTCTTCCAACACCTGACACTCAGAGCAAGTGGACACAGCCACACCTAGGAAAATTATTTTTTCCTCCTTTGTTCTTTATGTTCCTCATTAGAGGTTTCAGCTTGGTTAATCCTTCTAATGAAGACAACAGCATCCTTCTCTTAATTAAATAAAAGACTATAACCACGTACTCTAAAATACTCTTGAATCTGTGAGGAATGTGTTTACCTTAGTAAATGTGTGTGCACAACAGAAACAATGTGGCTTGTGGGCTATTTAAGGTATGTGAAATAAATCAAATATGATCACTGTTTTTTCAGAGGAGTACAGCTAACCTTAAAAAAAATCTTTACTTTTATGAAGTAGCTATTTAATAACTGATCTTTAAAGCACCAAGGAATTCTATCCTGTAACCAGCCCAAATGCTGTTGTGATGCAATGAACTCAAGAGGATTTAGAACTGGGCAAAAGACTCTCCTCATTTGGAATGAAATGTCTCACTGCAGCATCCCATTCAGCTGATACCCTTTCCCAAGAAATCCACTAACATTTACGGAATGACTTTTTTGGCTTTCCAAACACAGTGAGTTCCACGTGCATCCCTACAGCAGTGCAAAGCATCACTCTGAGGCACAACTAGCCAGCATGGCCTGGAAGTAGGCATGACAAAGATAAGATTTAGATCTTTATGAATAAAGACACATTGTGTTGTGAGGCCTTTTTTCCTTGGGAGCTCTGTAGCCCTTCCAACCCTGCTGCAGTCCCTTTCTTCAGATGCCTGAGGGCAAGGTCGACTGAATGCCTCACTTCCAAACACTGAGGGTCAAAGGTGTCTGACTTCAAGCTGAAAACACCAGCAGAAGACAAAATGTCCTTCTGGCCAAAGCTAGGCCTGGTATTCTTCACCATCAAGTATTTTAGGACAAATCTTGCTCCAGAGAAACGACACACACGGAACTGCAGAAAAATCCGTCTCCTGCGGAAGGAACGCTGCTGCTGCTTCTCGCCTGCTGTTAATTGGGGTGTGAGTGGGGTGACAGCATTTTTCTGTGTCAGCTCTGCTGCCAGCATGCTGCTGGTGTCCCCCCAGGGAGCCCCAGCACACACAGCACTCGGCTCCCCAGGCTGTGCACACTCACACACACAGGGCAGGCACAAAGCGGGTACCTTGGAGCGCAAAGAGGAGAGGGCAATCTGCCTGGCTAACTTCAGCGCTTCTATCCTCATGGCTGCAAACTCTAGCTCCTCCTGTCAAAGGGTTTGGGGATGGGGGTGGTCCCCCACAGGGAAAAAAATGTAGTAAGAACACGGTAAAAATGTTTGACGTACTCAAAAAAATGGGTTGTTAAATTTTAATGTGTGATTTGGGTCATTCCTGGGTGACAAACACCCCGAATTCCTCTCATGGTGAGGACAGTGATAACAAACTCCAGGGTTTGGTTAGTTTTGAGGTAGCTGTACAGACGAATAATTTTTATTAGGTGGTCACTATGAACAATACTTTATGTAAAAGAAACGTTTTCTGAAGCTAAAGCTGTTTTATCACAGACTCTTCTCCTTTCATTTCCATTTTATGTGAATTTATGCCATGTATTGGTCTCAGTTCAACCTTTGCTGTTTTAAAATTTCACTGTAAATATTCCAGAAAATATGTCCTGATAATACAGAACTGCTCTGCAGATCCATTTGCTTTTCCTAGAAGAAACTATGCCAAATTCTGCATTAGAGAAATTACTACAAAAACAAAGCCTGATATTCATTTCAGCAGAATTAGGTCCTGAATCTCAAAACCTGAATCTATACACACAGACTTACTAAGGCCAGGTGTCAAGATAACTCTCCACACATCAAGTCCTGTGTTCAAGCTTAAAAAAAATTTGCTTTGAAAAGACTTCTGGAAAATACATACATTAGAGGTACAGGATAGGTGTTGATGAAATGTAGGTTATGTATTACATGAATTATGTGAGTGAAATGAAAATATCTTTGTTCCTCAAGTCTTTGATAGGGAGGAGTTACTTTGGAAAGAATTAAATAATTATTTTAATTCTTTTCCACATCCCCTCCAAGCCTCCCTCCACCCCTTTCAAATGAGGCAAAGCCTGTGTATGGACAAACAGAAAGAAAAGTGACATTTATATTTCTGCTACAAACCTGAAGTTTCTGAGCAAAAACTGGGGGGTTCTTTTCTGCTAGGTCAGGATCTAGATATTCAGGCTGATCACATATTGAGGCTTTCTTAGATATCCTATTGAGAAGAGCATCAGCAGAGACAAAGGAGTCTTCAGGAGATGTCTGAAGGGTAAAGAGGAGGCTGAATAAGCAACAGAGATTTTGCCCAAGTTGTTGGGGCCAAAAGCAAAACGCAGAATTTCTGGAGGAAAAATGATTCCCAAACTCTTATCATAGAGGACTTACGATTTCAATGGCCTCTGGAGTTGTTCCCAGAGTCATGGGCTCCAGGTCCTTCTGCTTGCCCTTGTCAGGGGACTGTAAATGTGCCTCTTGGCTGGCAGCCAGGACTCGGGAAGCTGGGTGTGGTATTTTCATGCCAGAAGGCTGCTGGGCTTCAGGGTCTTCAAAACTTGACCTGGAAAAAGATTGTGTACATGTTTTCAGGGTGGAGCACAAGGCCTTCACAGTTCTGCTTCTGGTAACAGCTGAGCAAGTCGTCTTCATCATTTTTATGTGTATGTGCATATATAAAATATATTTATACACACATTGTTTCAACTCAATTTTACACCACTGTATCTCGTAACACTTTGCAATATCCTTTCAAAACAATGCACTGGGGATATAAAACCAGTTCCATCAGAAATGTCACATTTTTTCAGTATTTCTCACTTGCCTTTTATCCCTTTCTCATGGTGACCTCCCTCTCTCCCAAAACACAACTCTTGCTAACAAGAACAGATGTCCTTGACAAGCAAAATTATTGGAAGCAAACACAACTCCCACATCCTGGTCTTATGAACAAGAGCCCTTGTTCAGAATATGTATCCAGGAAAAGCCAAGTGAAAAACTGCAATTAACAGATTTCTAGATTAATGTGAAAATTACCTCAGTATCTGAGGAAAAACCTTTAAGTACGAGGCCACTGTCCAGCAAAACAGTTGTCACTGTGACTTTTTAGTTAGAATGTGAAGGAGAAATACATGTCCTTATTCCATCATTAAACTTGTGTATCTTTGCCCTCTGTTCTCCATCATATGTGTACACAGATGGGAAGCTATTTTTAAACAAATAACTTGGCAGCACAGAGGCAGGGAGAGGAAGAAGTGCCTGTGTATGTGCTCTGAGGGTAACCCACTCCCCTGACACCCTCCTGCACTGCCCACAGTGACCTACCCTGAGCAGGGAGTTGTGGAGTCAGACAATCTGATGGGAGGTGATTTCACTGGGCTCTCCTGCTGTGCATCAAACATTAGGTACAAGGACTGCTTCTTCGGGGTGCTATCATCCTGCTGGCCACAGGGAAAGAGAAACTCATTAGGCAATTCAACCGTTCTCCATTAAAGCTAATTCAGGTCACTGAAGCCTTTAGTGAGCAAATGAGTTGACAGAAAACTAATCATACAGGGTTGTAATGCTGAAACTGAGATGGACCCTTCCAGGAAGAAACCATTAAAGAACAAAACCTAAACAATTCACTCTTTGTAGTGGGTCTTCTTCTCCCAGTTTGGGGTTAATCAGATTTCTAGTTCTGTCAGGCAGGAGGTCCCTTGGCTGAGGGTGTTACTAAAATATCCACTGAACATTCTCATTGTTTTAAGCACCACATGACTGATTTTCCTAACATCCCCAGTGGATATCCCCTCACTGGATCCAGTCAAGCTATCAAATCCATGGTTAAAAAGAAGGTGAAACATGTGATAATGTGTTAAAAAGAACACAAAACAAGTGATAATGTATAATGCTGCATTCCAGACTTCACACTAATTCTGTTTCTCTCCTGATTCCCTCCAGCTTCTCCCAAATTTTACTCCCAGTTTCTTAAACAGTTCAGCAGTTGGTGTAGACAGTTCTGCAGTCTGCACTGCTGGAAATACTGATTGGCTTTGAATCTCCAGAAAGAACTACTATGATGCTAGCTTAGAAATGAAATCATAAAATGGGACAAGCTTTACAGGACACAGGACAACAAAGCACAGGCAATTTACCCCAGTTATGCCAATTCCAAGGAACTGGATTTGCAAATCCGCTGCAGGCACATTATAATTAATTTAAAGGATGGTGAAGCTGAGGGCATTATCAGATAGTATATTATGACAAGGGAATGCAAATGAATGGAAATAGAGGTGAGAACTTACAGGCACAGAGGAACCTATTTTCTCCATATATTCTATTTCGTATGAGTTGCCATATTCCAATTCTGCAACAGAAACAAAAAAAAAAGAGGTGCTAATACATGCCATGACATGATTATTTTCAGAAGTAAATGAGAGCTCCTCTCATTGACAAGGGCCACTCCCTCTCTGCTCAATACTTTCCAATGACATTAAAAATAGAAAATACAGAGAGAAAGTAAAAGGTGCATTAATATTCACTCATTTTCAACAATGAACCTGACACATTTCAGGCAAATCAGCTTGCCAGAAAAAAATTCAGCTTTTTAATTTGCCCCAGGGACCAGAATATTAAAAATGTTTCAGAGCAATTTCAGAGCACAGACAACTTTCCTCTATCATATTATCACAGAAAACACATTTTTTCCAATAAATGCCAATGCTGATGACATTTCTTTTAAAAAAAATATTTTAACAGCTGTTGAGACAAATTAATTTCTATTTTTTCATGTTTATCACATTCTTAATTTGGAACAACTACTGTGCTATCACTGAAGAAAAAGATACCTAAAATACCTGGATGTTCATGAACCAGGGTGAGACACCAGCCCAGCTTACTGGGCTGTTCTCACATTTTGTTTTCAGAGGAAGAGTCTAAGGCAGGCAGATTTACAAAGAACTCTAAGTCTAAAATGTAACAAAAATGCAAATCTTTACAGCTTCTCTGCTTCTAGTCTCCCAGTTACACTGGAGGGAAAAAGCAGCATTTCTTCCCATTCCTGGTCACCCAGTAGCTGATACAGAAGCAGAGATCTAACACAGGAAAAGAGATCATATCTTCCTGCACTCAAATAAAAGCAAACTACATACAATTGCAACTTAATTTAACAATTAAAAGCATAATTAATTTGTCCAAATGCTGCACTTTGTTCTGTTTCCATGACTTAATTCAATAAACCATTTGCATAATTTGATTTCCACTATAAATAAATCCTAAGGAAATGCACACTAGCATTTGCATTATGATAAAATCATGTGCTAAAATCCTTCTAGATTTGGGCAGCTTTTGAAAAGTAGGGCTTGCATTAGGAAGATGATAACCACCATTAAAATGTTTGATGTTTAAAGACAAACAGCCCTGAAGATTATCTCTGGCCTGTTTTGTTGATTAAAAAAAGTTTTAGAGGGTTCAATGTGATTTTACAATGCTTGAATTTTTTTTTTTTAGTAATAAAAAGCTCTGCACAAGGACTGCAATTCCACAAGTTACATATTTTGTGAAACTACAAGAGGAAGAGCCACAAACCCTCAGTACTGGTTGGGGATATTCACAGTAAAACCTGTAAGTGAAGAGCAAGCTGTAATAGCAGGCTCCTCACATTTAAATTCCTAGCACCACATGTTTTCAATGGTAACAGGGAGCCAGGCAAGATGGACAACCTCCTGGTGTCAGATACCAGCAACATCCTTTCTCATTCACTTTTCTTCCCAGTGAAGGCAAAACCCAAACCAGAAGGATGAATTCAAACCCCCTACGAGGAGCTGAACTGCAGCAGGAAGCCTGAAATCCCAAGTAACAGCACCAAGTGTTTAGAAACTGCCTCCCTGTACCCCATTTATGCACAGGCAGCCCAGTGAGGTGCATCAGGAGCGTTTATGGAGCAGCTTTATGCTCCAGAGAGCAATCCCTGAGTGTCCAGGCAGGCTCAGGGGCAGCAGACGTTCCAGCACTGTCCTCTGCTGGCACAGCCACAGGGATCCTCCACCTGCCTGCAGCACTGCCAGCAGCTCTGCAATCCCAATCCAAACTGACTGCTGGGACAACAAAGATTGAACTTTACTGCTGACAGGAAGAAAAAAAAATAAAAAAAAAATAAGGCAGGACACAGATGGAAAGAGTCCAAGTAGAAACAAAAGGAATAACATGGCTGGCTAAAGGCAGTTTGTTTCGTCTCGCTGCCCTCAGGAGTCTCCACCGTAATTCCTCTCTCTCCTCTCCTCCCAGACACCATCTCCCCTGCAAAATCCTAGGCTCTGGTTATCTCTCCACATTCAAAATCAGAAAAGCCCAGGATATCCCACGAAGCAAGATAATTATCTTTTACAAACACGTACAACATTGGACTTACTAAGTGATGTCCTCCAACTCCTCCTACAAATAGCTGCAAGATTACATCAGAATTTTCTGCTAATAATTACGGCAACAGGAAAATGGCAGCAGGCACAGGCAGTGCCTGAAACAGATGAGGGCTGGATGCACTGGCTGACTCAGGGGCTGGGCTGTATCCCTGCAGAAGCAGTGTTAGGTTACAGGGTAACACATGGGTGTCTGGGAGAGGTAAAAATATCTACACTGAGAGACAGCCCTCAAATTACTCAGAAATTTCTCAAAGCTGCAGGAGCAAGACTGTCACGGGGAAAAATATTATTATTTTTAAGAGATGTGGAAAGTGGAAGCATTGTTGATTATAATGAGTGTGTAATCTGAAACCCCAACTGTACCGTGCAGCACACATGAGACAAGATAATTACCATTTAATTAGGAGCATTGCTCACTTTCTTCGACCCACTTGGAAAGCTAAAATGATTGTTTCAGAGTGTCTCTCACTATTCTTTTGTTCCATTTCCTTCCATATAGTTTCCGGTTTCCCAGATTTAGGGGGGTTTATTTTCTAAAAAGTGTCTCTTTAAGTTATTTTTTAAAACACAAATACAAGGAAGTCAATGTCCAAAATTTGTAATTTGATAATAAAGCCAAATGAATTCATCCAGACTGAAATACTTTATCTCTTTGGATTTCCCAAAAGCCCAGGGCACACAAGCTCATGCATATGAACAAAAGCATTGTGATTGCTGTTGCTTTTTGAGGCCAAATACCTTGACCTAAAAGTTTGGCAGTTCTTAATCAGGCAAAAATTTCGAGCCAGCCTAAAATGGCATAAAGTAGATTTAATGGTAGACTGGGACAGGGACTGAAAGGTTGGGGGGGAAAAAGTGAATTCTGATCAAGAGGAAAAAGTTTAGGCCAAGTTAAACTCAAACATGCTTCCCACCCACAAAGCTGAACATCTGTCTTTGGAGCAGATGTTGCAAAGCAGAATTCCCCCTGGTAGCCCAAAGGAAGGCCACACACAGATTTTCTTAATTCTGTCTCTTCCAAATTTCACAGACCTGGAATGACAGTTCTCTAAACAGAAACTTCCAGCTTTAGCTCTCAATTGCTCATAGCAAGGTATGGCTGGAAAAACTTTAATAGGCTGATCTAGTAGGGAATTTTATCTGGAAGTATGAATGGTAACTATCTTATAGAGGGGATGTCCTGGACACCTTTATGCATGAAGATACTTGGAGCCCAGGGAGCTGGAAAAGAGATGGCATGGTATGGGTATTAATGCAATACAGAAAATTTGAGCACAATTTTAACATGGGACCTTCTCCCATACAGGTTAAGGAACAGGCTCAGGCAGGATCAGTAGTTCAATGACTCTGGAGCACTACCAGACCCCATTCTCCTGTGAAGGCACTGAAAGAACACACTGTGCTCACAGAGAAGAACAATTAATGACGCAAAGGAAGCAAAAGCCTTTCTCTGAAGGGCCCTCTCATTTCCCTTTAAGCATCTTTTCTTTGCTGAAAACTCAAGGCTGGAGTGTCAGGGTCTTACATTCAGCTCCCCATGATTGCCAGAATGGCCCCAGAGCACCACTTTTAGGGTTCCCTAGTAAGAGTCTGCACTCAGCAGGGCACAGGCCAACATCCTCAGGCAAAGCACACCCCCTGTCTCAGTGACCAGCCCCTGGCTGGAGCACACAGTACCCTCAGTGGGAGAGCTGAACTTGGTCTCGTTGACGAAGGTGGACAGGTCAGAGGGCTGTGGGTAGTCCTGCTTGTCCGTGTTCAGGTCCACAGTCATGCAGGTCCACTTCTGGCCCGTCACGGAGGACGCCAGCTTCTCCTCATCCGTGGCGTGGACCACCGTGGAGATGACAGGAGGTGTTTCTGGAGTTGGCAGTGGGGTAGGATCCTGCAGCAAACAAGAGCCAATTAATTCCATTATCTTTCACTCACACATGGAACAGCTCAAACCCCTGCATTCCTTTGCACTGCCAGAGCCATCGTTTTAATTCCGTAATCTCTGCTGCAGCGCTGTATAAAATACATAATGGGAAATACTGACTCTACCAGCAGCAAGTTTTCCCAGTATAACTAAGCTCTTTGATGATAAACACTTGCATTGCAAAGCTGCTTTGATAACAGGGAAGAAAGAAGATCCAGAGCTGTTGAAATCTCTTAGGCACTTGACACAAGTGGCACACATCACCCATCACTGAAGTCTCTGACTGCCAAAACTGACTTTTTAGGCTTCCCTCATAGGAGCAAACCCTTGTAGGCCCACGAGGTCATGAACCCCTTTCCCCTTTCTTCACTTCTGCACTGTCAAGCAGCACAAATAAAAGGGCAGGATGGATAACAGGAAGCGGAACAGCAGCATGGAAGGAGCTGTGCCACATCAAAGCAGTCAGGCCTTTGTGGAAGAGCAGCTTTTGTGAACTTCTCTTCCAAGAAAACCACCTGCCAGCAGTTTACAACACGGAATAAAACTATCCAAGCACATGTTCCCGGTAGATCAGCCCACTTGGTTTATTTCTATTTCCCTTCCAGCCCACCAATTTGGTGCATTTAGTTTCTTACTTTCTAATCTAAAAAATCTGGGGTGGATAGTGATAGTCTCGTTTTTCAGACAACTGACTGAAGATATTTATTCATATTCTTGCTCCATCTTAACACAGGGCTTTCCAAAGTACATTTGCTAATATTCTAACAAGAATTCCCAGGGAAAATACTAGATCTACTACATACTGTGTACACACTTTAGAGGACAAAAGGTTAATGTTTTATGGTAATAGCCCAATGTGCTATACTTGGACATATGCATATATTCCTTACAAAAATCTCCTCTGTTATTAAAATACAAGTCTACAACAAATTTATCTTCTGTTATTAAACATACAATTCCACAACTAAATTAATCCAATTTCCTTCTTTTTACCCTTACAAGAACATGATTTACATGCATCAAAATAAGGCAGCACTTTACCTGAGAAGGAGGATCTGATAGTGGGGATCTTTTTGGTGATTTTTTCACCCTAAATGTATCACTGCAAATAAAGTTCAAACTGTTAATATGGTAATAGCAGCAAGAATCAGGTCATTTCACACTTAGCAAGAGACAGCCACAGACAATGCAACCTCTGTAAGCCCTTCTGCATTAAAATCCCATCCATTAGGCAGCAGCACCCCAGAGAAACATGCCATGGGTACGTATTTTTGTCATGCACTTGGAACAGGCCTCGATCCCCCAAAAGCTGAGAACAGCAGGATTGCCATATTTTTCATGCTAACTCCTGACACCTTCACAGAGCAGAGTTACTGCTCGGCTGAAATTCAAATCCCTGTTCCACTACAGGCACCCTCCAGGGCCCTGTGGAAATGATTTATTTAGCTTCTGTCTGCTTCAGTTTCACATCCCAAACTCTGGTCTAAGCCACACCTTTACCTGAGAATTAAAACCGTGATAAACTTAGGCTCCAATGACCCCAAAAACCTGCTTTGCTTTAGATGAACTGTATAAAACCATCTGAGGCAGATGCTGCTCCCCAGATGCCAGAATGAGCTGTGTCATTACAAATGGGCACAACAGACCTTTTTAAAAACAAATACAGGAAGAAATATGGCAATTCTGCTTCCAGGTCCCCTGACACCTCACAGTGCAGACTGGGAGCACGGACACTGTAGCCCCCCAAAACCCCACAGGTTTCCATCAAGCAAAAGGAATGAAGAACATACATTATGTCATGATGGTGTATAATTATGAATGTTGCCTTTATTCACAATTGGCTAAAATTTGGCTAAAGTTTCTAACCAGGAATAAACTAATTACCTATCTGTTCTCTTGATGCACACTGCCAGAGTTATTCAAAACCACTTATGCTACTAACTACAACAGGGAGGAAAATACCACAGCAAACTCACTGATAAGACTTAGTATTTGAACTGAGATGCAGTTCAAATACAAAGAAATTACTGCCCACCAGCTCATCCCTGATCAATGATGGCAAAGTTGACACTAGAAATTCTAATGGTGGGTTTCAATCGGCAGAGGGTAAATCAATAACACATCTAGAGGGGAAAATAAATTGGGCAGCTGAATGTTGGTGTGTTCAACGCCATTAATTATCCAGTTATGATGACAGAATTAATTAGGATAACTTTTTCCTTCAAGAAAGGCAAGCACTTTGAGCAGTATTTAGGAAGAATTGATTGTACAATGTTGTTCAGCAGTAGAAATAAAACTTTCACATTTTAGCTCAAGGATACAAAATCTCTACAGTTTTAAAATGAGGAACTTCTTTGATAGGCAACAGATAATGAGGCAACAGATTCCTCAAACTCATTCACAGTCAGGCATCTTACTTAAAATAGCTTTCATATGAGCAAGTGAAGTGAAATCATTAACATAAAAGCTTCATGCTGAATAATAACTGATCATGCTGCAAAATAAATAAGTAAAAATTAAAAAGCCCATAAATCAAAGAGGAAATTTGAATTGTTAGCTTAGAATTACTTACAACAGAGAACATACAGACATCACATCTTCTACCATCCTAAGACAAAGAAGACAAAGAAAAGAGACAGACAGAAGGAACTGACAAAAAAGATTAACCTACAAATACTGTTAATGTGTTAAGGCAATCTGATCATGCATGTTTTCTACCTGTATAACCTTAACTCCTACTTTTTATTGTGAAATACACAAGGAGAAAAAAAAATCCATCAAGTCCTTCAGTGTTTTCTAGTTCAGTGTTATATTTTCAATATGCTTTCATCTTACAAAAAACATTTTTCAAAGCTGACACCTTCAAGTTAAGTTCGTTTCAACACACTAACTGTCCTTGCCTTCCCCGATGGAGGCCACCTGCTTGCTTTTCAAAACACTGTATTTGTTATTGTATGAAATGCAAAACTGTTTTTGAATGGCAGCTAAGCTTAAGGAGAGGGCACAGTTATTCCAGGTTTTGTCATGTTTGCTGATGTGTTGTGACAGCACAGGAAAAGCTACTTGACCATTTCAAACCATTTACCCAGGTCAGGATAGAAAATGACATTTCTTTAAATCTCAGCTGGTTTGGTCCTCTCCAAAACCTAACCTGGTGTCGCAACAGAGCAAACTGGTTTCCCCCAAAGCAGAAGCAAACTTTGCCAAACAGCTTAGGCTAAGAAAAGTTTTCATTTACTCATAAGCTTGGCAGCTTCTGCTCATCTCTCCTCATGTGCAGTGCTCGTGACAGCTGGTACCTTCCATTTCTAAACAGCCTCCAGCCATCCAAGAGCTTCCAGAGCAATGCCTGCACAAGCAGTATCTCTATAAACCACCTATTTTTACTCATCACTGTGAGCTGGCACTGGGGAGGCATCAGCTGCTCTTTGAAGCAGATCACCTGAGCCACGTGATTGTCCCCAAGCAGCTCAGCACTGGGGTAAATGACCAGAGAGCAATTTGTGTCGAGCTCACATTTCTTGTAAAAACCTCATCTTTTCACAGGGAGGTCAATGCTTGGACTGCTGCAGTTTCATTCAAGAACAAAAATGGCTTATTTTTATTGATTTAACAGATGTTAGGCTGAGCACATGGCTCAGATTCAAAGCAGTACAAGCTCACAAAAGGCTTAAACTCATGCCTGGCTTCTTCACCTCTAATCTAGAAATCACTGCCTTTCCACATGAGGAACTCATTTTCAAACCGCTCCACAGGGTTTGATTTCTGCATCCCTCAAAAGTGCTAATAAAACCTCCTGCCACTGCCTATCCTAGCATCCCCTCTCAAGCCTTAAGGCAATTTTCTTCCAGAAAGTACCACAGCTGCAGGCTGCAATGGGTTATTAATATGCAGAGTCTCATCTTTGTAAAAAAAGAAAAAAAACAATAAAAAAAACACCACTTGCAGAAGTAGGTTACGGGGCTGCAGTGAGCAACACACAACACAACCCAGTGAAAACAGTGCGAAGCATGGGCTGGGAATTCCTGCAGCCCTCCTGACCCAAGGATTTGTGAGCCCTGAGCCTGGGGAAGCTTCACTTCCCCACTGTGAAAAACACCAGCACTGAACTTTGTGATTCTAGGACAGGGTTTCCCTGAAATGGATTTTCTCAAGGACAAGTGTGGCTTAGCAAGCTCTCTGTATACTCATTTTGCCCCTCAATTAATAACTTTGGAATTCTTCCTAATATTCAAAGCAGATGGGAGAACCCAAGAGGCCCACTCTGGGGGGGTCTGGCAACTCCAGCTACTGGATGACACAGTGAGACTCTGGCTGCCTGCAAGAACTTAATGATCAGGTGATATTAAAATTCCTCTCTGCACTTCCCCAGTAAGATTCAAATTGTTCCTCTCTTGCTGTCAAGACTTTTAAATCTTCTTGGTTTGGACCAAATCAGTTTGGACTGCAGGCTTGGAAAAAATGCGTTGTTTACCACTAAGTTTCAGGTAAACCTGAAAAAGTAGCAACACCAGAAAAAACAGGCTCCTCTCCCAAAGAAAACAACTCAACTACACAGTGGTCTAAACTATCCATAAGTCAGAAACACCCCTAGAAAGAAAATAAAGGTACAAGCTTCCTCAAATCTGACATGGGACTTGAACTAGAAGCTTAGAAGGCAAGAGGCTATTCAGAAAAATCTGAATAATCTCCATCTCACCCTGTACAGGAGATCAGCTTTTGTACTGCTTTACATTAACCATGTTATCTTCTTATCTTAAATTGGCATTTCAAATTTGTGCTCCCATTTCTGTTAGCTAGCTGGAACATTTAAACCACAAAAGAACATGAACTGAGATACTTTCTTATAGGTACACACAGGAGATCAATTTCAGATATAACTCAGTGGTCACCAACTCAAAATAACCATATCTGAACTGATAAAGCAACAAGAATATCAGCAACCAGCCATAGAGGTTTTTAATCAAATATCTAAAAACAAAAACACAGAAAATTTATCCTGAAATTTGTCACTCATGTCTAAAAGCTGGATATTTCCCTAACATCTAGTAGTTTCGGAGAT
Source organism: Sinosuthora webbiana (assembly GCA_013397395.1). Lineage (NCBI taxonomy): Eukaryota > Metazoa > Chordata > Aves > Passeriformes > Sylviidae > Sinosuthora > Sinosuthora webbiana. The sequence continues at coordinate 263,944 of VXBN01015482.1, read as the reverse complement.
TTTAAACTTTCTGCACAACTGTAAGCTCTTTCATCAGAAGGATTTCTTTCCTATTTCTTATTCGTATATCTGTATTTTTAAAAATGTATTTCAATACTGCACTCTTCCGTTTCAGGTTGTTTTCTTTTAAACACCATAAGTCACTGGATGAAACCATCTTCCTGCTGTTTGCAACACGAGATTTGTCACTGCCTTACTATTTCACATCCCACACTCAAAAACAATGATTCATAAAATAGTCGTGCTAGTGCGATAAACAGTATCAACTTCCCAGAGTGAGCTCGCAGAAAACTGGGCACATAACTGATAAAATTACAATTGAACCAGGTTCAAAACTACGCTGAGACCAAAGACTTAAAAAATGCGGTTGCCCAATGTGGCTTGGTAGTTCTGGAAATATCAAATTATTGACGAAACAGGTTGAGAGCAGGAACCAGTTGGAACCACCAGGAGGAACCAGCAGGAATCACCCCAGTTGTGGCCACCAACACCCAAGGTCACCTCCTTCTCTCTCTATTCAGATACAAATCCTGTGTAACTGTGCTAAGAGGGGAGGAATGTGCTGCTTCTAGTCTAGGAACGCCTCTGCCCTTTAACTTACGTTTTTAGTGGCGTCTTCTTCTTCTTGGCAGGTTTGTTCAGGCTGTCTCCCTCCGTTCCGTTGGTTTCGTTGGCACTGGCTGGTATCTCAAAGGAAGCTGGAGATTTGGAAGGCGAGCTGGCTATCTTAGAGGAAGTCTTGAAAGGGTCAATGGAGTCCTCACACATGTCGGGCTCGAAGCTGTACGTTTGTTGAGGCAGTTTGGGCGATTCCTGCATTTTTGTATTGGATGAGAAGGGGTTAAAATTGGGATCGTCCCACTTGTCGATATCGAAAGTGTAGGATCCCTTTGTGATGGGGATCTCGTTGGGATCAGCGGGCGACTTGGTCGGCGTGGTCGGGGCATTGTCAAGCTTCTCCACTGGCTTTTTAGTCTTTGGCCTCCGTAGGGGCATTTTAGCACCCGGCTTTTTCCCTGCCTTTTTGGGAGGAGGAGTGCTCTCCTGCTGCTCCTCGCTCCCCCCTTTCTCCTCGGAGTAATCGAACTCCAGCCTCACCGCGACGCCCTTGGCGGGAGGGTCCTCCTGTCCCCCGGTGTCGGGAGGAGTCACCTCCCCGGCCTCGGGGGCCGTGGTCAGAGGCAGCGTTTTCCTGCTGGCAGGGGGGGAGTTCTGCACCTTGCCGCCTCTGGAGCTAAACGCGCTAATCCCTTCTTCGAAACGGTCCGGATCCGACGGGTCGGATCCTTCAGGCACGGGAGGGGCCTCCTCTTTCTCAGCAGAGATTTTGGAAGGTTCAGTACATTCGGGCTTTGCTGAGTCAGCCTTCACCTCAGGTGCTCTATCCTCACAAGCTGCTTGGTCAAGCTCGGGAGGTTCTTGTGGGGTTTCCTTCACCAGCGGAGCATCCAGAGGTTTTTTGGCCGACTGCTTCTTTTTCAAGGAAGCTGGTCTGGGTTTTTTCGTTCTCTTGAGGGTACTGGAAGCACTGCTGGAACCAGTACCATACACATCCGCTGACGGTGCTAAGGTGTCACTGCTGCCAAGGTAAGATGCTCCATCGAAATCACTGGCCTGCAGGCTGAGAGATCGAGACAACGTGGATTTGGAAACCGGGACGGAATCCGTGGATTTTCTCCGGACATTTGCTTTGGGGTCACGACTCTTGGGCTCTGCTGAGCTGGGTCCTAAGGCGTGGAGAGAATCGACCAGCTCAATGTTATCGAAGTCCAAGTTGTAGGTCCCACTGCTGGCTATGGGCTTGTCCTCGTCAAAGACAGTGGAGAAGGAGTGGCAGGGGGGACAGAAAGGGCTCTCCTGAACTGGCTCGCTGTGTGACACATCGGTTACAGGTTCAGCCTCTGGACACGGGCCTGTGGGAGCAAACAGAAAACTCAGCGCGCTTCAAACACATTTTTAGGGGTTTTGTTATCATCTAGTATTGCTGCAAGTAAAAGGCATTAAAATCATCCAAACTGACTAAGCAAACCAAAGTGACTTTTCCGATATATGAACCAGATTAGGGGGAAAAATAGATCTGTTCTCCCCAGAACAGGATTCAAGGCAAATCTCATGAAAGGACAAAATATGTATTTGCAATAGCCTCTAAAGCACCTCTTCTAAACTACCACTTATAGACATAGATATTACCATAATATGCTAAATATTGCAAGTACTAGAAAAACTGCACATAAAGCACTTTTTTCTCCCATTTTCTACTACTGTAAAAAGTTCACACAACTGTGTCAGAGCTCTTATGAAGTAAACCTCCTATAAACTGACTGGTGCTTCAGTAATTACATGTTGACCTTAAGATTTGTTTCCCACGTGCTATTTTTACCAATTTACCCAGAGGAAAATGGCTTCCTCTCCCATCAATGCTGCTCCTCTATCTGCCCCAAGCAGTCATTAATTGCAAGTTTAAAATAAGACATGAATAATTGAGAACTTAAGATGAAATAAATTAGGGTAAAGGTTAAAAAAAAAGTCACTTAGAGAACTACATAAATATTTTCAGTTGAAAATATCTTCCTTTTAAAAGCTTGACGGTCCCTACTGATTATTTAAACCAGGTTTTCCCAAGTGTACTTCAAACTTGCTGATGAAAAGAAAAATTTTTAGAGATATTTATGTTAAAACTGTTAATCCGAGCAGCTTTCCACTGCAATTAAAGGTGTTCTTATTGAATGGAATCCTAAAATGATTTATAGAAATCTCTTCACTTGGTATATAACAACTCTATTGGACAAAGCAGAAAAAAGACAAGAGTGCATAACAAAAAATCAGAAAACAGAGGCAGGAAAGCATGAAGGTGATGGTCCTTGCTGCCTTCCAGCTCATTAGGCTGATTATTCAAATGTTTTACAAATCCTGCATATGGCCTGCTCCTGCTGTGACTGTACTACTCTGATCTGAATATACCACGGTCACCTCTGTCCCTGTGTGTCCCTGTGGGGTACCCAAGACCTGGGACAGCTCTCTCCAGCTCCCAGCTCAGGCTGGGCTGAGCCAGCTGCTCAGAGCTCTCACAGAGGAGCAAAATGCCCCCGGTGTTTCCTGTTGAAGCAACACAGCCCTCTTCATGTTGTCATTTTTTATTTTAAATTATGCAATTATAAAGAAAAACAGTCAAACAAAAATGAATGCTTTGCTCAGCCCTAAACGATTTCAGACATTTCTGCTCAACCTTTTCATTCCAGTCCTGACATGTTTTGCAGAACAACTCTCATTTTGCCCTGCCACATTCATTAATACTGTTCATAAAAGCAATACAGACAATCAATTATTGTTTTAATGAGAAGCTATGAATGGATTAAGAAAAACGGGAAAAAAATCCTTTGTTTCAAAAGAAGTAGTATGTCTGCACAGAGACTGCAAGAATTATTATTTATGGGTGTAGAGGACAGAAAGAGACTTAAGGGAATTGGACACATTTCCCAAAGTGGCACCATGTACTTCCAGAGACTGTCAAAGGGATGACAGCTATGCAGTTTCTCTTTAAAGACTGTGGAAGTTCACCAGGACACATCAATTAAAATAATATTCTAATGTGTTTTTTCTGCTAAATGAATGCTAATAGCATGGCAGTACTTCAGAACAGTTTATTTTCCTCCTTAATCCCCACTGGTTTGGGCTTGGTTTCAGCCTGGCTGAGGGGTCATTAATTAGGCTTCATTTGCCGGCCGAGCTGGTGCTCACTTCACACACACATCACCCGGCGACACTGATGGGACTCCTGTGAAGGGCACTCAGAGAGGTGCCACAAACCTCCAGCATTAGCCTGATCTGTCCCTCTCACCCTGAAAGGAGAATGGANGCATTCTCCAGCGCCAAAAAGACTGAGACTGATAAAAACTAAAAGAGAGCCAAACAAACTCCCAGCAAAGACTCTCAGTTTCACCATCTCTCTTCAGAGCAGTGAGAGGTTTTATTGTTTCATATTGTTAATTTCTTATACTTATGGGCAGTTTTTTTGTTAAATAAATAGTTTTTTCCACTTTTCTCTAAAAAATTTTTTTTCCTAAACCGGCTGAAAGAAAGGCCATTTGAAGTTTGCTCTCCAGAAAAGCCCCATTTGGAAGTTTTCCTTCCAAATTTACCCTAAACCAAGACATGGGTGTAGAGGACAGAAAGAGACTTAAGGGAATTGGACACATTTCCCAAAGTGGCACCATGTACTTCCAGAGACTGTCAAAGGGATGACAGCTATGCAGTTTCTCTTTAAAGACTGTGGAAGTTCACCAGGACACATCAATTAAAATAATATTCTAATGTGTTTTTTCTGCTAAATGAATGCTAATAGCATGGCAGTACTTCAGACCAGTTTATTTTCCTCCTTAATCCCCACTGGTTTGGGCTTGGTTTCAGCCTGGCTGAGGGGTCATTAATTAGGCTTCATTTGCCGGCCGAGCTGGTGCTCACTTCACACACACATCACCCGGCGACACTGATGGGACTCCTCTGAAGGGCACTCAGAGAGGTGCCACAAACCTCCAGCATTAGCCTGATCTGTCCCTCTCACCCTGAAAGGAGAATGGAAGGCACTTCAGGGGAATACATCACAATAAACGCTGGGATGTCAGCCGAGTACAAATGTAGGTCAGCATGAAATGAAAGTGGGCTCTGAACAAGGAATCATCTGCAGTTATGCACCGTTTTCATTCCAGCCTACGTCAAAGCTCTCAACAGCACCCAGGCCCTTGTTCAAAGTAGTATAAACACGAATTAAAACAAAGTAAAATAAAATAAAATAAACCACTGCCCTGCAGGACTTGGACTGTAAATAAGAGGGTGAGGTTTGGGATGCATCACGCAGAGGGAGCGTGCAAGGCTGTGCAGCTACTCCCAACAAACCAGCATTTCAATTCTGTGTGCTCCACACAGTGCAAGGCTTTAATCTTCTTTAACTGCTTATTTCACGACTTCCTCCTCATCAAATCCTTTTTGCTCAAGAGTACAGATTTCTGCAGAGTGTTGCTCGATATTTTTTATTGTTTCTTTATGAAACAAGATGTGAAACTGTTCTCAGCAAACAGGGCTCTTGGCAGAAGTGAAATGCTGCTGTCAGCCTCTTCTGGCTTTTCCACAGGGCTGGCTCACTCCTGGTAGCAGCAGAATTGCTGGGGCAGTAGGCAAAAATGGATCTCAAGGCTTTATTACTACAAAGAGTCATAAAGATCATACTTCCCTGACATTACCAGCCTATTCAGAGAGCAGTGACATTTGTCCTTTTACAACACAAAATTAAGCCAGTCAGTATCACTACAGTATTTTATTAAAATGCAGTTTGATCACAAAGGGAACATACTACGAGACCAGCTATGGGAATTCAGGCAGGACTTACTTGCCCTAGAGAGAGACCATCACAAGGTTTTAAATCAGGTTTATGACTTTTATTGGCTCTGAGTCACCCACAATTTACACTGGTAAGAGCTGCCTACAAGAAGATATTATGTTTTATAAAGCATTCCAAGAATGTGGAGGAGAGCTGGGGAATTTACACTGCAATAAAAAAACCAGGCAAGCTCCTCAAAACCCCTCATTTTGTTCATTAAAAAAGAAGGTCCAAGTTCTGCTCCTTCCACTAGGAAATTCCTCTGATTTCAGCCAAATCTTGACAGGATCTGTGACGAAAAAAAATCCCAAACCCAAACTCAACAATATAAAATTCAGACTTCTTGTATCCAGGTGATGAGACCTAAATATTAGAGTTATAAGGTATGTTTAACACTTGGCATTTTCACCTGGCACCTACTATGGAAGAACCAGAAGTTGCTAGAAAGTCACAGAATATCCTGAGTTGGAAGGGACCCATAAAGACCATTGAAGTCCAACTCCTGGCCCTGCACAGGACAGACCCAAGAATCCCACCCCGTGCCTGAGAGCATTAATAAGATATTGCAAGACTGTGTGCATTAATAAACAGAACAAATTTCTGTTGCTTTTCTACAGAAGTAGCCAAGGCAAGGGACTACTTTGCTGAAGCATCTCCAAAGCAGAGGGAGATAAAGTGAAAATAGGCCTTAACACTGCTGAGCTGGAAATAAAATGAAACACTCTTCTGACAGGCTTAGCAATAACATTTAAACAGACTAAATAAGCAAATATAGAAAAAATTGAATATCAGTTCTGTTTTCTAGAGAAAACGCAAACAAAGGCAAACCTCAGGAAAATGCATACAAAAGCAAAAAAAATGCATACAGAAATTGGAATTACCTTACACTAGAGATTTTGAAACACAGTTTATTTCAAGTTCCTTCTTGTTATGAAAACCCTTTGATGTCAGGAAATCAATTAGTATCACTTAAAGTTGTGTAAAAATACTTTTGTCATTTATTCCAAGATGTATTCTAACACTGTATATAAAAGTTTCTTTTCAAATTTTCCATATCAGGCTTCAAGATGAAAAACACCGAAGGAAGAATGCTGTCCATACCAAAAATTTAGTTTGTTTTTGTCTGGACCATAATGTATCCACTGGAAAGCCTGACCTCGAATTTCCCTGCCACCAGAAGGACCCAAATAGAGGTGCGTCATGTCCTGATTTCTGGGCTGTAATGCACAGAGGGGACTCCAGCTCTCACTCTGCCCTGTGAATACAATCTGAATTCAGTAATGACCTGGGGAAAGCAGTGGGGGTGTGACAGAAAATCCCTAGGCAGGAATTCCTGGCCAAAACCAAGGGATTTGGGAGAATGGGCTTGGGGGACATTCTGGTGCTCAGATGGATGAAATAAGGAGGACAAGAGGCCACTGCTATGGGAAGCTGAGGAGACATGTAACAATAATTTAAAATAATGACAAAAAATAATAACTGCAACCTCAAACTCTCCAATTTGCCTCGAGATTATAACCCATGTTTCCCAGAATTTATTTAGGGAGGAATGGAAGGGCTCATTGGTGGCCCTCCCTGGGGCTCAGGGGTAGTTTCCATACTTGCTCTTCTGCTCCTCTTCCACCTCCAGACTTGCCCTCAGACTGACTCCCCTCCCCTGCTCTGCTGCTGATGGACCAGAGCCATGCAGCAGGTTTCACCCCACCAGGAGCTGGCACAAACCCAGCACGAGTCCAGCCCAGTTCACTTTCATCATATTTATTAAACGACCATTGAAGTCAACCTCATTAAAAACTCTCCTCTTGGCTTTCCAGCAGTGGGGTCCAGCTGCTGTGCTAATGATATCATGCAACACAACTGCAGCCATCTGCATAAGTAATCACTGTCAGCCATAGATGAAATAAACCTTTAAACACTTACTGCGCTCCCTCCTTCCACCCAACACGCTCTGTCACCCATCCCATGTGAAGACAAAGCCATGTGGCTGCTGAACCAGGAGCCCAGCAGGGCAGAGCTGCCTCTCCCCGTGCTCTCCAGCTGCCCATATCCCTCACTCCTCCTCCAGTGAAACCTGTTTTTTTACCTGTATGGTGCCATCCAGGAACTCTGCTTCAATGCCCCTGAGCCCTGAGGAAGGGACTCTTTCTCTTTGTGTGCAGCCACATGCATAACTTATGAAATAAATAAACTACAAGACACTCAAACGGTTTATAAAGTACAAAATGTTTAACTTTTCTCATTTCTAAATACCTAAACTATAGTCTTATTATTTATTTCTTCTAAAGATTTCCAAAACAAATGCATGCTTTGTGCTGCCCTCCTACATTTGGATTTTTTCTGCATTAGGCATCTTCTTCCCCTCCAATAAATTCCCCTGTTGTATAACTGTGTTTTGCATCGTTTTTGGAATGCTGAACAGATCTCTGTCACTTTGCTCTAACTTGCCTCCCCATGGACAATCTGATTTGCAAATGAAGTGGTTTCCCCTCTGCCATCCAATGGCCTCCAATAAACCTCACACTGGCTGTGAATAGCTATATTCAGTTTCCCACTTTTCTTCAGAAAGACCTGAAATAAAGGAGGGGGAGAACTGGGATGGAAGGAGACAAGAATCACATGTGCCAGGGAAGCACATGTGTAATCAAGGGCTTGAAGATAATCTACTGCAGTAATTAAAAGCACGCTCCAATCCTGTTCAGCGTGTGTGTTCTTTTGTTCTCTGAGCACTTATTTTGTAATCACTGGATTGCCAAAGATTTTAGAAAAGGAAAGAAGATGCAGAATGAGTAACTTTTGCTAAAATGACGAGGAAACTCTAAGAGCAGAAAGGAAAAATCAGCAGGGTGCCTCAGTTATTTACTTTTTATTTTGTGAAATCAGTTTTTAGAAAATGCTTGAAACTTCTTATAAACCTGTACCATAAATCAAGATCCTAAACAGCACTGCTCAATGAGTAACTCCCAGAGATGCTCTAGGTGGCTTGAGACCTTCGGTGGGATGCTACAGCTCTTTTCAAACACAATACAACTGAGCTTTAGACTGCTGGGAGAAATACTATTTGCATACAATTTAGCCAGGTGATCAAGATGACTTGACTTTCAGATGGAAAAAAGACAGCGTAATGGGGAATTCAGTCTCAAACTGTTGAGCTGTCATCTGACAGCCCAAACAAAGCTATTTTGGGCTAATGGCATGCTTTCTACTCCCTCATATTCCATTACTCAATCTGGAGAACAAAGAACACTTTTTTGGGGAAAGAATTTCTTTGGGTTTTAAACGCAATTCTCCCTTTTTCGAGGTTTTATTTTCCCAGTATGTTACCAATTTTCACATATGTATACCATACATACATTCATATATAACCTTGTGCTCCTTCTATAAAATCAGTATTTTTGTTGCTCTAACCGGCTTTTTGACCACCTCCTGTTTCATTAACACATCTGAAAATGGCATTTTGTTAATTGTCACAGTTACCAGTGCTCACCTGCATCTGCATCTCACATCTCCTTTTTCTACTCATCTGACTCTGTAAAGCCCCTACAAAAAGAAGCTTGGTTCAAAAAGGAAGAAAGTTTTTTTTCTGGAGAGCTCCTCTTTTCTTTAATATTTTTCAAATGTTATGGACAGATTCTCCATTGCTTTATTCCAGGAGGCAACTTTTTCCTCTCTGCTTGGGTAATTAACTAATAATCCAGAAGCCAATTCATTAGCATTAATTCCTAGCCTGTGCTTAGAGAAACAGCTCCCTGCACATTCACCTCCCCTCAGCAACGTGTCCCACTCATTACCTGTATCTTCCACGGGCAGCTGAGGTTTTATTTCTTGCTCTGCTACGTCTGCAACAACTGCTGCTGCTGCTGCTTCAGGGGGTGGCTGTGGAGGTGAAGGTGGTGCCTTGACAGGTGTGGTGGACTCCGGGGTCTCAAAGGCTTCTTCAGAGTCAGAGCTCCTGGGGAAAATCAAAGCAGAGACTGGTGAGCACAGTGAGGATTCACGTTTGCAGGTCAGGCTTGGCAGAGCTGGGCTTCCTCAGCTGGTGGCACAGAGCTCAGCTCTCAGGCTACCTCTGTGTTTCCCAAAGGAGATCTGACATTCCAGTCTGGTTTCCAGGGCAGGATGTCACGGCTGTGGTCTTCTCCCTAGACAAGTATTTATGTTGTTTGTGTTACAGCAGTGAACACACACCTGGAAATGAATCCATCCTGCAAAGCCTGCTTTGCAGTGAGCATGGCTCAGCCACACAGACCAACACCTCTGTGCTATTCCTTTGCACAGGCACACCTGAATTAACTAAAAAAGACTCTTCTGGAGAGGATTTCCTAACTTCATAAAATAAGCCCAAACATCTAAAACAGCACCAAATTTCTTTGTGGGCTCTCAAGGGTGAGAGAGCAGACATGAAGATATCTGAGGTGCAGCAAACTCTTGTGCATCCTCCTCCCATGGAAATACCACATCCCATTTTCAGCAGAACTTTACCAGAGCCCTTTCCAAACAGACACTGTGACACAAGGTAAGACAGCCTGTAAAAAGCATGGAACCCTGGTATTGTCAATAATCCTTTCATGGCACCATGTGCTCACAGGGACACAAAAACATAGGGTTGGTGCCAGCCCAGGAAGGAGACAGCAGCACCCAAACTGGAGTCATTCAAGTGAAACACAAGCTTGAAAGGGAGCAACTCTACAAAATGATGAGTAACATAAACATTAAGTGAAGATCTAAACCATTCAAGGGCACACCACTTGCTCTTAGAGGTGGTACAGCATAAGAAACTCTCCTTCTAGGTCTGGAAACCATAGATCACACTCGTTCTTAAACTGAGCCCAAATTATAAACATTTCATCCTTTGTCTGGGAGCAAGGAATGCAGTAACAATGGTGTCATATTCAATATGCACTGAACACATGTTCAAAATACATTCAACAAGCATTTCTGTTGGTCAGATGCAGTTTTGGACTGTTGGTCTGTAATGAAGTAAATTGAACGCAGCAGTTTGCTGAAGGACAGGACTGATTTGGCTCTTCCCAGCAATCTGTGTTGCCATAAAATGAGAAGCCATTTCATCCCCCAGAAGCACTCCACAAGCCTCCCAAATCAAGGACTCCTCTCATTTTGCTCGAGTTAGAAGGTAACTGCCAGAGTTACCAGCTGCCAGATTCTGTTTGGTGTCCTGGGACTCGTGATTATTTTAAGCAGCTCCATGTCAGAAGAAGTACAAATACAGGATTTGAATTCATTTGCCTCAATCTATCACAGCATGAAGCCTTAGGAGAGCTGGGGAAGAAGGGACCCCAGTATCATCCCTGACACCTCAAGGAGTACAGTGGTCCCAATTTTCCCTCTCCCTCTTCTCTGAGAATCCCAGAGAGAGCTCCCACCTCATCAGGACACACATCATGACCCTGTGTCAATCCTGGCTCATCACTCCTACTCCCGAAGCAAGAGGAGCTCTACTAGGTTATAACTTTGGATATTTGGACATTTTTTTTTTCTCCCCAAACTTACACAGCTCAAACCCACTGTGTCTGGCTTTCCATTCTCTCTGCTGTTGCAGCTCCTCAGAAAGCCTTTGTGTCATTTCTTTAACCATCCTCATTCCTCAGGTCACAGAACAGTCAAACTGGAACAGGCACACTGCATCATTTTCAATCATATCCCTACAAAGACGCATCATGTTTGAAGTTCTACATATTTTAAGCTTAAAGAACAGCTGAAAACAAAGGGCTTCTGTAAATAAACCTTCACAATAGGTATTCAACAACAACAATAAAAAAGCCTTCTCCTCCCTCCATGGAGCTGGTTCAAGAAACTTTGAAGAATCAGAGAAACAGAGCTGTGTGATATTCTCCCAGTGTCATAAAAATAAACCCAGGAAGTTACCATCTAAACCAACAAAATGAGAAGTAATTCATATCTCTCAGGCTTTCACATAGTTTTTCATTGTGCTGCACTTAACTAATGCTTCACCCTCTACAATCTGAACTGAAAGTCTAGCTCTGTAGTATTCAAACAATAATGTTTAGACTCCTTTTCCCCAAACTGTCTGTACAGCACATGTAACATATACAGTAACTGGAATGGAAAAAAGCCCCTCTCTTTTCATGTCCTACTCAAAGGAGGATTTGTTAAACTGCCTTGATGGAGATGGAGCAGTTCTGTGTCCTCTTCAGTTAAATTATGGAGAGAGTTGGTGTGTGTTTGCCTACCTTTTAAAGGAGCTCCCTTTGTTTACTTGGTTTCTCCCTTGGATGAACTGGGCATTACCATTTGAAGTAAATAGAAATACTTGTTCTTTTTTGTTCACTGCATGAGTTTCCACTCTGGAAAACCTCTTGAGTCCATGGACAGACAATTGAGGTGCCTGAGCTCCAGAAAAAGGCTTTGTTTTGCTAATATTTAATAATTCCCAAAAGATTCCGATGCAACCCTCCTGATTTTCAGCTAGTACAATCAAGTAAGAACTGTCTTAACCATAACTCAGATCCTGATATGCTTGTTAGGAGAAGCAATTGTGCTCACAAAGAAAATTCGATTTAACAAAGAAACATGAAGGGAAGCCTAATACCAGAAAAACCTTCTTTATCATGGCCTGGGATCTGGGCAAGGGCATAAAGCCTGGAAGCACATTCCAGTACTATGCTCCAAAGTAAACATGCATCCTGGAAATATTAAATCTTGTGTTCAGTTTTCCTTAGTGAAAATATGGATGGTCTCTCTTACATGAGATTTTTTTTTTAAGACTACAGTCCTACATTCAAACAGTTAAGAAAAGGTTTTCCCAGAACAACAGGATTTTCTGTGAAAAGGAAATTACATCTTTCAGCCAGTTCAACTCACAACGCCTTCTCCCTGAGAAATTCAGGGAGTACATGGAACAAAAAGTAATAATGCTGCTGCTGTACAGTTCCTGGTGCAAAACAAGACTGCCAAACTGTGATTCACCCTGAGGGCTGGCACCAATTCAAAGCTGTACAAGGAGCAGCCACCACAGGTCCAGCTGTGGGCAGGTTCTCAGCAAAGGAAGAGTCTCGTACCATCCAGAATATGATTCTGAAGCTGCAGCCAAGGATGAAGCCAAGAGCAGAGTGTGAGCCTGAAGGACGAGTTGTGGGGCAGTGATGAAGTGGTAGCTACAGGAAGGAGAACACATTTATGGATCTGTTTAGCCAGCCTGGGAAATTAGTGGGAGCTTCCTTTCATGACGTGCAATACACATCTTTCCATCCGTATCCTTCGGATTTTGTAGGTAACAGGCAAAAAATTACAGACTGTAGAAGTCACAAAACATTCTTTCAGTCTGTCTCTTTCATGTCCCTTCTGGAAAAGCAGCGGTAAACAGTAAATACAGCACATACAGATGGGGTCCTGCAGCAGGGGAGAACAGGGAAATCCAAGAATCACACTAGACCAACCAAATCTGGCTACACTGCATCCATCAACCTGGGGAGCCTGAGCACTCCCACTCTCATCTGGGAAGTCTGAGCTCTTGCCCAGCCTGTGACATAAATCTCTGGAGGAAACACTGAAGGCAGTCACCAGGGTTGACCTCTCCTCTTCACCTCTGGCCGTGTGGAAACCCAGCCTCATAAGTTACATTACCTCTTTTTTTATAAACCGCAGGTTCTTACGATTTAAATCCTCCCCAATTTCAGAATGAAAAATGGCCTTTCTGTCAGGGTAGCTGGAAAGCAGTCAGGAAGCAAGATTGAGATCTCTCCATTCCCCTGCCTCTGCTCGCTGCCTGTCCTCAGACACAGCCCCTGGAGTCAGTGAGGTCACCCCAGTTGCCACCCGGAAACCCAATTCATTAAAAAGTTGCTTTCAACAGAGCCGTGGCCTCGGGCCGTGGTGGGAACTCTGCCATCTGCCTCGGGTTCCTCCAATATTTACACTGCAGCAGCACCACCGTGCTCCCTGGTCTCATTTCACAGCAGGGAAAGAGAACAGAAAAGAGACTTAAAAGCAGGACTTTGACATGAGGACTGAGCTCAGCAGCACCACCTCCTATGGAGGCACTCAAGGGAGCAAAACTGGAACTGGGACGTCCCCACGGGAGCTTTTGTAGAGTTATTTCATTTAATGTTAAATGTATAGAGGATTTTTATTTAGTGTATAGCCTGATTCGGGAAAAAAAGACAAACAAACATGCCTGACTACTTTATGGAGTACTGATCTATTGATGTGCAATATGAACAATCTTGGCAAGGAAACAGGGGGTGATATTATGAATTTTTGAAGCCAGGAATTGGAGCTGCATTTCTGAGAAGTGCTGCCTGTGTTGGGAGTGGGGAGAGGGGGATGGGGCCAAAGGAGCTGCTCTCTCTGAGCCAGGGTTGTGGAATCACAGGTAACAAGGCTGGCTTGAGGGGGATCTGCTCCACAAAAGCTAAAGTGAAGAGCCTCTCTTTAAATTTGTACATTTCCTTCCAAACTTTGCACTTAGGAAAAAGTATGGTTTATTTCCCTAGTTAGTGGAACATGTCCTGGATTAATTGAGGTCTCTCCTACCTGTCAGCAATATCACTGATGCCCTGCCAGCACTCCATAAACTCAACCTTCTCCCTGCTACTCAAAAAACTCTGTTCACCAATTGCTTTGTCTCTGTATTTTATTGACATAAGCACTTCATTCTCATGGTGTATTTTGAAATAGGACATTTTGGGAGGAAATAAACCAGGCAATCTTACAACACACACACAACACCAAAACCAAACTGCGCTCCACTGCCACCCAAGAGTGCTCAGAGGGTAACTCAATGAAAGCAAGGACTGCAAAGGCTCATTGGAGAGCTGCTGTTGGCAGTCTGCCCTCTAACTGTACATTTGGAGGTGTACAGAGAAACTGAGCACTCAGGATGAGCAATCCCTCCCTGACCAGTTTTAACTGGTAGTAACTCCTAAAGTCTTTTCCTAAGGTACAGCTGGACTCCCTGAGGAGGAGGAGACAGCAATGGGTGTTTTGTCTTCTTTTTTCCCATCTCATCTTTAGATCCCATGTTCTTTACACCTGGCTAGAGCTGCAGCTCAAGGGGAAAATGTCTGTCCAAGTACATCCATCGCCTCTAGGAAAAGTAAACCCACATTAAAGTCCTCTGCAGACCTGTTTCCCTGAGCCTGAGGACTCAAAGGAGGAATCTGTCACCAGGGGATCATCACACAGTGCTCAGGTCCTGTACGAGGTACTGGCAGGGATCTGAGGCAAACACTGAGTCCAAGGCCATGGCATGAAGGACCCAAATGAGCAAACACTGCAGTGCTAATGCAAAAGCACCATCTGTGGCAAGACCTAAAGGAAACAGATTCCATCAGGCCTGGCCCTCCAAAGCATTTGCAGCTGTTATATAATAAATTTAAGGCATAAATTTCACATGAGTATTTACTGAACAATTTATCATGCACCATGAGAGGAAACTCAATCACAGAGAAAAGGAGAAAAAAAAAACCTAACCAACTTTTTAGATTGTTCAATTTAGTACTGAAGATTAATTCTGGCTTTCATTCTTGGTATCTCCCGCTGGGAGATGAGCTGGAAATAAAAAGGAGGAATGAGTTCTGTAGTTTCACCTCCATCGATCATTTTCAGAGATGATCCTCATAAAGCCTGCATGAATAATTCAGGTGTGGTTTACTGATGAGCCCAGAACCAAGGATACAGGAGTGGCTGTATCCTTCTGAGGTCAATCTGGTTGTGTGTTACTTCAGCAGGCACTTCTACTGCAGTGGCAAGGGCCACACAGGCTGACAGATTTGGCAAGACACTCAGGAACTCCAAGCTTTAGAGCTTCTAAAGCCAGAGAGACAAGGCAATCAGAGATAGGCATTAATTTCAGTCAAAGCACATTCACTGTAAAAATCTGATAAAACCTTTTCAGGTTTCCAGGTGTCACTTTCAATGGTCAAACTGATTTTCTCTTAAAAATCCCCCCAAACCCAAGTAAGCTACAACAAAAAAAGAACACTGAGACACAGGATGTTCCAGCAACACATCTCTCCAGATGAAGATCAATCCTGCTCTCAGCTCTGCCTCTGAACTGCTGCACATACACAGAATCATAAAATAGTTTGGGGGTTGGAAGGGACCTTTGAAGTTCATTGAGTTCAGTGTTCTTGGTCCGTTCAGTTCAAGTCTGCCTTATCCACTCAGGCTGGGACCTTTAAACAGCATGAACAGCTTCTTGTTGTAAATGTATGCAGAGTCCAGAGGGGGGAAATGACTGCTCATCCCATTTGACATTTGAGGGCTTTTTCCTTTTGTTTATATAGAATTAAATAACTGACAATCTCTCATAATTCATCTTGTGGTATCACTTGTGGTACAGTTACACAGATCTAATACAGACACACATACAGTCTTTCCTCTTTTTTTTTCTCCTTCAGACTCTTACAAATACAGCCCTGTATCATAATTCAAAATCATCAGGAGAGCCCAAATGGTAATTTCTTTCCTGGAGATCAAGTTACCACTTCAGGCCAGCAGCCATTAGCTGACCCAAGGGCCTACTCATGAGGACCAAGAATGTTCTACAGCTACAGCAAAAGGTCATTTTCTTAATCCCAGCACTAGGTTAGGATAATATCAAAGATATGCCAACTTTCTGTGCTGCAATTTTTACACTAAATTTGCCTACAGAGTGACTTCCAGCTAACATGACATTCCCCAATAATTAGCTTCTTTTAACATGATGATCGTTAGCTATTACGTGTTTTGAATGTGAAACATCCCTACAGATTTTAAATTTTGATATTAGATTTGTACAGCAACCCACAGAAAACAGAGATGCAATGGTGGAGTTATCTGGTTATTTTAGGTATTAATATTTGGCATCTACCAAATTGGAATTAAGTCTGCCTATCAAACCCAGCAGCCACGGATCTGCTGAATACATGGTTTTAGGAAACAATGCAAATATATGTGGTGAGTGGCATAAACCTCACAAACTATTTCCCCTTTCTCTAATAAAACATATCTTTGAAATTACAGGGTGCCTCAAAAGAATTCAGTGCCCTCTATGGGGGCTGGAAGAGATGATCTCCAGAGGCCCCTTCCAACTCCAACCACTCTGATTCTGTGAAAACCTTTTGCCCAGAGAAGAGCAAAGGCAGTAACCTCAGCCCAGCCTGCTGCAGCTGAAAGATGGGTGACACTCCAGGGACCACGGACAGCCATCTGTCCTGCTGCCTCTGCCCCCTGGGGAATGTTCTCAGTGCTGGATTTGATGCTCATATTGAGTCAGGAGCTGGGGGAGGTACCAACATGTCACTTACGTGTCACCACACTCCATTTACAAGACAGTTCCTTTAGGGACACATTTCTGACCATTAACTATTAATGGACCTCTCTCACAGTATTGTAGGGCAAAAGTGACAAGATCATCCATCCTAGGATTAAATAAACTCACAAGAAACCCATGCTGTGAGGAGACCAACCACAAAAGGGGTCACAAGAAGATGATGTTGGGAAGGAAACAGATCACCAAGCTTTCCTTCAGCTCACATCCTGCTCCCACAGGGGCGACACCATTGTCCCACAGGAACAGTATTACTCATGTGCACACACAGGATGAGAACAAAGCCTTGAGAATATAATCAAATTCTGTTTGGAACCTGCAAGGTGGACACAGGAAAACCACAGGGTACTGGTCTCGGAGGGTCTGCTCCAAAATGCCCCAGAGCACTGACCAGAAGTCAGTGGGAATTCAGAGATTTCTGGTGCTGGGTCTGCACTGAACAAGTGCATCACCTTACAGGGGAATCCTTCAGTCTGCCAGCTGGTGTTATGGCACATGTACAGAATATATATGTGCACAAAAAAGGCAATCACACCCTGTGCTACTCGCCTGCAACACTCGTGCTGTACTCTACAGGTTTTTGCCTTGCAAAGTCTGACCACCAAAACAAAGCCATCATTTCATCACAGGATTATTTCAGCATAAACAATAACACTGGAGAATAATTTTTTTAGTCCTGCTTTGTAACAGTCACTGCTGCTGAGTCACCAGATCTCTTTTATTTTTAATTTAAAACTGGATATGGCTCAATGAAAGGTACAACTCCAGCTTCTTTCATCACAGCAATTTCAAATAATTTTACAGAAGAAATCCATGGGATGAGGTTAATTTCTTTGGTATCTTCATTCTTTATCCTGCTATCTCTCAGATGCATTAAACTAATTAATTAACACTAATTAAAAACAATACTGTAGGACGGAGAAAGCCAGGGCCATTTTTTTAAATAAGGTTTTTGTAAAAGAACACAATCAAAGCTGGAAGGTTTACAGAGAAATCATGTCTGGCATTCAGAGTAATATTCCATAAAATCATCTGCAGTTCCTTCCTCAGCAGAGGCTTTCTGCTCAACCCAAGAGCAGGATAACATCACGTGTTCATTTTATGGCCTGAGCCATGAAGCAGCAGAGAAGCATCCTTTGCAATTCTCACTTAAAATGAGGATGCAATTCTCACTTAGAGTGTCAAATAAATCCCATTCCACTGAAACGACAACTGCACGAGAACTCAAATTGACAGGGATGTGTGCAGAAAGCAGGGCAGGAGCTCCTCTCCAGAGGAAGATTTTAATATTATTTCAGCAGAAATATTCCTACAGAAAACACAGCTCCCCAGAAAAATAACCACCATTACAGCAAAGGTAGCACTTGCCAGCCCACATGGATGTGTTGTGAGAGGCACAAGGTTGAATTTTGAGGATGTGAGGGGAAAGGTGACCCTGCAGCCATTCCCCCGCCCTGAGCGGTTCTGTGCCTCCCCTCCAATCCTCTGCTGCCCCAGAGCACCTCAGAGAGCTCAGCTGAGCTGTCAGTGATTGACAGCAGGGTAAATCTGGTGTGAATGGGTGAATATGGTCACACACTGCTGCTGAGCTGATGCCACTGAGCCGCTTCCCAGCTCTTCCAGTAATGGGGCTTCCAAGCTCAAGTCCTGGGATAACTCCGTGTCTGAGCTCAGAGACAACAATCTGGGATTTTTTTTTCACAGAGATGAGATAACAGAAATAAAACGCTGTGGCTTCCCCTTTAGGATCATTATGTGGGACTTCAGCAATGGAAAATAATACCTTGTGTGTTATCCAAGCCACACGGATCAGTTTGGAAATGTGTCTTCTGTAACAGATTGCAAAAAGAAAACGATGGATACCTCAAACATTAATCACTTGCTATAAAAAGGCCCGGTTTTCCTCACAGGATGGCTATATTTAGAGAACAGGATCAGAACTGCAGTGGAGGAGAACTAAAAGGGCATAATCATCTCAAAAATAATGTTGAATTTCAGGGTTTAGCCTATTGTCTTATAAACAATCTTCCTACCATAACTGAAATGGGAAGAAAGAATTATTTTTTCCTGCTTTTTCTCCTTGTTTATTCAGCAATATTGAGCACATTTTGTGCAGAAGCCAAATTCCCACTCCCCCAACAAAAGCCATTTCCTGCTTTCACACAGCAATGCTAGAGAAATCTCTCAAGCTGTGGGAAACCACATCTGAAGGAAAAAAGACTGCGGGATATAACATGGCACACTTACAGCAGCACTTCAATCTACTTAAATCATTTTTCTAGCTGATTAGCAAGAAGTTCCCCATATTGCTTTAAATCATGTTAAATTTCTCCTTTTTATTGCTTTTCCTGAGATCTAGCAGGGTATGTTTTTCAACACCACTGATATAAATGAATAATAAAACAATTCCCCATCCTTTCTGGCCAGCCTGCTTTCTCTTCTACTGGCTTCAGCCTGAATAATGAAAATATCCACGCCACAGAAACAGGACTCAGAATTGAAATTGTTTTTTAAACCCCTGTGCTCTTCTCAGGCAGATGCTTTATTCTCAGAGGTACAACAGGAAAAAGCAATTTAATTAAAAGCACTCTTCTTCAGACATCACAACTGCAAATATACTAACACGTCCCTGAATCACCAGAGGCTGCTTAATATTCAACCACAGAAATCTTTTAAGAAAGATGCAGGTTACCCCAATATCAAAGGTTAAAACAATAGTTAAAACAAATATAACCAGTTAAGGCATAATAATCCCAGCCAGTGAAGCACTCTGCTCACCCTAGTGGGTTAGGGATTGGTGTTTGAATCAGTGGTTGATGGTCAAATATTTAACACCCCTGGCAGGTATTTTTCCTCTTCTTTTCTTTTTTTAGTCCCAAGGTCTAAAATTTTAATCCAGGAAACATCATTGTGTGAACTGTCCCCTCATGAAGAAGCATCCTGTGCTCCTGCTACACAGCACCATCAATGGGAAATGGATCAATAATTCCCTGGGAGCCACAGGTTCACTATGGCTTTGTTTACTGGGACCAGCTTTAAATGTGACAAGGCTCTGCAGAGCCACATCTCAGCTCTGCCACGCAGCCCCACAGCAGGGCCTGGGGACAAAGCAGCGGCTGTGAAGAGCGAGGATGAGTGTGTGACACCCCACTCCTGGGGATGCTAATCCTGGGAGCAGTGAGATGGCTGGGAACACTGAGGTGTGGAAATAAGGCCGTGCTCCTGTAACGCCTGTGGGAGGCCCTCCCTTTCACAAAGGAGCAAGGATTACACGGCGGTGGAGAAGCTGGACGGGGAGAACCTTCACTATCCTTTTAGGAAAGAGAGGAGGAGAGACCCTCTGCCTTCAGCCTGCTCCACATTCTACCTTTTGGCCCCTGCACTGCCTCCCTAAAGAACTCTGCAGGATCCTCTCTAGCCCTTATTCCTCTACTTCAACATGTAAAGCAGCTGCACGGACATAAACATGGCCAGCGACCAGCTGGAGCAAAGAACAAAAAAAAATGTATCTCAACCTCTTAACAACAACAACAACAAAATCTCTGCTTGGGCTCTACTCATTCCATCTCCTGCCTCGGGTGGGTGAGATCCCTCTGCTGCTGCCCTGGAAGGTTTCCCACTGCCTTCATCCACCTCTCCACGGGCACACTCAGTGCTGCTCCAGCTCCCAGGGAAACCATCCCATCCCTCCCCGGTGGTGCTGTGGGAATGCCTGGCTCAGGAAGCGCTGACTCAGCACCACAACTGATGGAAAGATCAAATCCCTGATCTCCAGTGGCATTTCAGCAGCTGGCACCAGGCTGGAGTGCCCACAGTTCAGCCAGGTGAGGAGCAGGATGCTGAACCTTCCCTTCCCAAATTCCAGCTTTGGGCCTGCACGTGGGAACTTAAACCAAGGGATCTGAATTCCTTGCTCATCTTTCCTCTCCTTTAGCAACCAAACCCTCTTCCCAGCACAATGCTGGACTCATTTCCAAGGAGAGCAATGGGCTGTTATTAACAAGACCAATAAATGCAGGTTTTTATGCTGAAGGAAACCAAAGCTCTAAAGGAGCAGGAGAGTTTGTGATTGTAACTGTACCTTGTGTCAGATAGAACCTGGTTTACATTAAGCCCTACAAAAAACCTGCTTTTGTTTAGGAAAACCACATTGTGTAAATTTGGACGTAACTCTAAGGATTCCAATTAATCAAAATGAAATAAGCTTAAAATGGAAAGACACACATTTTCTCAAAGTTTACATATTTGCCCCAACAGAACGAATAGCCCAAGTTCTTCCTCTGGAAGACATTTCCCAAGCATCCATTCATTCCCTAAATCACTCCTTGCAGCAGAGGGAGAGGAGCTGTAGCAAACAATGCTGCAGGGCAGCAACAAACAAGGAGAGCTCTACAATTCTCCCGAGGTCTGTCTCAGCCATATCCACGGTTGCTTCAACCAAAATTCAATTCATGTGCAAACCCCAATTTGGTTTCCAGGGCCAAGGAAGGATCTCACTATCTTGTCTAGTGTCACCATCAATGAAGGCTCTCAGGCCAAAACCTGCCTTACAGGAAAATTTAAGGCTGCTGTGGAAAAAGGAAACTAATTCAATTTTTTTCCCATTAAGCTGGTTCTAATGGGAATACAAAACATGATATCCACAGCCTGCTCCTAAATTCAGATGGCTGCCTCAGAGCATTTAAGGATCTGAAGAGAAATAACACTCTTCTTTTCTTAGCTTTTTCCATAGTAAAAAATACATTTGCTTGTTTGCTTCTTAGAGCAAACCCACCCACTTTCTCCAAGAGAATGCAAACTGCACTGAATTTCTAGCTGTAATTACAACTCTGCCTCTTGCCACTCAAAAGCCTGTTTACCTGGACTACATAAGAAGCTTGGTACACAGCTAAATCCTTACAAAGCATCAGAGATGGGTAAGTGGTATCCAAGACATAAGCAAATATAAAAACTATATGTGTATGGCCTTAAAACAAAGGAAATGTGCTTGTAAGAGACAGAACTGCTTTTCTGAGTGCTGTAATCATGTTAGAGAAACATTAAAACACCCAGACTATCACCTCATGAAACACACAGCGCTGAAGAGCATCTTTGATTTAAATCTAACAATCAGTTCCTCTGGCTGCTGGGTCAAGGCAAGCAAAAAAGCAAACAAAAAAAGCCAACACAGCCAGGGAAGCAGCTCTGCTGGCAAATGACAGCCACAAAATGCATGTGCAGGAAATGCCTTTTCATTCATGCTTTTACCACCTCACATCGGTTTGTATTTTCCAATTTGCCTGCATGTCATAATACATTATAGATGACAGCAGCTCCACTACACATGGCACGGGGCACCCCACTCTGTGTGGAGAGCTTTAGAGGCACACATGGCTTTGCCAGACGTGTGCTGTGCCTGGTTAATAGAGGGCTGAGGGAGGCTGGGGTCTTTTCATTTTGTTTTCAAGTCTAAACGTGACCTGCCTGCTTCCAGTGACAGGAGAAGTGGTTGATGTAACCACCTCTCATATCAAAGGGAGCGCTGTCATTGACTTCAGAGATGAGATCCTTTGGGCTCAAATAAGGGAGGCTGGAATGAAAGACAGGGAAGCTTGACTGAAGAATCTCCTCGTTACTTCTGGTACATCTTAAGTAAAACATCCCCGTGGCTTCCAGCAATTCACCCTATTTAGCAGACAAGCCCAGCAGATAGAGCGTCCCCTAATTACTGATGGGGATGCTCACTGAAGGCTGTCAGTAAGAGGAAGAAGAAAACAAATTTATGTTTCTACATAATAAGCTGACAATAGGCAGAACTGTCTGTCAAGGGATTAACTCAGACTAAATATCAATTCAGTAACAGCAGCTTCCCCTCTTCCCAAGACCCAAATTCTTTCAATACTTTCTAATTTTATATCTATATATAGATATATAGATATATCCTACTCTTCCATATATATATTTATTTGGACCATTTTCCTATGTATTGCATGTATTTCCACGCAATACTGTGCAAATATTTCACCAGACTAATTTCTTTCAAACTTTCAAGGACCACACAATGGATTCTTCCAGGTATGGGAGACTGAAAAATAAAAAACAATGTGGTGGCAAGAAGGGCGGTTTTTTTACATATACGGAAGGATAACTTTTATAAACACATGTGTATACAGACCCTTAGACAAAGAAAACTGCTCACATCTCCTGTGCAGAAGGTTGAGACTATCCAGTTTAAATTTTTCTGAGTCTCTCCAGTAACCAACAAACAAAAGACCACGCAGCAGAGGAAATATTGAAAAACAACCCACTGGGACACCAACGTCTTGGCCTGCTACCAATGATCAGTGACATTCAATTTCTTTCTTGGAGCCTGCTCCAGCTCCCACTGAAGTCAGTGGGCATTTCACTATCAACTTCAGTGGGAGCTGGCTCGGGCTTCAGTCATTTTCCTCTTGGATTGGCAAGGGATGCAGACGTTAGAGACGCAGCACGTAGAGCTCCTGATGGGAGGAAATAACACATCAGCAGCCCTTTGGCTGATCAAGAAATGGGCACTGAATGTAAATCCTGCCCAGTTGCTGCAAGAAAAGCAACCATAATGCAAGCAGAAGAGCAAGGTGTGGTTTGTGCTTAGGAGAAAGAGCACAAATTTTTTTTTTCCCCTTTAAAAAAAAAAAAAAAAATACGGTTCAGGGATGACAAGTGCCTAAGAGCTCCCAGCATTTAAAACCCTAGCAACGTTTCCAGTTTGCCAATACTTAAAAAACATTACCAGGAGATAGAAATATATTGCTCTAGCAAATGAAAGCACTGAAGATGAAGGTGGTAGCACTTGGCAAGCTGATTTCTGAGCAGGGCAGCACTGGCACCTCAGACAGCGCACACAAGGACACCGTCACCAGACGTGTGTGTGCACCCAACAAACCCCTGCACGCTGAACATCATCTCACTATCACCGGCTTTTATTCCAGCAGAGCCCACTGCTATTATCTGATGGAAACGTGCCCCCGATTGAGCTCAGCCTGTGACCACCAGGGCGCCTGCTGCGATTTGCAAAGCACATGACAGCGCTCCTAACGTCAGCGGCGAGGTCTGAGCCACCCCACTTTCATCTGCAGTTAACTTTTATTGTCAGGGGCTTCCCCTGGGCTTTCCCTTTTTTATCACTCCAAATTGACTTTTCTTTCTTCTTTAAATGAAAGGGCAATTGTCTGCTGCCAGCGAGTGCTAACAATCCACAATGAGCAGCAGAACACCCCGGGCTGTCAGGACCAATAGTGGGTTTATTGCAAATACTTTTATCTTGGCTGAAACAAATTTACGTTAAATTTTGGGGATTTGGCATCCGCACGCAAAAGGGGCGTATTTAATCATAAATATACCCTAAAATCTTAACCTAAACCCCTTTTCAGCACGGATTCTAACACCAATTTATTTCTACAACTTTCCCTAGTGTTTGATCAAGAAGTCCACCATAGGATACTTTGGAGGAACTCCTAAAGCAGCAGCTATTTAAGGAACTTGTTTGCTTCTGGAGTTTCAGTAGTGATTCCTGACTGACACCCCCCTAACTCCACTACTGAACTCAGGGCGGCCAAACCCAACCCTGCCCTCCCTCTGTGGGGCAGCTCCCCTTAGGGCAATCAGCCCCTGCTGATGGCAGAAATGATGACTTCAGGGATGCTGGAACTGCGTGGGCAGCTGCCCAACACTTCCCTGGGACATGGCCAGATGTTTCTGCCTCTGAGCCATCACTGCCATTAAGGAATTTGCTTATGTGTGCAAAGCAAAGTCAAATGCAACCTCATTTAAAAAGCATTGGTAAAAGTTACAGTGATGAGGGTATGAAGGCAAGACCTCACACCACAACTGATGACCATGACATCCCACCAGGATGTTCTTGCTTCATAAAACAGGCCCATGTTTTCTCAAGGATGAAGAAACACCTCCATTCTTATCTCATTTTGGAGAGTATTGAGTTGAAGAAAGCAGCACAGTCTCTCGGTGATTTATTTAGTAAAAGATTATTCTTTTAATAATTTTTATTCTTTTATTCTTTAAAAGATTAATCCTTTCCACAAACTCATCCCAAGGACATCAACAGTTACTGAATGATGCCTGTGCCAAAAGTGTATTTGTTGATTATCCCAGGCCTTAAAGATCATCTTGAAACCCCACAGGAATGACTTAATACAAAAGATGAGGATGATTATATATAAAAGGAGTCATTGAGAGAGATGACAATATCATTTACTCAAGTGCCCCCCAAGTGTATAAATATATACATATATACCTTGAACAATATATTCATCCAACAGAATGCATTCTTAAAGGGCTGTGAAAATTGGAGATAAAAATCCTGAACACTGTTTTAGCAACATATCTTTTATTGCCTGGTCCTTGGACCACTGTTAAAAATCAGCAGCAGTGTGTGCAGACGAAAACGTAATTTATGGTGCTTTAAAGACAATGAGGCATCCATTTGTTCCACCACATTATTAAAATAGATGCTTTTTATAGGAATGTCAGATGCAACTATAGGAGAAAAAATATTAATTGCTGAAGCTACACATCAAAAGAACAAAGGATGCAGAAATGCTGTTAGGCCTGTATCTTACAAATATAACAAGGCACTGTCAAGCAAAGCTATCTGCTGATATACTGGAATATGACAATAGGGAGCAGATACCTACTTGTAAGGCCTATTACAGAGGCAAAACTATCAGTTACTGCTCTATCATTCCCCAATGGCTCTGAGACACTTATCTCAAACACACAAATGATGCCTCAACCATAATCAGAGCTACCTTAACAAGCACACATCACATTAAAAAAAAATAAAATTAAAAGAGACCTATACGAGGTTAGTTTGTAGACTAGCCCTAATGGGTAAATACCTAAACCTTACCAAAATACACATTCGGTAATGAACGCCGTAGTCGGACGTGTTAAGATAAATGTGATTTATGGAACTGTAATGACAAAAGGAGACAAGGCAGTCCTTCTAAAATCCATTCAGAGGTAAGCTACATGCTCTAGCATTCCAGCCTGGGGTGGAGGGTTAAGGAAAAAAGACTGTTGCCTAAATAAACTGATAAATCCTCTACCAATAAACTACAAAATCCTATTTACAAGTGGGAAATGATGCTGCTACTCCTGCACGCACACACACATTTCTGCACTTTTATATACAATTTAGCCACCCAGAAAAGTGCTAAGTCGCTCTGAACAAGCACAAATTGTCTGTTTTTTCCTCCCTCGCCCAGCCAATCTTCCCTTCAGTCGGCCTTCAGTGAGGAGAGATCTAAGGACACCTTGCTTATGCTTCATCAGAGGATATAACAACACCATGACAGGGATGGATGTGACAAGGTTGATGCGACCTGAAACACAGTATCCGTGCAGAGAAAAGCAAGAAAGAAGCCCTTGGAAAAAAAAAAAAAGCACAGCGAAGCGGAGCTGCACGCCGTGCATTCTAAACCGAGAACACGGAGGTGGCGGTGGGCTCGGGAAGGGGGAAGGGGCTGGGTTTTTTGTTCGCTGGGAATGGTCATTGTGTTTGATTGATCATGCACCCGAAACACGGGGAGACAAAACGCACGGCCGGCAGGGCAGGGCTGCACACACAGCCACCGAGGTGCCCCGGTGGCACAAACCTCACCCACACCCCGCCGGAGCCCGGCTCTGCCCCGGCACCGAACAAAGGCCTCAGACACCCCCGAACGCAGCGCCCGGCTCGGGGACGGCCGAGGGACCCGCACTTACATGGCCTCAGACGGCTCCCGGACCAGGCCGGCTGTCTGTGCCTGCTGCAGGGACTGCGAGCCTCCCATCCTCAGCGTGCCCTGGGCTCGGGGCTAGGCGACGGCGAGGCCGGCTTCCTCCGGAATCCCTCCGGCGAGCAGCCCCGGCAGCTCCGGCTCTGTGGAGGCTGCGGTGCTGCAGTGCAGATGGAAACAGCTGCTCGCATCAGTGGCGGCACGAGCAGGAACACTTCGGCAGCTTCTCCCCTCTGAACTGCTGCCAGTTTTGGCGGTGGGTTGCTGTTTGGTTTTAAGATTGTTTATTTTTTGGGTTTTGGTTTGTTGTTTTTTTTTTTTTCCTCTGTCCAAATGAACGGTATTTATAAAACAGAACAAAACGCCGGCCGCTGTGACAGGGTAATCATCTGCTAAGCAGCAGCGGTCCAAACAGCTCCGGTGCAGGCGCCTGGAACGGCACTATTGGCTATGGAAACCGGCTTGAGAAAAAAAAAAATAAAAAAAGAAGACGAAGAAAAGCAGACCCTCCCTTTAAGCACACATTGTCAGCTACTGTGGCTCTCTAAGGACCTACAGGCAGGACCATTATATTGTGTTGACTCAGCTGATTTGAAATGCAAATGCACGTGTGCTCTGGGTGCCGCGCATACATTTCCCCCCCAGCACCGCCGAGATGTGCAACAGCGGGACGCCGGCACACAGGGTTAATAAAAGCAGGACGGCTGCTTTCTTTTCGTGCCGCGAAACCAGCTCATCCCTCTCGCGAAAAAAAAAATGGAATCTTCCGTGAGGAACGTAGGGAGAATATCATGAGCAGCCAAGGTAAACAAGCCAAAGTGGGAGCAGCTCCATCCAACACCGGGGCACTTTAACCATTCTGCTCCTGCCTGCACAGACCCCCTTGGCTGGATGATGCTTAACAGAGGTGGGGAGGATCTTTAAGACCACAAAGTACAGCATTCCAAACCCTGCAAATCAGCACATCCTTTTTGCCATCGAGGAGGCACCAGGGCACTGGGAATTCTAAGAGGCTGAAAAGGATGGGCACCATCACTCTCTGTCGCTGTCAAAGAACAGATGATTCACGTACAAGCCGTGTTTCACATCATTAAAGGAGGTTAAAAAAAAAAAAATCAGTGGCACTGCTGCCTGTACCAGGAATTAAACTCCAGGGATACAAATGGCTCGAAGCTATGTAACAATTCTGGATACATCACAGGGCGGAGGGGTCACAAGGATCAGATAAATTTAACAAAAATATAAAAACGTACTGACTTCCAAGCACCTATCACAGCACGGCTTTTATGCTCTAGTGGATTCCTCATTAGGCTCACACTTTCAACAGTTTCAGGGGTTTTTTTCCCTCTGCTTGCATAAATGGAAATCCAGTTGGGTTTTCCTGCTTGATAGGAGAATGACTGCTGAATACATGTCTAAGGTCCTGATTCTCTGGATTCACCCACAATAACTTGTTCTTGAAAATAGAGGAAACAAGGATGTTCAGCGAAGATTAAGAACTTTTCATTTCCAGAGACTGCCTAAAATTTAACTCTGTTTCACGAACAGTATCAAGATAAATTACATTTTTCTTTTCCCTACTTTTTCTGAACTATGGGGGAGAAAGCCTGTGAGCCAGCACTTTGTTCAGCCACAAGCTTCCAAGCAAGTTATAATTTTGGGATTATTTCGTTTCTGAGAAAAGCCAAACCCTCATTTCTAACATCTCATTGCTCAAGACTGATCCCAAGCCCACCAGAGAAGCAGCAGCATTGCCTCACTCAGGGACTGAGCTCCAAAACTTCTGGAGCAGGGCTGGGTGCCTGAGCCACAAGTGACCCCCAAACCCTGCAGCAGTGCCCAGCCCTGATCCTCCCTTGCCAAGGTGGTGGCAGCTCAGCACACCCTCTGCATCTGCCATTCACAAGTAAGGAACACACAGAAAGTGAATAAAGTGCATGAAAATGTCCTATATACTCTTTGGCAGCAGATTTGCAACGGTTAATAACTCCAGGATTTCCATCCAGTATGGGAAATCAATGGTACTGGCCAACAGACTAAAATTACATGTCTGTATCCAGAGTCCCTGTCAGGCTGAGGTTACAGCTGAGCTTCACTTCAGTGCGTGACTTGCCCTACCTATCATAATATTGAGTATCATAATAGCTCCCTGCTGGATTTCCTTTGTTACAGAGAAAAGGAAGACTCAGAGAAAAGAAAAAGCAAACACCAAATTAAGTAAAGCCCTACCAGGTACCTGGAAGCCAAGAGGGAGAAGAACACAGGCACTGTTTGTCCTGGCAGTGAGGAAAACAGGGACACTGTCCTGACAGTGAGGAAAACAGGGATACTCTTAACAAGTGCAAAGAATACACTTAAAATTCCTGTGTCAACTCCTTCAAGTTTCACATGTCCATTTACTAAATAAACAAAGCCCTAATAAAAGAAGGCTGGGACTGAATCCTATTCTGAAGCAGCGTAGTCCTTTCAGGAGCTGTACAGGGCAGAAGGTTGTTTTTGTTTTTTTTTTCATTCTCCAACGTTTCCATGCAACAAACATTCGAATTGCACTAGAAATGCAGGATGAAGGGCTTCAGCCTTGGGAGCCCAGCTGTGGCCCTGGTCACTTTGCATGTTCTGAGTTACAGGGGGCTCTGGGTTATGGTGAGGGTGTCACAGGCAAGGTATTGTCTCCTCCTCCCTTCCCTCTCACCCCAGTTCTTGTGCACAGCTCGTGGCACAGCTCAGAGATTTCACCAGAGGACAGCTCACCACCTCTGAGCTTCTCCTGCTCATAAAGGGGACAGGATTGCACTCTTCCCTTTGAAAAATAACCATCCAAGCAGCTCAGCTACATCAACGTGAACTCCTGATGGCCATGGCCTTTCACAAAAAAGTGTGCTGTAACTGAGCCTTGGACTGGAGAGAGTTTGTTGCCTATGGGATGCAGTAACAAATACTAAACTGATGTCTCTGGCCAACCTGTGGAAGAAGTCAAAATGTAGATTTTCTTCTGATTTGGCCATAAAATCTGTTACACTACAAAGCTGGAGCCCATCCTGACTAGTAAGAAATACCTCAGCTGAGAGGTGCCCTACCTCTCCTGCCTGGCCCCAGCTCACCCTTTAGGCCTGCCAAGAAGCATCAACTTAGCACTAAATTTAGTGCAGGCTTTTAAAAATGTAAGATCTGTGTTGACACTCTGAGTGCATTTTGTAAGGACTTCTCTGGAACCTTAAAAACACACAGATGTAGCTTGAAAAGGAAAAAAAATCCCATTGTAGCTTCAAAGGATTTAAGGATGCCGTCGGCACTTCAGCCTAGGGATTAAAAGCCATGTAACACTTATTGTGATCCCACTGCTGAAAAGCTTATTTAAGTATTCAGTACCATCCTTTAAAATTAATTATTTTCTCTGCCTCTTTTACCCATTTAAGCAAGAGCCATATTTCGGACACCACTAAATTAATGTTTTATTGAAACTGAATGTCCACTGACTAGTTGTCTTAAAACACTCCACAGACTCCTAAATATTTGGTCTTATTCCATTTCATGTTTATATATAAATTCAAACTTTGGTCGCTTGCACCCAATTTGAAATTTTTGGCTTCCATCAAAAAACAATGCTGAGCAGGACCGTGATAAGGCTTGAGATACCGAAATTTATGTTCTGTTTCTTTGCTCTTGGCTTCAGTGTCCATCGTGCCAGGCATTTACACAAGTTATAAACATGACCACACATACACACACGCACAAGGAACATCAAAGAGCCTGCTGAAAGAAAAGCCTCCCTCACACATCTATTCCCTAGGGAAGGAGCAGTGAATATTAAGCTGCACCTCCTAGCTGCAATGCATTATTGAGGTACTGTGCAGAAACAAGCACCATATAAAAGAAAACGCAAAGACAGAGCAAAACCAAACATCCCAAGCAAAAAAGGGATTTCTCTGGTATCTGAGTGCTGCTGCCACAGCTCTAAGGAACAGTATTTCCTAAAAAAAACCTAAAAAAATCCCAAAACAAAACACACACAAAAAACCCTCACAAACAAAAGATGGGGAAATGTTTAAAAAAACAGATTATTGTTTAAACATAATTCTCCCCCTCAAAAAAAAAATATATATTTACACATGTGTATGTTAAAATGATACTGCCTTTGGACCCCAAAGCCTTGCATGCAGCTTGGGAAGAAGCTTTCACCCCAAAGCCTCTCTTATTTATAGGCTGCCTGGAATCAAAGGGCTCATGGCAAAGGTATCCACAATATCAGACTGCTGAGGAACAGCAACATCTTTCCTAAAGGACTAAAAGGACCAAACTGCTTGAAAAAAAATGACTCTGTACAGACAGAGTGGCAAAGCAAACCCGTGCCTGGGGAGGCTGGCTGTGTTGGAGAATACATTAGCACATAAAAGCACTGACACCTTTTGAAGTGCAGTGGTGACAGCCCTTTTAGGACACCCAAGGCTGGAGACTCCCGTGCTCTAAAAGCTCCGCAGGAGCACCAGCCCTCCCTGGCCTCTGCTGATGTGAGTCCTTCCCGAAATCCAGGTCTCCCAGGGCCAGAGTGGATCTCTGTGCTCCAGGGAAGGTCAAGCAGGCTGCTCTCAGCCATGTGGGCACTCGGGTTTGGAGTTCATCTCTCTAAGGGTCACACACCAGGCAGCTGAAAGGCTTTTAAAAGAATTCAAGCAATTCTCCATTATGGGCTGCACAAAAAGATCTAAGTCTAGACACGTTGTGCATGTTTCTGTGCTTCTTTGCTCATCATGCATTTTGTCAGCCCTGGGATATCTTTATTTCCTTTTGCTTTGTGTTTATTCTCCAAATCAGACTTCCTTGCTCCTGTAGCCAGACTTTCACTCCTTAGCAGCTCCTTAGTCTCATCTCCCTCTCTTAAGAGAGCAAGAGAGGATATATCTTATAATTAATTTCCATTTCCCTAGAGGGGAATCACTTAAATTCCTTCTCAAGGAGCTGAAGCTGCTGCTGGAACACTACAAGGCATTTCCTACCCTTCCTTTGGTTCTTCCCATTTTCTTGCTGACTGCAGTCCCACATCATGCCCAGAGATGTGCCACAAGGAATCTCTGTAAGACCCCATTCATCATGTATTTTTTTTTTTTCATCCAGCCAGGTCACTCCAGCTCACCACCTGCACTGCTGTGGGACAGGGACAACATATAACACTGGTGCTGTCATAACCTCCTTCAGAAAGTCACAGCTAAGCACAGAAACCCAACCAACCCATTTTCAATCTTTGTCTCCAGAGGTGGTGTGATTTTTTTTTTTCTTTTTTTTAAGAGAATAGAAGAAAATTAACTCTATTCCAGCCAAAACCAGGACACCACAGTATTGTATGTGAGCAGACCATAATTTAAAATTTGAAATCCTCATTATTTTGAAAGATGATAACACAAACCACCTCCTGGAAGGCCAAGCTGTGACCTCTGGCTGCCATCAGGTAGCAAGAACAGTGAAAAAAAGGCAAATTTCTTTCTTTCCCTTAATTTTATGAGCACCTTTGTGCTCCGAATAAAAGAACAAGTACAAAGAAGTCAGCTGAAAAGTGTAACAAATTTACCCCATTTTGGTATACTGGCAAAAACCAGTGAAAGGTTAACACAAATTTTAACAGCTTTGCTTCAGCAGTGCCTAATAAATAGACATGTACTGCAGTTCATGGCCATGGTATATTTAAGATATCATTATAATCTATAATTAGCCATTTAAAGATACATTTATTGCCATCCTTCTAAAATCCAGATATCCTTAGCTTAATTCCATTCCAGTACAGAAAAATCAGAAATTCAGCCCTACATGGAGAATGACAGACCTTCAGATTGAAGCCATGGTTTGGTGGGTTTTTTTGTTAACTGTAGGTTTTAGATTAGTTTTTTTTCTCAGCATTTATCTTTTAATGGTCTAAGAGTGGGGCATTGATTCACAACCAGAAAGTGTAAATGTAATCTGAGCAGTAACATAATTGCAGAGTGTTAAATCAGAGGGATATTTTTCAATACAGTTTTCAAGGAAAACAGAAGCAATTTTTCAACTGCCTCTGCCCATCACCTGGCACAACACAAGCCCTATCCACATCACCACGGTACAAAATTACACACCACCAAACAACACAAGGACATCTTAGGTGTAAAGCTTCACAGATTTAACTTGTTCTTACAGATCAAATACTTTGACAGACACATTGTCTGCTCAGCCACTTATCCAGATTATCATAGTGTGAGTGCTTTATTTGCATTGATACACTCCTCATGAAAACACACAATGTCCCAGAGTTATAAGCCTGAGCACACTGACGGAATTCCCATCTGCTAATTCCAAGAAAACAGGAGTGACCAGTGATGGACACAGCCAGGATGGACACTGAAGCTGACAAGAAACAAACATTAGAGGGAGAGAAAAAGAAAAAAAAAGAAAAAGCGAAAAGAAAAAGAAAGACAAAACACAAATAATTGTGCCCCCTCCACACTGATGACTGCTTGGTTGCTACGGTCACTGCTTAATCTAAATTGCAAGTGAGAATAATGGCATTAAGAGTTATGAATAACCAAGATGCCTGCTTAGCTATTGAAATCTGCAGCATGGCAAGGCCAGAGCAGAGATAACAAAAGGGGCCCTGCCCGGCGCTGCTCGGGATGCCGGGGGAGGCCTCCAGGCTTTCACAGGCCGGCGGTGAATTACGGTCCCAGACGTGAGAACTGCACACCCCACAGGATTCCACGTTCCAAAGCCCTGCTGCGAAATTCAGGAGCCACACCAAGGGGGAGATGAGGCCTGCAGGAGCTGAGCACAGCCCCGGGTGTGGGTGCTGCCCTCCTCCCTTGCCCTGGCTGTGCGGGATGTGGGGAAGGAGCGAGGGCTCTGCCCCACACAGGAGACACACACGGGTTTGGGGTCAGGGCAGCCAAACCCCCGTGCAGAGCTCACACCTCACCTGCTGCAGCCTCTGCTCTCTCATTTGACCCTTTGCTTTCCCCTCCTGCCAAGGCACAGATGGATTCAGTTTTGGATTTTGAGCTCCATCACGCTGCTGCTGTAAGAGCCGGGCCTGAATTCCTCGGATCGCAAAGGAAACTTTGAACTCCTGTTTACCAGATTTCTGGCCTGGGCTTCAGACTGGGACCAAAAGCATCACCACACCAAAGGAGGGAGCTTGTTTTGCTGCCGAATATGCCTCTGCAGACCATGCCCACAAGCCAAATGCCCGAATCCTGTTGACGTTTCCAAACACCAGAACTGCAAAAACACCATCACAGACGACAGGAGTTCATCTTGCTTCCCTGCTTCTAAGTCTCTGAACATTCTGAGGTGTAAGATCCCCACGGCAGCTGGGGCCAGGCTTGTTAGGAAAGGAGTTGCCTAATGCCAGGAGGGGACTGACATTTTTTAGGTTGAGTTTTTTTTTCGTGTTTGTTTTTTTTTCTTTTTTGCACCTGCCCTCAGCTGACAAGATCAGGGCTGATAATCCTCTCTGGGAGCACCTTGTTGCAGGAGATTTCAGCAATCAGAATCCAAAGGCCTCCTGGCCTCAGGGCCCAAGTAAAGAATCAGATTATGAAAATGCAGGATGAAGAAACCAGACAAGGACGGTATTTTCCCCCCTGGTGCAACGCTTTGCTGCGGCTGCTAAGATGGGTGGTCAAACGACTGCCTTAAGGAAGTCTGCTTACAGGTTCAATTTGATTTCATAGGAGTTAGCACAAAATTGGTCTGAAGTACGTCTAGTATGTTTCAATGGTTTCTTTAAGCTTTTGTTTTTAGAAGATTCAGCATTAAAGATAAGATTACCCCAAAAGCACACGCCACATTTTAGCATAACAGTGATTACTGAGAAATACAAAACACACCTGACAACAGTTTTAGCCCATGTATTACCTGCTCTAGGACAAGAGGTGATCCCATACGAGTCCTGCACCCTCCTGGCAGTGTCAGGAGCTGTCACTGTGTGTGCCACAGTGCCAAGGAACAGCATCCCAAGCCAGGTGTGTAATTTCTGAACATGTACTGCCATGGTTTTTGTAGGATGCAGAATGATCAATGCCTGTTCTGAAACTCCGTGTGGATGGTTTAATTAGTGTAACGACATTCTCATTTTCATGCTGCTGAACCTGTTCTAGCAGCAAGGAAATTACCATAAATCGCCTGAGGGAACCTGTAAAAAACCACAGGAATAACAGGCAAACAGAGGGCTACCATCACCCTTTTGTCCACGGCCCCAGACTGAGAGCAGCTTTACAAGACACACAAATAATTGCTCTCTTTGAGCAAACCTGCAGGCAGAACACCCCAGAGAGCCCAAATTCCCAACCAGCACGTGGCTGGAAAACAGGTGACGTTTTCCTGCTTGTGTCAAGAGCCCATTAACGCTTTGCCTGTTAAGAAGGGAGCTGCTGGCAGCTATTTGTTGAATTGCTGCTGGCTGGTGGAAGCTGTCTCAGCCAGCACACACACCATGGGTATCTCTGGGCACACACACGGGATTGTCCCCCCACATCGTGGGTTCACCCACATAACCCCACCACACCAGTCCCACACCCAGCTACAAAAAATGCACCTAATGCACAACGTTTTGGGCTTGAAACACAGCAGACATCCCAGAATTTGATGTATTAGTAATAAACTGAAGGTATCTACACAAAGCATCCTCCTGCCTGGGGCTGAACAGTACTAAACACGCCACTGAGGACACAATCGCCTTTAAAAACCTTGAATGGTGGAAATGGTGGATGAATAACATCACTGTGGCTCATTCCTGTCCATTTTTTACGGGCTTGCTGGTTATATGGAAGGTATTTATTTCTTATGCTGTTTTTTCAGGAGATGGTAAATGCTTTTCAGGGTATCATCCACATAGCCTCGACAAAAATCCTTGGGTTTGGTTTACAAGAATTAAACAACTTCAATGCCTTCTGTCTGTTGCTATCCTAAAAAAACCATCACTTCACTTGTGCACCAGACAGTCCAGACACACACTACTACTATCCAGTTCACATGTCAAACATAAAACCCACAAAACTACACCTTCCCTCCACCCCAGAAAATCCTCAAACCCAAAAAAACCCTGCAAACTCCCACATTTTGGAAAGAAAGAGGCATTTATACCCCTCACTTGTACTTCTCTTCTTTGCTCAGAGCACTTGTAAACTTAAATGTTGTAACACATTCCTTTCAAAAGGGTTAAATTCACTCAGGGAAAGAAACCTTGAGTTTAAGAATCCTATTTAATCCCTTCTTGGTTTTGAACACATCATTAAAAGCAACTCAGTCTAGGATTATCAGTGTTGGCCCAAAATGAAGGCAATACATTGATTTTTATTTCCTTAGTTTTACACCAAGTCTCTCTGAAGGTGGGCAAAAGGAGAAAACTTGTTTTCGACACACGATCAAGCAAATAAAACCCAGAAGTCATAAAGCTTATCCTGTTTTTCTGCCTGACACCAGTTATTCAGCTTTGCTTCCTCCCAGGGAAACATTATGAAACAGTTTGGAAACCAACGACACAGAAAGCAGAGCTTTGTGTAAACACTGTTGTGACTTTCTGCTTTCAGAGAGATTTGTTGCTGCGCTTCCAATTGGTTCCAGGCTCATTTCAGGAAAATTAGCTAAGACAGAAATGTGTGTTTAATTTCAGAGATTCAGAGACCAACAGGCATTCCCTGTCCATCCAAAGCCTCTCAGAATGTTCAGACTCCAGTCTGCTTTAGCTTTTGAAAGAAAACTGACCTGGTATCTGACAACAAGGAGGACCCAGCTCTCCATTCCCATCAGCCACACAGAACATCACAGGTGCAATTCAAAAATTCAAAGCAAGTAGTCAGGCTACAGAATAGGACATGCTCAAAACCAGCACTTGTTTTTTGCTCTCCAGAACAAATCACATCCATCTCTCTTCCCTGTAGGACAAAGGGATGGATCAGCTCCTCAGAGACTTTCCAGCCCTGTCTATAGGGCTCCCATAAAGAGTCAGCTACTGTCTAGCAATATTTCAGCACTTCTCTCAAATTATGAAGTGTCTGTGACACAGTTCATAATGTGACCATCATAATCACAGAGGAGACTGCAGCGCCTCAAGGATCCATTTTGCAGAAAATCACACGGTGGCCCAGCAGTCACACAAGTTCAGCACCTTGCCAGGCGCTTGCCATCGATGTGACAAAGTGAAACACAACCCAATTTGCAGGCTGTTATTTGCCATGGCTGATTTGACTTGATACACAGGAAATCACATAAAAATGCAAGGTCAGGTTCATTTACGTAAGGGGCTGATCACAACAGCACACAGCTGTTTGGACAGTAAGATTTTTGCTTTTCAAGAGGGTGCAAGAATGATCTTTTGTCCCACAGACAACTCTAATTCTCACCTCTATGTGCATCCTAATTTCCATTAAGATACAAACACACCAGTTCAGCTCTGGAGAAAGAAGCTGTGAGTGACAGGATCATTACTCTCAAGGCATAATGAGGATGCTGGGAGTGCACATTTGGGCTGCTGACATCCCAGGCTGGATTTTGATTCTGCATTAAGAAGTTTTACTGATACAACATGTTGCCCAAAGAGGCTGTGGATTTCTCATCTCTGGAAGTGTCCAAGGCCAAGAGTTTCTTATGCACACATGGACATTTACATTATTAAACACACTACACCAATATCAAAACAAAACAGAAACTTCAGAGGCACAAGCCAATCTAAATATGTAAGCAAAACAGCTCTGCTTGCCTGCAGAGTTCTGAAGTTATTTCTCCTGTCCTTGAAGCTGAATTCCAGTGAAAAGGAAAAGAAAATCCCCCTGTTTTAGTTGTTCCAATCTGGATTTGTAAACAACAGTCACTTTTGACTACACTACACTGCTACACTACTCTCTCAGAATGTGCTATTCAGGGTATCTGTAAAGTTCAAACGATTTTGGATGATTCTCTGGAAAGAGCCAACATCTCGGGGTGAGTATTTTCCAATTTAAAATCTCACCTACTCATTTTTCTCCATTTTTAGAGGATAACCATTGTATCTGCCCTTCAATTCAGAAAATCCACTCCAGATAGCAGAAATTGCATACTGGTCCAAAACACTCCTGTTCTCCATCAATGGTACACAGGTTGGTGCACTGCCATGGAGAAAAACTACAAAGACTTGGCCTAACTGTGCTTCAGCAGCACATGCACTAAAGGCAAAAACACCATTTTTGTGATCAAAACAATCAGGAGTTTAGAAGAAATAATTAATCAACGTTTCTTAGATATTACAGTTGATAGTTTTTTCAGCAGCTAATAGCTGTTTGTGCACTGTTCCACAGCAGAACACGTCTATTGTGCACATTTTAATTCATAATTCAGAGCATCCTCCTGCTGACAGCAGCATCTTTTGACATTTCTGAACAGAGCTGTAGTGGCACAACTGCATTTCCTGTGGTGTCTCCTGTCTTGTCTCCCACTTTGTCACAAGCTGCCAGGCTGTATTGGTGGGGTGGAGAATGCTGCTCTCCAGGGAGTGCCCATTTCATATTCTCAGCTGTGCTGTGACCTTTTCCATTAATAGATGTCACAATAAGGGCAGGCCTTGATTGCTGAGCCTCAAGAGCAGACTGGTTAATCACCCTCAGACAGGCGCCAGCTGAAGCTCCGACAGGAATATCCAGGCACATGTCTCGACTATATTTGAGATGGGATGGTTGGGACATGATCTTTAAGGCTCTTTCCAACCCAAATCATTCTGTGAGTCTCCGTTTAGGGGTTTTAGAAGCAAAAAATGTGCTGGACCACCTATAAAACACTGCAGCAACAATCAGTGTAAATCTGAGGCAGTGAAACATTTCACTTTGAAATCGAGGCAGCATTTATTCAGCAAGAGTGAAACCAAGCTGAAAAGCTTCTTCCTTCACCACTGACAGTGACAATGCAAATCAGGTGTGGGGTGGGGAGGTTGCTGGCAACATCTGAAGGGAAAAGATCAGTCCCCTTAAATAGGACCTGATCTTGCACAGTTTCACACTCAGTTACAAAACAAAACAACGAACTTTAACTTCGAGAAAGGAAAAGATTGGGGAAATAACCTAAAAAAAAAAAAAATTATAGTTTAAAAACAGAAGGAAAGATCAGCATGGTAATAAGCAGTGTAGCCTAAGCTCCCTCTTCTGGTATTTTGGAGTAAATACACTGGATTAGCCGGGTCTGATAAATCTAACATCTGGATCCAAAATCTAGCAGCAAAGTGTTCATGTAACTTAGACAAAACACCTGCCAAACTTAGTCACCCTCTTTCACACTAGTAAAATCCCCTAAGCAAAAGATGTAAAGATGTGGAAAAGTCTTGTAACAAGTGAAATCACACAATACCTTTTTTTTTCCCTTGTGAAACCTTTGGTTTCCTGAGCAGGCAGCTCTACATCACCAGGGGCCACAGCCGAAGGTACATCCTCAGAAACGTGGTTATCAACTCCTTTGCAGCTGTCAGGCTTGGAAGTGCTGCAAAACAATTATTAAAAATAAGCTGACAAATTTCAGAAATGCCCATGAAGCTTTAATTAAATCTTTCTTTATAGGATGAACTTTGGCTGGATCTACAAGGAGCACATCACCCCTCCTAAATTCCCTCTCTCTCCCACCTCCCACAAATCACTTCTTCCTACAAACATTATTTCACTTAACGTGTGAGCTGAGCACATAATCAGTAATATTGCAAAGTCCTGACAGCTCTTATAGACCATCACATCAACAGCCAGAGGAATTTAACTGTGTATGAAATCAGTATAATAAATAAATAAATCACTAATGACTCCTTTGCTGTTCTCACACAGCCCTTTCTCCTCACTGTACAATATAAACATTCGATTATGCAATTTGTATTTTAGAAAAAAAAAAAACAAAACTAAAATCTGGGACTAAAACATTTTCTTACTTTTAAAGCTCTCCCTAGGCTGTAAAGCTAAACACAGTAATCCCAGAACTCATGACACGAATATCAGGTCCCTCTGCTCAGCAAAGCTCCGGAGCAGAGCAGTAACCACACAACTCCCCCTGCCCTCAGCCACACTCATTAAACCACGGACAGAAAAGGAACTAAATAACCAGTGACTCCACATCTCAAAAGCAGGAGCAGTTTAAGGTCTTGTCCCACCACACTGTCCCTTCCAGGGCACCGAGACACAGCAGAGGGACACAAAAGTCCTGGGGCAGCAGCCACACACAACAGCCTCCCCTCCTGCCAGAGATACAGACACAAGTGCTGATGGAAATGTTGATGGAAACAGGACGTGGCTGAGAAGCTTCTTGCAGGTTTCCTGAATCACACATAAACAGCTTTCTGAGTCATTCATTTTAAAATTTTCTCTCCTCTTCTCCCAGTAATTACACTGGGACTGTAGGCGGCAGATTGAATTGTGTTACTGATGAAGAGCTGGTAACAAGAGTCCAGGGACAGGCTGTTCCCTTCCGTGGTGCACAAACAGAGGAGAAGCCTAAACCACATCCCTAACTTTAGTCACAATACACAGGAGCAGGGGAACAGCCACTTCCCAAAGTGCCTGTCCACTCAGTTACTCTGTGAGTGTAGTTGATTAGCTTACATCCACAAAGCTCCTTTGTGCCATATGGGACAACCACCCAGCTATTTCTTCTAAGAAATTATCTCTGCTTTCCTCACCCCTCCCTTCACTGTCTTCCTTCTGTTTGTCCAAACTGCAGGAACTATTGCTGACACAGACACCCAAAAAATTTTCAGGCCCATCAAGTAAATACAAATAAATAAATAATGATTAAAAAAACAGGCTGTTTCCTTTTTCATGCAAAGGCCTTTGTCCCTGG
Source organism: Sinosuthora webbiana (assembly GCA_013397395.1). Lineage (NCBI taxonomy): Eukaryota > Metazoa > Chordata > Aves > Passeriformes > Sylviidae > Sinosuthora > Sinosuthora webbiana. Next base: position 223,725 of record VXBN01015482.1, on the reverse strand, counting down.
CTAAAAATGTCTCTGTACTAATATAGAAACAGCATCCCCTCTATACCAAGGCTCTGTGACTATATAGGGGCACACGGAGAGCAGTGAAAGTAAGATTTTTTAAAGCAGAAAAAAAAGTGAGCTGCTAAAAATAAGCGAATGCTGAACATCTGTTTGGAGAGCAAACAGAGAGTTGCAAACCCCAAACAATTCACAAGAGGGCCCGGCCAAACAAGAGCACCAAAGGCACATTAATTATGGCCCTGGTGTTATGGACACACAAAACTGTCCCAGCCTTACAGGAGCACCTGTTTCAGCCACACTCTCCACACAGGCCCATATGATCATCACCTGCAGCCCTTCAGCTTCCCCCATCAAATGGAACAATTTTCAGAGACACTTTGACTAAGGAGTGTCACTCCCAACACTAAAGCAAAGCTTGCCATCAACACACGAGGATTTCCAGGAAAGCTCTGCTCCCCATCCTTCCCAAAGCCCTGCATCCACCCCTCCTGCTCTGACACGCTGCACAAACTGGGGCAGGGCAGCACAGAACAGCAAACCTGTCCAAACACAGACCTTCTGTCCACTCTGAACTCTCCAGCCTAGCACTGCATCAACTGGGGTCCACGTGTCAACTCGTGGTACTTTTATCACCTCAGACACAAAGCAGCTACATTAAAACCTCTCCACAGCTCTTATTAAAACAGGATTTTCCATTAAACTTTTTTCTCAACTAGTAATATTTTAATGGTTGCAGGAAGAATACTGCCAAAAGGCCCAAGCCTTCTCAGTGCACAACAAACCATACATTGACCAGTACTTATCCTCGAGCTGATTAGAAAACAAACATCTTCAAGCACCATTTCTTTATAAGAAAACCTCAAAAATCATTCTCTGACTATCTGTGTGCACAGACAAACGTGGGTACTCCTGCCTGCTTGTGCTGCCAACATTAACTACAGCCCTAAACACGTGCAGCAAGTGCCTTCTGAGCTGTCATTTTTTCCTGGGCATTTGCAGGTTTGGGGGTTTTTCCTCACAAAAGCCAGGAGGGAAGTTGCAGGGAGCAGAGAGACACTGCTCAGAAGTGTTTCACACCTCTAACCTGCAGCCCAGCTAAGCTGTGGTCTTGTACAGAACAGGGCTCTTATTTCCCTTCTCTACCTTTCCAACCCAAACATTCCTCATACAACACAGAAGTCCTGTCCCAGAGCTCTGCACCTGCAGAGTCAACAGAAAGCTGTGCCCAGCCAAAACTTCTCCTACTGCAACATGTAGTGGCAAATCAGAGTGCACTTGGCCTGTCACTGCTAAACAAAAATGCCTGGCAGAACTGCTGGTGAACTTTTTACCTAATTCTTTTCATGGCACTTCTCTGCAGATTAGGGTAAATAAAATCTTACTGAGCAGATGATGTCCCTGATCAATGTGTTATCAGCAGGAGAGAGGCAGCCGGTCACCCTCAAGAAGCAAAACAAAGATAGAGTTTCCTGGCTGGACAGATGGAGGGACAACCTGATCTCTGACTGTGCCCTGCCATCTGGAAGCCATTTAGCACAAACTGACCCCCGTCATACATGCACCATTATTTTTCCCCTGTCAAAGTGCACACCATCTGCATTATGTGGCGCCCCTCATGGGGAAATACACAGAAACGAAGGCAAACTTAGTAAATAACTGAATGTTTTGGGGGAAAACACTTTATGACTGCACCTTGCTGCAGACAGACTGCAATAACAACACCATGGCATTCAGGAGCCCCTGTAACATTCCCATTTTGCAGGGGAGGCATCACAGAGACATCCCACGTGTGTGCATTAGAGAATTGTATCCAGTCACACTGAAACGCAGTGATGCAGTGCCTCTGCATAAAATGCCAAAAAAGCAGGGACTTTAATAAGATTATCTTACTTAAATGGGCAATGATCTGCTCCACGACACAGGTGAATTGCTGATGACAGACGAGGCAATGACACGAAAGAACAAACATCACTGAGGCTCTTCCCTCGGGTAAGGAAAGCCCAGCCCTGCTATTCCTGATCCTGGCTGTGAGCATAACCCCACGTGTTTTAATACTTTTATCAGGACCAAACCCCGGGGAAGCCAGCAGAGCTGCTGCTGCAGGAGGAACTGCTCCACCACTGAACACACAGGAGTTAAAGCAGGGATGCAGCTGCACTGGTTTAACCCCTCTGCTGCCAACCAGCTGCCACCTGAGAGTGGGCACAGTGGCAGCCTCTGGGTTTTCTACTGCTGGGACAGCAGGAAATCCCTCTGCGAGGCTCACAGAGAAGCTGGCAAGTGACAACCACCTGGACAGGAAAATCAGGTGACGGAGAACAGGTAGGCTTTTATATCCAAAGCTGCACACGGATGCAAAATAAAGGAGTAAGGAAAACAAACAATACTGACAAGAGTTAACTTGTGCAGCATTTAAAAAAAAACAAACAAACAAACAAAAGAGTTAAAACCAACAAACACAGAAGAAGCACAGCCAGCTTCACTCCAGCTGACCACTGTCTATTTCTCTGTCAGTTTCCTCTGCCCCAGGAATTGGGAAACTACCTACATCCAACATGAGATACCCCTGGTTTGCCACTTTTTAGCGCTGAAAAATCCTTGCAAGCTCCCTCAAGGCCAGGATTTGGAAACAACAGCCAGATCCTGTGGTTGTTGCACAGTCCTTGTGCCCTCAGCCCTACTGGGCTCAGCCCCCCTGGATGGGGCAGCCACAGCTCAGCACCAGCACAGCCTGTGCAGCTGGGGTGGAGCAAGGAACACCCCTCAGACATTAACAATAAAACATGTGAAAGGCACAAGCCACGAAGCAGATCAAAAGAAAAGGTATAATAAAATTAACTCGAAATTCCAGATTCATATGAGAATGCAAACAGAGTGGATTTATGAGGTTTTACAAGAAACAGGGAATTAAAGCACTCTGAGACTGTTTTCCCTAAATGTTTAATCATAGACAGCTTGGGTGCCTTTTCCCCTGCAAACAGCAAATTATCACCCCAAGGGCGCACAATCTTCTGTTCCAGACTGTAGTCCAAAGACCATATACAAATCTTTCTGGCACTTTTGGTGCTAGCCTTTTTTCACGCTTCCACATTCAGAAAGTAGTTCACAGCTCCACCTCAATTAAGGCTCGCTCTTTTCTGCCTGCCTCACTACTACAGCCAACAATCCATTAGCAAGAAAAACAGAATCCACAAAAAAAAAACCCCATCAGTAACCCAATTACATTTGTTAAAAACAAAAGAAACACAACTCTTTGAGTAAAAACTTACAAGAACTGAAAGAAATCCACATCATTAGCTTCCCACTGTAAGCTTGTCTAGATCATCTTACTCTGACTGCAGGAAAAAGTTTGTTTCTCACAGACTCTCTCAGCCAGCACTGGTGACTAACCAGCTTGGGGACTGGTGGTAGACCAGGACAGGCTAAACAGCAAAGTCACCCAGCTTTTAAGGTGGATTGAGCAAACCACACAAGGTCCCTTCAGCCTTTGATGGTTTATTATTGTGACTTCAGCTAACAAACTTAATGCTGGCTTAAATACACTGTGTATGTTTACACTCCACTGAACTCCCGGTGACTGAAGGGCACACACACCCTCCAAGGCTTCCTCTATTGTTAAGATAAATTTATATGCCCGAAGATCCTGACAACCCCACTACCACCAGCACAAAGAGAGCAACAGTTTCCCCTTCTCAGTGCAAGCAAAGGCAGACAAAAAGGCCAGAGTCCAACAGAGATACCTGAATGCTTTATAATCAACATTAGACTGTTAAAGAACTTCTCAAAGAAAATGCCCCAAGGATTAGTTACCTTCTACTAATAAAAAAAAAAAGGTATAAGCACCTAAAAAAACATAGGGAATATACTGCACCTTCACAGTCATGACCCTCCTACGTGCTGAAGTGATAGAATTAAATTTGACTAGTGAGTGTCATTCCCAACACTAAAGCAAAGCTTGTCATCAACACACAAGGATTTCTAGAAAACTCCCCATCCTTCACCAAGGAAGGGTAAACAGCATCTTCTTTAGAAGGTTTTGACAAGGTTTTAAACTCTGGTACAGATCTCTGCTGACAGATACAAGCAGACTCAGCAAAGCCACCAGCAATGGTCCTAGCAGACATTTATCCACCCAAGGAGGGTGCCAGCAGTGTCCCTGCCCCAGGGCACAGCCCTGCACAGTACCTGGCTGCAGTCAGCTCAGCAGCTCCCACGGGGACAGCATGTCCAAAGGCTGCAGACACAGCCGAGGGATGCTCACAGGGACCGAGGGGAGAAGCCAACTGATTATCATCACCTGGCCCAGGAGGGCTGTGGAGACAAAAGACACACAGAGAAAGGCAGCCTTAAATGTCTGTTATTGCAGAATTGCTGTTGTTTATCCTTCTGAATCGCTGGACTTGAGCAGGAATGAGCTAACTTGTGTGGTAGGGAACACAGAGAAAGTTGGCATTTTTAATCTAAGTTGCTTTTGTTCCCACAGGACTGAAGTCTCTGGATTTTTGTCTGACTTTGCAGGAGCAATGAGACAGTACAACACAACAACAAATGAACCCCATTGTGCTTCTGATTATGAAAAGAAAACAAGAAATGGAGCTGCTGCTTGAGCAAGAGAAATGACAAGATTTCCTCACTCAGAAACCACATAAAATACATGGAGCTGGATGCTGGTTTTCACCTGAGCTGGGGGGGCTCATCAGTGGCGCCTCAGAGTCAAAGGTGTCCAGGTGCTGTGGAGAACACACACAGGGAGACATCCAGCCTTGCCCCATTCCTGGGAAAAGCAGAGTGCCACTGGGCACCAGCAGCTCATGACTAAAGAAAACAATCTGGAAACACACACTGCTGAATCAATAAGGAAAGCAGCCTTGCTGAAAAAGGGAGATTGCTTATTTATATAAGAGACACTAAACCATGGGAACCCCCTGAAAACAATGTTTTTGCTGCCTGCTTCAACCTGACTTTGCCATGTGACCACCCAGAGATCAGGACCCTGGAAGCATCAGTTTTCCCTAAAAGCCACCAAAATTCTCAAGTTATTTGTAAATCATAAAGTGTGACCTTGAAGTGCTGGTGCAATTTCACACTGCCCTGGACCCCTTCTGTCCGTGTTGTTTCCTGTACTACCCGGTGAATCCAACACTGATCACACAGGGGGGGTACCTTACACAGATGGATTTGAGGTGCATAAACCCAAAACTGTCACTCAGCAGTTGCAATTCCAGCTTATAAATAAAAAGCTCTAAATCAGAGAACTCAGCTTTAACTCTAAATGATGACTTCCTTACCTAACTCCAAATCCAGAGATCCTGGATGATCCCTTACTGTAATTTAATTCTGAATCAAAAAAGCAAACGAACAGTTAAACTTTACTACAACCATGTCAAGTGTTATCCTGGTATTGACTGAAGGCTGCCATCTCAATGTACTCACACTTCCCACATTTTATCTAAAGGGTTCTGTAACATGTTCATGTGGGAAAAACAATTACAACTCTGAGCAACTGACTACCCACAGGTTCTCTGGTTTAACCACACCTGAGGGCTCTGCCTGTTGTAGGGAACTTTGAGCCAAGGTGTTTACAGGTTCTAAAGTCCTCTGGTAGATTATCATAAAGGGACTGGTTTTCATTCATTGCCGAGTTGCAACTGCTCTGCTTTGCCTTAAAATGAGCGTTTAGAAAGTAGATTTTGACACCAGCACTTTACAATTTCTTTTTGTGCCCCTAAATGAGTAAGTTGAGGAGATGGGCAGGTTTTCTTCTTGCTGTGACTGGGCACTAAGGCTATTCCCTGTACACACGTAGGAAGCACAGCACAAGCCCAAAATGCAACTGAAACTGCCTGTGCCCCAATCTGGTGAGAAGTGTTTGCTCCTCACCACTCATGTTTCCTGCACAACCAACCCCTGGACAGGGATTTCCATAGTTTATGGACAAAGTAACCTGAAACTCAGGCTCGGGGAGGCGATGGAGAAGCTGCTCCTTGCCCAGCCACCCCGCTCTGCGCCGCACAGACAACGAAGCCACCCATCCACAGGCTGCTCAGACGAGTTCCACAAGTGACATTCCCGGGCACCACAACTGCCTTTGGCTCTCCAGGCGCCTGCCACCAGGTCCCTGCTGTCAGCCCTCTGCAGCCACCAGCCCTTAAGGCCTGTTTCTTTCAAGAACTGAGCCCCATAAAAAGGCCATGAGCCTTTTTCCATTCTGTTGCCTCGGTTCTGGGTCGAGCCTGGAAGAGGATCTACATGGAACTGCTTCCAAATTCTACTTATGACAAGCATGACTGAAATAGTTTGCAGAGGAAAATACCTCACAGTTTAACAAGCAGTTGCTTACCAACAGCTGCAGCGAGCACACTAAATTGAGCCCAAAGACCACGGGCTTCAGTCTGTTATTAGTGTGTCACAAGAGAGAGACACTGCCCATCAAGTGTCCTTAGGCTCTTGAGTTTCACAATTTCACTTTTAAGGCCTCTACTTAGCCTTGAAAGGAGATTTTCCAAGTCATTGTTAGAAGGCAGGTATGCAAATAACAAGTTTCAGGCAAAGCCGGACCCACAGTATTCATTATGTATCAATGAATGAATGAGAAATAACTTCATAAACCTGTCTAATTTCTTCTTAAACACAGCAGGCCTGACTCTGTCTACGTAAGAAGGCTTCAAACCAAGGCAGAAAATTCAGATACATCCAGGGACACAACTTAGCACGCGTGCACACAGAACCAGCGAGTGCTGGATGCTCTGGTGGGTCTGTTTGCTGCTCTCCTCCTGACATCCCTGAGATGCAGACCTTAAATCCCTGCTTTCATAGGAGAGTTATAAAACACTTTGATACTGGTGCTGGAGACAGAAGGCAGCTACGGGTCTTGGCATTTTCTCCCCGTCCATGTTTTTCCAATCAGGAGAGCTGGATGTGGCTCCCTTTGAACAGTCAACAATAGCTCCAAGTTTACTCCAAGGGAACCCAATAAGCATTTCAAACTCTGCTATCTCCCAGCCCCAAACATTTGGCTGCTTTTAACGAGATAACGGCAAGATTTATGGCTCCTGCTCTTACTCCAGAAACCTCTGGAAAATGGCACCAACAAGGCAGGATTGAACACTCAGTGCTCTCATCACCCGCTGTTCTGTTTTCTTCAGGACACAAGATGTTCTCACTGGGAACAGCAAGGCTGACAAACAAAATCCTTTAGATTTCATCCTTGCCTTTCTAATATCTTGGGCCAAAGAGTCAAATGTTTGAGCCTCAGTTGACCCATACGTAAGAAAAAGTATTAATCAATCCCAGAAAAATATTGAGAGAATTTACTATTTCTGTTAAGTCCTTTCACTGCAATTCTTTGGAAAGGAAAAAGATCTAGCAGCACCCACATCAGTTTGCAATTCATTCATTCAAATACACTGCACCTCATAAAATTTGATCCATTTTATTAATTCCTTCATAATATTAGTTTTATCTTCTCACACTTTAGTTTGCAGCTTATCTCTTACATTAACCATATTCACTGAAATAAGCTTGGTGTCTAGAAAATCCAACAATAACCTGTTACAGTAACTCTGTGCCCCTTTGGTATTTCTGTTCTTTAAAAGTACTTCCATGATTATTGGGACTCCTGTCAATGATTCAGCAGAGAAGGAGGTAAGAAGTTATTTCTCGTATTAGAAATCAACATTACAGGTATCACTAACTAAAACTAAACTTGTTTAGGGAACAGCTCAGAACTGCTGCATATGATACAAGCAAAGCATTAAAAACAAACAAACCCCTCTTTTTTTCCCCTCTCCTGCACTACTACTTATGAACTAACTTAAAACCCATTTAAATATCAACAGCGTTTCAGGAAAAAATATGAGATTCTAAGATTAAAATGGAAAGTGTGGTTTTATTTCCCAAGGAACTAAGGGAACATCCATCCTCACAGGATGAGTCCATACACCAGCAACAGCTTCAAAGCTCAGACACAGCAACGACTGCGGGTCACTTTTGCTTAGGCTTAGCCAAGGTTTTACTTTTACCAGCTAAAAACGCACTCACAGCCAAAAGTTCAAGTTTTGGGCAATACACTGCCTTTTGTAAACCCAACAAAAGACCTACTTGTGCATTTAAATATGTGATTTTGGAAAAATCTCTCAAATTCCGTACTCTGAAGAAGAAACGACGCCTGAAGTGCCTCGCACCGGCACTTTGTATTTAGGCTCAGCCTGGGCCAGGCTGAGTCCTGCTGAGCTGGGACTGTGCAAACACAGTAATAAAGGTATCCAAGAGATGAACTGGCATGTGTTAATTAAAAGCAAATAAAACCCCCGTCACACAGGGGGAAACACGGGTTTGATGCCCAGTGCACGGCAGCAGAACTGCACTTATGGAAAAGAGGCACTGTCACCAAGACACCAGAAGTGGCTCCTGGGGGAATTATTCCAGATTTTCCACGGTGCTCCTCTGAGCGGGACTCGAGGAATCAGCAGAACAGGTCTGGGTGCTGGTGCCTGGAGCAGCCAGGCAGAGCCAGCCCAGCCCAGGGGCAGCAGCACCTGAGTCACAGCTGTCCCCAAGGCAGGGACCTGCCACCACCCTGGCTGGCCATGTGGGAACAGCTCCGGACACCAGGCTGTGCTTCCAGCCACAGGGGAGTCCCTTCTCCATCCACACAATCCCATCCCAGCGACACCAGAAAGGCAAACAAACGCGGGAGCTGCTCCTGGAGACATGAAAGCTTTTTTTTTTTTTTTTTTTTTTTTTTTTTTTACAAGGCTTCCTGAAGGTAATCCCCCACCTGTGGAAAGCCAGCCCAGCTGTGCAGCAGCTGGCAGCGCCTGCAGGTATCTCCCAAAATTCTGCCGGAGCGGGAGCAGAGCGCTGCTGCTGTCAGGGACCATGCAGAGGCATTGTCAGAAAATGTGTTTTTCTGGCACTCGTTGTGGAAACCCTGACAAGACAGAGGAGTTGTCTTGGCAGGGGACGGTGCCCAGTCACACATTACCTGAGGGCCGGCACTTCCTCCCTCACCCCACCCTCCCTTCCTTAGAAATCCCTTAATTCCTGTAACATGTGCAGCCAGACTGATCACTGGTTTGATTTGCTCTAACAATAAAACAGAATTTATTTTTTTTTTCTTTTGCCGGAGTATTCTACGTTACTGTGGTCGCATTAAAACTCAGAGTGAGTTACTACGCTAACCAAACACAATTATATTAGCTTACAATACTTAAAGGGACTGAAACATGTGTTACAGCACTACTTCCCTTGCAAGCTAAAAGAGGGACAGCAGAAAGCCACATAAAAGTGTCACAAGTATAAATCACGCCTGCACAGGATGAATAAGCATATTTGCTGTAATAACTGTCAACCATTAAAAAAAGCCCATCACGTCACCACGGAGCAACTTTTGGAGCCTGGGAAGGGCTCTCGGTCACGTCCTGATGTCACTGGAGAAGGATTTCAAAGCTCCCAAATTCCCAAAGTTCCCAGCCAGCGAACCTGGAGGAGAAGTTCCTCAGTGCGAACAACACACACAGCGAGTTTCCTCCTCACTCCAGCACAAACCCCAAACCGGGGCAGGAGCCACAAAACCATCCAGTCTTTTTTATTATTATTATTATTTCGTGGGAGGGAGGGGGAAGGAGAGTTAATCCTGACCCAGAGCTGGAGGCAGCGCTGCGCGAGCGGGACAGTTTCTAAAAAAAAAAAAAAAAAAAAAAAAGGGGGGGAAAGGAAAAAAAAACCACAACTTTCCCACTCACAAGTGCCTACTTACCAACGGGAGGAAATAACCAGCAGCGCTCCTGCTCGCGGTCATCCTCGCCGGCAGCACAAGCCCCCGGCGCAGCCCCTCGCTCGGACAGCGCTGCCCCGCTGCGCTGCCACCATCGCGGGCGGGCACCGCCGGCTCCCTCCGCTGCCTTCCCCTTCCCCGGGAGCGCACAAAAGGCCCAGCAATACGAGCCCGGAGCTGCTGCTGCTGGCAGGCTCCTCCCATGAGGCTCCCCGAGGAAAGGCCGGAGCGGCCGCGGTGCCGCGCCCGGGTCCTCCCCCGCCGGCCCCGGGGCAGCGCTCCCGCGACAGGAGGGCCAAAAAGAAACCCCCGCAACAGCCAGCCCGCCTCACGCCTGCCTTGCCTTCTTTTTTTTTTTATTTATTTTCCCCCCCTTTCCTCGGTTTTACGGTGGAATTTCGGAGTTTTCCATCCGCTGAAGGGAAGGAAGGAGGGAGGGGGGGGTGGATGTGGAGAGATTAAATTACGGTGTGTGTAACGCTTAAAGCGCACACACGCAGCTCCCGACGCTGTAAAAGCCACTTAAGAAGGGCCTGGATTAATTGATGGTGTTTGGCAGCTTTTTTTTTTAAGTTTCAGGCGGCAGGAATGGTGTTTTGCCCAACTTTAGGTAGAACTTTTAAAAAATGTTTTCAGGATGCAGACATAAAGTTTTAAACAAAACTTTCACTGAAGCGTTATGTGTTCATAGCTAAACAAATAACATTTTTTTAAAATCTAGACTAAACCATTTTTAATCCTAGCTTAATTGTTGGGTTAAATTCCAGCTCCTAAAGTCAGGTTTTCTCATAGGTTTCTCTACCTGCCTTCTTATAAACTAATCCTCTTTCTCCATCTTCTTTCTCATGGATTTTACCTGCCTTCTTATAAGTTCCTTTACCTGCTTTCTTGTAAGTTTCCTTCCATAGGTTTTTACCTCTTTTCTTACAGGTTTCTTTACCTCTAAGAAAATGGAGCAGTTTTAATTAGTTGCCTGCCCTTAATCTCTTGGGTTTCCTATGGGTTTATTACAACACAAAAGAAGGACTTTACAGGTAATTAAGTCTGCATGGGGATACACCAAATTGCACATAGGAGCTGCTGCCAGCACCCAAGGAATGAACTGAGTCTCTCCCCAGAGAGATCATTATCATGTTTATAACATGCCATACAATAACCAGAAGCTTTATGATATCTCTCCCCGAGCAGGAGAGTTGGCAGATTGGGCACTTGGTAAACAGTCGAGATATTTGGGATAAAATGCTGAGACTCAGTTTAGATGAGTCAGTTTCCCAGCTGACTCCATGTCTCCAAACTCATCAGCTGTGGTGCCAGCCACATCTTGGGTGACAAAACCAACACATCCTCTTCAGAGCTCAGTCCAGCCCCTAGCAGGGCTGTGCATCTCCTTTCAGAGTTAAGGTACAATAATGATACCTCGTGGACTTCTCAAAGCATCCATTCATTACTGGGCTATAGGGGGGAAAATATATTATTCAATTTAACTCTTTAGTTAAAAAAAAAGTGAACTGTTTCTACTTCTAGCCCTTGTCTGATCTATATGAGGCAACAGGTTTTTGTTCAGGTAAATTTTGTGTTCATGGAAAGCTTTCCCATCTAGTCTGAAAGCAGAAGACAGGGATTTCCCCTCCACGTGCTCATTGCTGCTTTTAACAATTCAGGTACCTGGAGAGGAAATAGAAGACTGCACCAAATGAACCCCAGACACCAAATCAGGCACTGTAATGGGTTAAAATACTGAATGATGTGGAGTGCCAGCATCCTCTGGGCTGCAGGGCATGGCTTTTCCTGGGGCAAACACTGTGCATGGTATGGGGAGAGTCACTTGGCTGCAGGAATTGGAGCCAGTAGCACTCACTCTGACAGCAAGAACTAAGATGAACCTCAGAGTTAAAACTTGCTGGGGAGAGCATCTCTATCATATCCTGCTTCCCAAGCAGTAGGATACCAGGCATGGAAAAATTTACTGTGATTTTTGATACAGGTACAAGGATCCAGTCCCCCTCTCATTCTGGGGGGGGGATTACCCTCTTTTGCCATCTGGAAGCCATTTCACAAATAACTTCTGCAGGTATAACTGCCCTGGGGGGGAGGGAAACCCTGGAAAGAGGACGATTCATTAAAAGAAACTTTTATTTTCTTTGTGAGCAGCAGTCTGGCGCAAAGCCGTGGCCACAGACAAGCCGTGTTCCTGCTAGCAGAACCAAACTGAGCATTTTTGGAATAAATGCTCATTTTTCTCAAACAACAGGCCTCTCTACCTGCTTATTCCTTGGCCTTTTGCTGTGCCAAAACCCTTTGACCTACTGTGAAGCGATTTCAACCCACCTTTAGCACAGAAACATTTCCAGTTGTCTCCCAGTGCCCTCTGCTATTGAAATGTGGGAACCTGAGAGGCTGAAACTGCAGGGACAGCGTGCTCAGGTGTGCCTGAGCTGCCTTGGTGTCCCTCAGGTGTCCCCTGGGCTTGGGGAGTGCAGAGGGAACCAGCAGAAAATCAACAGGGAACAAGAGATAAGAGATAGTAGACAATGACGGGGCAGGACTGGCTGGGGCACATCAAAGACCTGCCAAGCCTTGCAAAAGGTTTCTCCTGAGGCCAGAGCTGGACCAGAGTGGCTGATGAGAGGGACTGGGAGCAGGAGACATCCCACAGGATGGCTGTGCCAGAGTCCAGACCCTGCCCTGGCTCCCAGGGAACTGCTGCAAGGAAAGTCCAGAAGCATCAGGATGGCACATACTGAGGGGGACACTTTTAAAAAATGTAAATCGTGGAATCAAAGAATGATTTGAAGGGACATTTATAGGAGCCACCCCCTGCCATGGGCAGGACACCTTCCACTATCCCAGGGTGCTCCAAGCCCCATCCAGCCTGGCCTTGGACATTTCCAGGGATCCAGGGGCAGTCACGACTTCTCTGGAAAACCTGTGCCAGGGTCTCACCACCCTCACAGGGAAGAATTTCTTCCCCTATATCCAATCTAGCCCTCCCCTCTTTCATTTTAAAGCCATTCTCCCTTGGCCTATCACTTACATGCCCATGCAAAAAGATGTATGTGTGATTTTAAATTGTTCTTTGTGAAAACTTGGTGCCCTTCTGCAAAAAAAGTCCGTATAAAAGTACTTCAGTTTGTTTAGAATGAAAGAAGAGTTTCTTGTTTGCATTTCCTAAGAGGTTCACAGTCATTCCCTCTGCAAAACCACAGAGCTAATTAACTGCAGAGCAGCCTGGCTGGCATACCAAGTCTGTAACAAACACCTGAACTTTATATTTCCACTACTTTCCACATACAAATTGCCCACAGCCATCATTTGTGGTGGCTGAAAATTAGGTTGTGCATTTCCCAGCAATTTTTACTGGAGAGGCTTTAGGATGGCTGTCTCTTTAAATTCCCAGACTTTCACCTGAATCCAAATGGAAGTTCAGTGTTAACCCATTACATCTTGGAGGATGAAAGTGACAGGAAACTGCCATTTTGCAAATTTCCAGTTAAGCCAGATTGGTTTTTAGAAAACCCTAGGCTAGACTCAAAGCCTCACTAATTCCAATGACAACTTCTCTAGCAAACCAAGTTTATTTGGAGTTTCTACCAGAAGAACAAGATCTGGAGAATGGTAGACATAAGTTTCGTGTACCACCACAACATTCAAAAAGAATAAAAAAGAGAAGAAGTGGAAAATCTTGGAGACTTTTAAATATTCAGCAAAGCTAACTCTATATTTTGAGTCATTCAATGACTTTGTTAGGAAGGGGAAATGGAATTTTTAAGTGTCTATTTATTTTTTTTTCCCTTAGTTGTTAGTAACTGAGCAATGTATTCATGCTTTTTGCTTCCATTCCAGGAAACAAATCCAATCTTCTCTGTCTGCTGCGGAGTTATTCTTAGCTGGCTTTGATATTTCTATCAGCTACGAGAGCATAACAATGTTATCATGGTTACAAATTCCAAAGATTTTACATAAGCTCTTGAGTGCCTTAAAAAAAAAAAAAGAAAAAGGCTTTATTGATTACACTGTTTGTGTTTCATTAGACAAAGCAGCTAGGAAAAACAGTCTGGAGAAGAATTAAAAAAAAAAAAAAAAAAAGGGAATTTGATGAGTTTCATGGAGCACATGCTCCATGTTTTTGAGAGCACCGTGGACAAAGACAAGCCAAGACTGATGAGTTGGAGGCTGGGAATGAATCACTTAAATCCCAATTGTCTACGTACAGCCTTGTCTTCCTAATTTGATTTTTTTTATCTGTTGAAACAACTGGACAGCCCTGTTATTTAAGCAGAGCAGGACAACTCTGGGTGTAGTGCTTGTAGGATGGTCTGGGTGGAAAAGGATGACAGGACAGGGCAGAATTCTCCCTGGCTGACCTGCCAGAGGCTCAGGGCCAAGTCCTTTGCTGGGATCACCCCAGTGGGGCAGAGATTTTTGGGGCAGCATTTACCCACTCTAAGGGCAGGCTGCAGCCTCTCACACAGCTGTCTGGAAAGGAATGCACCAAGAGGGAAAGCAGGTCAATTAGTGAAATTAAATTGGAAACAACCTCGTGGAGTCCTGGGGCACTTTTGGACAGCTGGTTATTTCGCTGAGGATGGCAGATACCAACCAGGGGCGGTGGGGAAGAGGAAGGATTGAGCCTGGCTGGACAAAGAGGAGGTGCTGAGCACATTTCAGCAAGGAGACTACCATGATGTTCTAGGGCTGGTCCCTCCCCACAGCACAGAATGGTGGCAATCAGCATTTCACAGGGACCTTAGAATCCAGAACAATTACACATTTGATTGCAGCAATTAGCATTTCTGCACTTATTACTGCAATTTGAGGAGGAGAACTTTTAGGCCAAAGAGACCCCACTGAAAGAATTAACCTGTGAGGTGAGTGTAGATGAACAGGCCCAAACGGGTCCATATAACATTTTCTTTATTTTTCCAGGGTGCCCAGATGTTAAGGAATTGCAATAACTGAGAAATCCCCTCTTGTTTTTAGCAATGCATCTGGGGATTTCCATGCACCTGGAATTGATAAGATAGGCTCCAAAGAATCAACATAAAAGATAGGAGGAAAAATAGAAAGAAAATGCAAGAACTATGGAGTTCTAGCTCTTCAGATACATCCCTGTGTCTGTAATTGCTGTTTTCAGAGATGCCCCTCACGGGGGTTCAAAGCTGGGGCTAATCCTGCTTTGCATATTCTGTTAGACACAGGGGCCATGGAAGAAGTTCCATGATATATCCAATTTTCCAAGAAGCCAGAAGATATTGTGTTGGAACAGAGAGAACAGGGGATCTGTAAGATGCAGAAATGATTTTGAGAAAACAGGAGGATTACTTGGAAGAAGCAAGGTCGAAAAATACATCTGTGGAAATCTAATTAGGAAAAAAAAAAAAAAAGCAATCTGAAAGTAATTTTTATTTAATGAGGAAAAAAGGCAAAAAATGATGCTAAACTTCCTGTCCAGACATTGGACAAAGCATGGCAGTCTCCACGCTGGATTTCCTCAGCAAATTCCAGTATTTGATTAAATAAGTGTAATGTCTTGAGAAACACAAGGATGTGTGAAAACAGCAGCTCTTGTATCACCCATCTGTGTCCATGCCTACTTTATGAGTGTGTGCCATGGTCTCACATGCCTGGTTTTTCACTGGAATGTGTTTTGAAGACAACAGAGCATACTATCCAACCGGCATTTTATAAATACTTTACAAATTTCATAAATACTTAGATGCTGCCTGAACCAGAGGTCAGCTCAGTCATGAGAGTAGTTGGCAAAACTCCCTTTCACTTCCTAGAAAGCAATGGGAGATGCCTGCTGGGTAAGAGCAAAGTTATCTGAATTTTCACTCTTCTCTGAATAGAAAAATACCAAACTTAAATATCTCAGACTCCAGACAGATGAAATTCCCACAGAACTGCCCATCCTGTTCATTTAGTTCAGGACTGCAGGCATCTCCAAGGGCACAACTGTACTAACAGCTGCACCTACTGAGGATAACAATGACAGTATGAGGGGAGGAAAATAAAGAGAAAGAATTCAGATAGATACAAAGGAAGAAAGGCAAGAGAGATAAATAATCTGATATATTTTGTGCATTTCATTTATGTGTAAATCACCTCCAGACATTCTTCCCTTTGCTTTGTGAGCCCAAGATGCTGCACACCTGAATCGATTTTAAAGTTAAAAAACAGGAAAATAAAGAGCTGCATAATCAGTGTTTTGACAAGTTTCCTTTTAACTCCAAACTCTTGTTTTCAGCTAACAAAACAAAGCCTCAGTGCTCAAAACCCACTTGCCTGATCTGAAAAGCAGTTCTACATTCCCCACCTCATCCAGCAAGGCTGTTAAAATATTTAATACTGTATTTGTCATGCAGACAAGAAAAAAAGACCAAGTCATATGTACTAAGGAGTGAACATTCTTTTTGGAGTTACTGAACTTGCCAATTTTTGATGGCAAGAACAAAGAATGAAGCAAATCCAAAAGGATGTCTGGGCCAACTTTAGAGATCTTGTCTGACCTATGCAGAGGACATAAGGAATGTTTTTCAAGTAGTTTTGCTGACTGCAACAGCTGCCATGTACTTCCCAGCTAAAAATATTCTTTTGATTGATAAGTGATGGGAGTCAGTGCAGCAGAACTCTGCATTCTCTCAGAGCACGGGTGTCACTGCTTGCAGTGTGTTTACAGCTCCCTGTGCTTAGGAATGAGAGCCCAGCTGAGCCCCTGAGCATCTCTGTGAGCCTGGAACACCCAGAGGCTTGTGAACAAACCCAGCGTTCTGCCAAAGCAACAGATCAGCCAACACGGGCAGTACCTGCACATCTGGGAATGACTTCACAGCCTCCCCTTCAGAAAACTCCCTCAGAACTTTTTCCAAGAGACAATGGCAGCTTGCATGTCCCAGCCAGTCGAGTTATTACAGCAGCTTATCAAAAAATCCATCCCACCTCTAAACATCCCGAAAATTTTGCCATCATTTCCAATTTTATTCCATGCTCCGCTCAGTATCTGTCACAGTCCATGGTGCAAAGTGGACTTAAGGACTCCCTGTGCATACAGGAACCTCCATTCTCCCTCCATAAAAGAAACGAGATGTGTGGGTTACATTACAAGTATCTGGGTTACATTACACACAGAAGTGGTGGAAGGGGGAGAAAACAAAGCTGAAATAATTCAGAACCTTCTCCTCCTCAGTAAGAAGGTTCTGAATGGTTCTCAGAACCATTTCATTCTCCTAAACATAATTTACTTCTTACTGATATTGATATTTGAGAGCAATCTTTCTCCCTGGAGTTCTCTCTATCAGGCCCATATCCTCACAGACAGCTCTTAGAAAGGTGCACCCCATTTTGCAAGGCTGTAGTAGTTTATCCTCTGTAAGGATGACAGGGCAAGGAACCACTGCCAAGCACTGAAGGCTTTGTGGCTGACATACACAGCATATGGAACACACCTTGAAATTTCATGCTACAAACAAACCCAGTTTTAATCTCAGAGGAAAACTGGATTGGTCAGTGTATTTGACCTGATGGAGACAGATCAGCCAGCTCAGCTAATGCTCTCTGCTTCTTTTTTTTGTGATATAAATGCATATTGCTCTAAAAATGAGCCTGACCAGAGCAGAGGCTCCTCTGAGAGCCCCCGGGGTTTCAGCCTTTTGGACAGCCACAGTCCAAAGTGAGCAGCTGCCTGTTGATGCAAACCCTCATGCTGGAAAAACAGGTGATAATGAATCCTTGAAGCATATGCAAGCATTAAGCAACCACTCCGTGAATTGTCAGCAGCTGTTTCAAGAGCCCTGCCCTGCTTGCCACAGGTATTTATTTCAAGTATGATACCCACCCTGATATGAAACACATGCACAGACTTGTGCACTGCCCAGAGTCCCTTGTGGCTCCTGAGCCAGCCCAGCAATTTGTTTGGGAATTTCAGAGCTGCCCCCTGTGAAGCTTCCCATTGTATAAAGGGAAGCAAATCAAAAAGAAAGGACCTCAAGAGAAATAACAGGGTCTGATTTCCTTGTCATTTTATAGACAGATCCTTCAAGAGAAAGTCACAGAGCTGTCCTGGTTTCCAACACTCCTAATATTTTTCTAATATACATTCTGCTCACACAATTACATGACATTCAGCCTCCATCCCAGCCTCACATACTGCAGGCAGAACTCCCCCACATCCTCACCACAACTGAACCACTTCAGGTATTTTCATTTACAATATGGTTTTATCACCTCAGCCTTGAAGGAATGTGACACTGGAGCATTTCCCCTCATTGGTCAGTCAGTGCCATCTGTGTTTTTGGAATTCCCTAGAAAGATTCCACCTCTGCAGACCATTCACTGGCATTGTCTGATATAGTTTAGCTTTTCCCTGTAGCCCTGTGCTCTGCTGTTGTCTCAGCCATTGCTGCCTCCTCTGATACAGAAAAGAGAGGGACAGAGTGCAAGGAAGTTCTGAGGTTACAGAGGAAGCAGTGACATGGTCAGATAAAGGGAAATCACCTGTTCTAAGATCATAATTATCCTGAATTAACTGCATATCAAACTAGGAGTTCAAACAGCAAAGTAGAAGCTCATTTAAAAAGAATTAAAAAAAAAAAAAAAAAGCCTTAACTTTATTAAAGCAGTTACTGCTAGGTTTGGAAAATAAAAATAAATAAAACCAAAAAAGCAACTCAGAGGCTCCACAAGTCCCAGCTCAGAAGAATTCACATCTGAAACAACTCCATGTCATTAGAAGCACTGAATAACATGGTGATCAAAGGCACTGTCAGTGCAATTATATTGTACAGGAGGATAAGAGGGAGGCCCAGACAACTAACTGTGAGTAATTGGGTTACTCCGTAGGCTTGTTTTTAAACACTGCACTACACCATGTGAATGCTGCAGGTCTCATTTAACTGGGTCACCAAAACTGAGGCAAAAGTCTCCTAACTTAAGGCTAGGAAGTGCAATTTGTATGCCTAACTTCAGGCTATGAGGTGAGAACACTGGGAAGCGTAAGCAAATCCACACAGGTGAGGGCAGGGATCTGGCCCAGCAGATGGAACAGAACTGTGCTCCTCAGCTTTCAGGACCTCTCTGTCCTTACAAATATTTTTTTTTTCCTCACGTAATCCACATTTAGAAGCAACATATATTTAAGACAAAGTTAAGAACGGAGTAAGTGACATGCCCTCCCAATCTGCCCAGACAACGGGCACCTGTCTGGAAAATTGCACCCCTCTCCAGCCCTGGGCTCCTGCCAACCACTTCACGTAGTAATTCAAAGTAAATACCTTTCAGTGGGTAATCCTGCCACAGCCATGTCTTCAAGTTCACTGAGGTCAAGGTTCTTAGGCTCAGCTAATGCAAGCAGTGATAGCTTTCCTCTGGCATCCTGGAGGGAGCTTTCCTCTTCTGAATTCTTCCTGCTTGGCTGATTTTCAGCAACAGCGAGACCTGCACGTGCAGAATGCTCACCCTGCTCCAGCACAGGGAGGGCTGGAGAGTGGTTTTTGTACAGGTCTGCCTCCTGCTCTTCAGTGCTGGTGTTTATGGCTAATTCTCCCTCAGCAGTGACTAACATCCTTGCAGCACCAGTTTCAGGGATGTCTCCACTTTTTTCATCACCTGTCCTTGCTGTGCTTAACGCTGTGTCACTGTTCTCTTTCACGTCTCCCCCGGTCACACTGCCAGATTCTAGTGTACAGTCAGTTTGCAAGCAATCATCCTGGCTTACTTCAGTTTTTAAGTAATCTATTAACCCATGCATGCTCACTTTCTGTTCTTGCTGTGCATCTTGAGAATTCCCCGATGTTTCCGAGCACTTCCTATTTACTGCTTCGACCTGTGTCATCTGCATGTCACTCTGAGACCTAATGCCATGCACGGAATTGCTGTGAACGTTTGCCTCCTGCTTTCCCTCAGGTGACACACTGAAACTGTCTGGCAGTTTTTCATGGTTGTAAGATCCTCCCGGGCCAAGAGTTGAAGCTGCCATGTCAGAGATGCTCTTGGCGACGCCTGCATCACCCTGCTCACTTCTCTCCTGTTCATCTGGCTTAGGATCCTGGCACTGTGCAGTAGGAAGACTCACATCCTCTTCAGAGGAAACTGGTGCTGCACTGCACTCTGTAATAAAGTTATTTCCCTCTGTGGCAGCAGCATCTTCCACGTCCCTCCCCTGTTCATCGCCTGCGGAGATAACAGCTCTGGTGGGTGGCTGCTGGCTGCCGGAACACGCAGGGAAGTTCTCAGCTGCTGCCCCATCAAATGAAGCTGGTCCTTGCTGCTTTATCTCTAAGCTTATTAGCGATGCAGGATCAGCGCCACCAGCACACGCTCCTTCCTCTCTTTCCATCTCACTGCCCTCAGTGGGTTTGCCTGGATTTTGCAGATTTTCCGGCGCTTGTTCAGCAGATGGAGCGCCATCCAAGCTAGGGACCTCTTCTAAACAGCCAGGGGGCTGCCTGCTTTCCTCAGTGTCCTGGAGACTTGCTGGTGGCAGCTCTGCCTCTGTGTTTTCTTGTTGCAGAGATCTGCCCTCAGCAGCTTTGCAGGAAATCTCAGTAGCTAAAGACAACTCTTGCCCCTCTGCTTCTGAGGCGCCCTCGGGAGCTCCTTTGCCCACCTTGTTCGGTTCTGAAAAGTTCTCAGCACCGCAGAGTTCTGCTGTGTCCTTGGCCGCTGGACTCTGCTTGAAGCCTGCATGGTTTTCAGCCAGAAGTTGGGGTAATTCAGCACTCAGTGTGCTGTGGACAGTTTTTTTAAAAATCTGGCTGATGTGCTCCCTGAAGTCTGGGATGCTGGAGCCAATGTCCAGAGAGCTGCAAGTCAGAGCCTCATGCTCCCTTCCAGAGTTCTCTGCAGACTGCTCGGAGACACTGATGTCTGCCCTGGTTATGTTATTATTCTGTTTTGAAAGCTCTCCCATTTTTTCTGAATTCCCAGGTTTCTCTAAGATCTTACTGCACTTGTCATCTACGCAGATATTGGTTGCAATTTCCTCATTACAGCCTTCTCGTGATGATGAAAGGCTCAGCAGCTTCCCTTCTGGAGCAGGGAGTGCTAACAGAGACTCTGCTGAACTGTCACTTTGCTGTTCTTTGAAGTTTGCCTCATTTTTTGTTTTTTTGGATTTAATTGCAGAGATCTCTTTCTTCAGCTTCTCAGAATTGAAGTGTGATAAGTTTCCAGTTCTCTGCCCTAGATTCAAAGTCTCCGACAGGGAAAAAATTCTGTCTCCATCACCCTGAAAACTTTGGTCTGGACAGTCTCTTTCACTCACACACGTATTCCCTGCAGAGCTGTTTTCTGAATTTGCTGCTTTACCTGTGCTTACCCTGGGTGAGGGGCCTAAGGGTGCTGACACCTGAGGACCTGAGGGACCCTGCAAATTAGAGTTTCCTTCTAAGGTGTTTTGGGATGCTGCAGCTTCCAGCTCGTTATTTAGAGATTCCCCCCCAGTGCCCCTGTCCATGTTGTTTCCAGGTTGCTGGCTGGGATGGCTGAGTGCAGAAATTGTAAAATCTGCTTGACAATGACCAGGCTGCTCTGTTGCATTTTGAATGCAGCCGGATTTCAGTGAGTTATCAGTGGGAATTTCTTCCCTGTGTGCCTGTAATGGTGAAGGAGATCCTTGTGCCCCTGGACTTGTATCAGGCTTTATATTGCTTGTTTCTGGGACAGAAGCACTGTCCTCACAACTCATCTCCATGTTTCCATCTTTCCAGATGATTCCCCCGGCAGCAGTCGGGATATTTTCTGAGTTTTTCGCCATTAATGGCGTTTTCCTTTGCATTTCTGGACGAGATATTTGGGGACCATTTTTCTCGGCATTACCAGAAGTATGTGCTATTTCTGTATCTCTTGGCAAAGCCTGTGACATGTTAGTGGCACTTGCTGGGTCCTGTGTCCCTGGAGGAGTGTTTACAGCAGCAGCAGCAGCACAGCTTCCACCAGTATTATCCTCTCTCCTGCACACGCTGCCTGGCTGCTCATTCTTTTCAAGTTCTCTACAAAACGTGTCTCTCTGACATGCTGCTTCATGCTGCCTCGCTGAGATCAAAGAATTATCACCCTGCTCGGGCTTGCTGGGGTTTTGCTGACTGCAGCACTTTCCCTCTGCCTTCAGATGGGTTTTGTTTTGCTCGCTGCAATCTCGCAAATTAAGCGCGGTCACACCAGAAGTGTTCTGCCCGTGTTTGCTCCCATCCTCAGCGCTGCTGTCGTCCTTGTCCTCTTCTTTTGGCCTGTCAGAGCCACACTGGGGCGGTGCTGGCACAGAAGATTGTTTGTCAGGGTTGTTTGAAAGGTCCAGAGGTGTTTGTGGTAAGTTGCTGTGATTATCTCTGTCCAGCCACTCAGGTTGTGGTGCCCTTCCTTTGTGCTGCTGGTCATCTGCTCTCCTGACAGCTGTCAGGCTGCTCTGGTGCTCCTGCTGGTCGAGTTCTGTATTTGAACTCCAGCCACTGTCACCAGCAGCAGACAGTGACTGCTCTGCTTGGGGAGGAGCTGCTGGAACACCTTCATTTTCCTGCCCCTCTGGGACACTGCACTCCAGGATCTCCAGAGAGCTGCATGTATCCCTCTCAGGGGGGCAGTTGTCTGCAGTGACGTGGCTGTCACCCCTTTCCTCCATGTGAACTTGGTGATCAGTAAGTCCTGAAGTGCTGACTACAGTTTTGGGGGGTTCTGAACAAGCCATCTGTGTATTTCTGTAACTTTCTGCAGTCACTTGCTCCAGCTGAGCTTGCACATCCGATTTACATTTAGTTTTCTGAGCCAAATCTTCATCCTCCATGGAACTTTTCTCTGCAGTTTGGTGCTTCTCTTGTTGAACACCCTCATTTTGATTTCCATCCCCAGCACTGCTGTGAGCAGCTGCAGGTTCCTGCTCTGGATCTCTGTGAGGTGCTTTGGTGATGGGACTGTTCTGTTCTTTGGTTTCCAGAGCCTGTGAGGCCTTCTTGGTTTGTCCCATAGTCCCTGACAACTCATTTAAGGCCTGGAGATCGAGTTTTAATTCAGGCATTTTTGTACTTTCTCCTGACTTGCTGGAGCTCTCAGGCTTTTCTTGACTCTCAGCTTTGCCTTCAGATTCCAGCACAGTTTCTCTAGCAAAAGCCTTTTCCCAGGACTCAACCTGCTTACTCTGCTCAATATGATTGTTCCCAGGGTGGAGGAGCAGTGAACTGTGTGCACCATCCAAACAAACCTTTTCAGTGCTGGCACAGCCTGACTGGTCCCAAGTTTTGCCTTCTGCCTCAGTGTTAAAGCAATCAAAACTCTGTGGGCATTCCTCCCTTGCCAACCTCTCCAGGCCATCTGGGACAGCTGTTTTCTCTTTGCTCTTTTGTTGTTCAGGTTCACAACCACGAGACTGGGAATTGCCTTCGGGTGATTTAAAGTTACTGTCTGAATTCAGAGGCTTTCCCCCACCTTCTTCCCCCAGGTCACCTGTTGAAGGGTTTTCACAAAGACTGAATTTTTCAGGGTCGTGTTCCAAGTGGGTGTTTTCCATGTCCTGGTGGTAGCTACTGACAGAGCTCAAAAATTGTCTTCCTGCCTCACTCAAGCCCTCAGGTAATTCACTGGTTTCTGACACTTGTGCATCCTCTGTTTTGATTCCGTTTTTTCTTCCTGTTACATCCGCCCCCGTTTCTTTTTGCTCTGTGGATCTGCTCAAAGAAGTACTTAATGCATATTCTTCCAGTAACAATCTTTTATCTCCCACTGAATTTTCCTTGGTGGGACTGATAATGCTTTCTGTTTCAGAAAGTGCGGTGCTTTCTCTAGACACATCATCAGCTTTTATAATTTCATTGCTATTGGCTTCTTTTGGGCTTTCAGTTGTGACAGCTGATTTTTCTTCTTCCTCTCTCTCAAATGATAAAGGCACACTGAAATGCTCGGCACTAACAAGCTCGTCCTCCTTTTGAAGCTCTCTTTGAAAAAGGGGTTTGTTTTTTTCAGAGGCTGTTTTCACCGCTTCACTCCTGTCTGGATCTTGAGAGCCATTTCCAGGCACATATTCCCTCGAAGGCTCTTCAGGCTTTGGTACCAGGAAGGGATTTTGAGGGCTAGAAGGCAACTCAGACATTAAAGCACAGGGTTCTGATTGCTTCCTTTTGCTTCCAGATAGAGCTGGATTTGCCTCGCTGCCTTTAGCTGTTGTTTCAGCCCCCATCTGTAGATTACAGACCTCAGCGAAGCCCTGAGCATTCACAATTGCTCCAAATTTTTCACTGTCTGAGCCTCCTGTTGCTGGATAATTTGGGATTAAGGTTTCCTTTTTCATTAGCAGACCCTCTCCGCCATCTGTGTCCTGTCTACCTTGCTGCATTGCTGCCTGCAGCTGACCTACTTCCAAAACTCCTGGCTCCTCCTGGGCACTAAAACAACCTCCTGCTGCTTCACCCTGGGGAAGGGTGCTGGCCTGTGGCTCCCTCATGCCACCCAGCTGCTCATCCTGCCGGGGCCATCCTAATTCACCCCAGCTCCTTTGTGTGGCTCCTTGTGTTTCTGCGAGCGCTGCCGCAGGGCTGGGCTCCGGGCGCGGCGTTTTGGGCTCATTCTCCCCGGTTTTGGTGGAGGAGGCAGCAGTACCGTCTGCAGGTTGGACATGTGCTACTCCCTCTTCTTTGTCATCCCCCGGACCTGGCCGTGCTCTGTCGCAGTCCCAGGTGTGTAATTTGTCACTGCTGCCTGTGACAGGTTCTTTGGCGCGGTCTGTGACAGGCAGGCTTCTCTCCCTTGCTTCAGCAGAGCCCTCGGAGAAATCAGAGTGTGTCTGTCCTCCCTGCTCTTGCAAGGCAGCGCTCTGTCCCGTCCCCTCTGGAGACACCGGGCTGGAATTTGGGCTGGGTATCTCTTCAGCACTGTGGCCATTGATGCCTTCATTACCGATGCTGCCAACAATGGAAACGTTTATTTGTTTCATGTCAATAAAGAAGCAAAGAGTAAGAAGCAAAGAACTGAAACCGTTTTGTGCCGCCCGATGCTTCAAAGCCATGCAGTGCATGCACCGAGAAGCTGATGATCTGCTTTCGGGAGTTAAACCATCAGACACGGTGATTTAAATGCTCATTTCTCTGCCAAGTGTGTTCCCAGTGTTACCTGAGTGCCACGGTGCTCATGGCGTGCATTTTAACCATTCCAAAAACTTAGATAAGTGTGGGGAGGGGGGACACACATCTGACAGACTAAAGGAGCAACAGGGAAAAAACGGGGGGAGGAAAATCATACTGGGAAAAGGGGAAAAACGGTGGGAAAAGAATCATTCTGGGAAAACCCACGGCACCTCAAAGAAAGGCTTTTTGTTTCTGCTTCGAAGAGACTACAGTAAGTGCTGCTATCTGGCTGTACTCGAGGGTGTAGCAGAAGATTAAGAAGGGGCCCATCTGCTGAATGTTTTCTCCATCTAATCAGCTCAGTTGGTTCTCACCAAAAGGTCAAAGGGCTCACCCTGCCCAATGTGGGATGCTGCTGTGCCACCATCCACACCCGATGAGCTCATTTAATTGCAGTCTTTGATTTCAGTGCATCTCAGCTATAACCCTTGGTGTGAGCTCTTTCTCCACCCATTAAAGATAAGATAGGAAAAAAAAAATGGAATCAGAGATGACTAACTGCGAGAAGGAGGAGTTATTTTAAGTATTTTTCACTGTGTGGACCTCAGTTTTCCACAGTGAGATTTGTAGGAGATGAAATAGGTTAATGTTGTTCTTTCACTCACCTTCCATGCCTGGGCATGGGAATATAGAAAGAAACATCTGTTTCAAGCTGGATGTAGAACTGTACAGTGTTCACTTGACATGAAATAATGAATCCCAAGCAAAGCAGGGCACAGAAAACAGACTGCTGAGGGCTGGGTGCTCAGTGCACAGCTGCACAAGGAGGGATGGCTCAGAGCTTTGCCACAGCTTAGCAGTGACAGGTTACATTTCAGAAATTCCAAGTCCCCCTTTAGACTGGAGCTAGAAAAGATGCTTAAAACACCTCCTGTATGGCCAGGCATGGATTGGATTTTAAGTAATCTCCAGAAATCTGAGAAGCCTCTCTCTGCTTCTCTGCCCAAGTTTTACACACAGAATTCTCGATAAAGGAGTGAGTCAGTGACCAGTTCTGGGGTCCCTGCAGATTAGGTTTGTGTTTATTCAAACACAGCATCTTGGGCTGTGCTACCATCCACAAAATCCACTTCCAAATGGGGCCAAGCCCCCTCCTTATTCTGAGAACTGCCCAACAAACAATTTCTTTAGGCACAGCTGCACCTAAAGCTGAGTATGAGTCTGTCTTAGGTCCTAACAACCTTCTTCAGAGTTCAGTGCACAGACTTTAGTCTTTAAACTAGTCTTTCAAACTAGAGCCACTGAAATTTGCCTATATTAAGACTAAGCCTCAAATCTAAGGTAAAATACAACTTACAATTCATATATAGTTTAAACAACTTTCAGCAATGCTTGGCATGGGTTTGAACATTTAATTCATAACACCAATACAATTAATTTAAACGTTCAGAAAATGTTTTTGCCCAGCGGAATTTTTCTGTCCCTAGCAGACTGAAAACACTTATCCGTATAAAACTTACTGACACTGAGAATACCAGAGATGGCAATGCAGGATTTGGTGTCTGCTGGATCACTGACAGCAGGGGCATGACAGGACATGAGCAAACAGCAGGGAGAGGCCAGGAGGTCTTCCCTAAGCAAGGAATACACTTTATTATTGACGTTAATTTTGCACTCAGGGAAGCCTAATTAGCAGAGGAGGGACAGAAACCCCAACAGGGAACTGGGGAGGGGGTGGAGAAGTGGGAGTCCATCATTATTCCGGCTTTTTGCTGCGTTGCAGGTCTCTCTTCTTACTGACTAAATTGCTCATTAGCAGTTCTGTGCCCAGGGTTCTTCACCCTGGAAGCGAGCTCCTGTCAGAGATACGGTGATCAGGAGGAGAACAAAACCGGGTGGAGGGTGAGGGGGGAAAACCCCTCTAACCTCCGTGAAACTGAGCACTGGAAGAAGTAGAAAACACCATCTACAGTTATAATTGCTCCTTATCATTTATCTTTAATCTCTGATTGTTTACTTATCATTAACCCATCCCAT
This sequence comes from Sinosuthora webbiana, assembly GCA_013397395.1. Taxonomy (NCBI): domain Eukaryota; kingdom Metazoa; phylum Chordata; class Aves; order Passeriformes; family Sylviidae; genus Sinosuthora; species Sinosuthora webbiana. The sequence goes on along the minus strand of VXBN01015482.1, from coordinate 196,863 downwards.
CTGCCAACAGAGCTGGTAAATGCACAGTAATAAATCTGGGATGAAATGTTTGTGATGTTCACTGTATAGAACATTCATCATCATACATTTGCATTTTTCAGATTTCATCTGACTGAATTTTCTCCAAGACTTTTACACACGACGTCTTTGTTACATTAGACTTCTGTTTGCAGCTATTAAATATGAAACAGTTCCAGACGTGTCTGAAATGGTTTAATATTCTTGATTATAATATCCAAACCCATGGACTATCTACTGCCATGCTGGTGGCAACTTTGTCAAGGGCCATAGTAATAAACTTGTGCCTTAGCGGGTTCAAGGGAGATGACAATCCTGTGAAGCAAGTTCAGTATTACAAATCCATCAAACCAATTTTTCTGGTGTTCAATAATGCTGAAAAGTCGTTTATTTTACTCAGGAGCAGATGAAGGAATTGGGACAAGTTTGTAATGAATGTATGCTGAACAGAATTAAAATGACAGTGCTGGCTGTGACAGGGAGTTAAACTCGCACTGTTAGAGTGGAGAAGCACAGGTTCATTATCTGTGCTGCTGCAGCTCGCTCCATGTTTTATTCAGAACACAACAGAACTGAAAGGTTTGAGTTTTCAGTCAATAGGACAGGCCCAGACTGACCTGTCTGGACATCTCAATTTATGTTTCTCCCTCTGATGGAACTAACAAGGAAAACCATACAGGGAACATCTCCTACATCTTCCTTTTCATTATTTGCAATCTTGCTTCTCTGTCTGCAAGACATGCTGGGGTTAGACAAACATCTGTTGGGAATGCCTTAAGCACAGCTGATCCTGCTTTAGGGCAGAAGGATGGACTGGGTGACCTCTTAAGGCCACACCTAGTCCCATTATCTTCCACTCTTTTTAAAGGGAATAACCACTACTGGGAAATTACACCACATGCTGAGGATAAATCCCCTGAGTAAAACCCAATCTACATTAAATCAATAATTGCTTTCAGGGAACACGTATTTTTAGGCAACCCATTTAATACAATCAACATAAAGCTATGGCCTTAAGAGTTGGTATTTTTAAACGCAGGAAAATAAAGTATGTTCTCTTTTGTGGGTAATTTGACCTATCTCAATTTTTAGAGGGGAAAATTCATTCCCATTTAAAACAAAACATGCAAATGACAAAGTATGGAAGAACATTCGAGTTCCTCATAGTTCATGTAGAGTTTAGGGCAGAAAAAGTAATTTTGCTGTGAAGAATTGCTGCATGTGACTGATGATGTTTAAAAAAAAAGAAAATGCAGTCATGCAGAGACATAGGTGCATCTGTAGCTTGAAATTTGTGTGTCCCACTGCGCTCAAGAGTTACCAAAGGGAACTTTTGCCTCATCTTAGAAGTTAAGCACACAGGTAAGAAATTGCAATTTCAAAGCCCTAACATACTGAGCATATGAATATTTTACTTCAATTTACAACACCAAGTAACAACGAGATAATTTTAACATGCCTAAAATGTTTGTTTTGCATAAACAACTATTGGCGATTTGCTTGTTTGGAAGCGCATTGACAATTTAGCAATTAATTTTTAAAACCTGCAGTTAACCTCTTCCACCATCAGAAGATACCGTGGCAAGTCTGAAATCTTCTGGAAAAACTCAGCAGTCCTGCCCAGTCACTAAGCTGTTTATTAGGAGAGCATTGCCTGCTCTGTGTTTAGGGTGTGAAGCTATAAAAGATGTTAAGAAATCCATGACTTTTGGTGCACATCCCATAAATACTTCCAGATTAAGAGCCATACTCAATCTACCAGCCATTAACACTTGAAATCACGACTCCCATTCGTCTGTTTTGTCATCCACAGCAAAGAGAAGAGGAGATAAAACCAGCAGCAGCCAGACAAAATCTCTGGCATTTAACATTTACTATCTGAGTGGGAGTGTGTGTGGAGGGGGGAGGTTACAGATGGGCAAATATTGTAAGTGTACAGGACAAACGACAAGAAAGGAAGGTACCACAACAATAAAATTGCAGATAATTTAAAATTTCCATTTCTAATTCCTTTTCTCCCGTTCTAAAACATGCAGCAGTTGTTGAAAGGACAGGCAGCCCTCCCAACCCAGTCACACTTGCGAGGGAAAAAAAAAAACATCAAGTGCCAAAGCCTCTGGATCCCAGAGGTCACATACGGTTGCCATCCACACTGATGTAACTCTGAGCCTCAGTGATTATATTCCCAGGAGCAGGAGCCTGAAATCTGAGGATGAATTTAGAAAGCACCGAGGGGAACAAATGCACAGCCAGCCCTGCAACCACAGCACATGTATAGCTGCCTCTGAGATGTTTCTGTTCTCTTTCCACTGACACATGAGGGATCAGTGCCTACATTTTGAGTTCAGGCGTTTGGACACAGCGTGCTGGAGGACTCGAGTTAAGGAATCCTGTTTTAATCTGTCCCTAAGAGGTATTGAAAGTTAGTGCGGAACACGGAATTCATCTCCACATTCCCTTTCACAAACAAAACAAAACAAAGCCAGTGACAGCTTTAGAGACAGAACCATTCACTTTTTACACTTTTCAGTGTAAACAAACAAACACATGAGAAATCCATCATCGCTAAAAGGCTGCTAACAGCAGCCAGGCTCCCCCGCCCTCCCCGCGCATCTAAGCTTTCAGGAAAAAGTAGGAAGCAGGAATAATGATCTATACGATCCTCCGGGGAGCCGTCCTCCCCTTCTCCCCCCATCCCCGGTCACTTTTCACCTCCTTGTTCCATACACAGAACAAAACGCAGGCCCTGCAGTATTTTAAGTACGACCAAACTAAATTATTCTAACATTAAAGAGGGAAGCTGTACTGCTGCAGCAAGCATGGCCAGGTCTTCTGTTCCAGCTCCAGGGCTGGCTCCTGCTGTCCATTGGAGATTTTTGGAGTGTCAGCAGGAAGCAGGGCACTGCCAGACTGTCCCACAGGACGTGTGGCACTTTGTCACCCCACAGTGGCTCTGTGGGTCCCTCAGCATCTGTGCTCTGCACTCTGGGTGATGCCTTAAGTTTGAGCTTTCATGTTTTCAGAGTCTGTGCTGCCCAGGGGTGCAGTTCTGAGCTCACATTCAGTGTCACTCAGCTCTGCACAGAGCAGGGAGACAAAACAAATCCTTTTCCTGATGAAGACCAAGGACAACTTTCAGGCCCAAAAGCACAAACAAGGGTGGACTGAAGGGAGGAACAAGAAGGATGGGACCTCACAACCTGCAGCTATAATTGGACAATTAAACCCCAATATGCAAATGGACCAAAACTTATAAAAATATAAGATCTTGTGACCATTTGTCCATTTTGTGACCATTCTGGCTCCACCTTGGGTGTAGCCCTGGCCAGGCCCTGTCCTGCCCAAGGTGGATCCTGGAGGCCTTTCAATAAATATCTACTTTAGCTCTATCCAGTCTCTATTTCAGGTCAGCCTTCCCCAGGCATCACAGGTGGGAGAGCAGCCAAGGGCATCCACAAGGAGTGCTTCATCCCCTGCACTGTTTCTGGGTGTGTTATCTTTTAAATTGATACATCTGCTTTTTCCTAAAGCGGAAAAACCATCTGCCTCTGGGGTAGAGCTGTCCAGCTAAGGATTCCCCAGGCTGTGCACCAGGAGAAGGGCCTGGTTACACCTCACATGGACACCACTGCAAAGCCACTTCCCAACTCTCCTGGCTCTTCAGCATTTTTATTCCACGTGGAAAGTTCACTGATTAATTACTGATGATCTTATTTCCAGCACACAGGACCAGCGAGTAACAGGTAAGAAAAAAACCTGGGCTGAAACAGACAATTATGAAGTCAGAGCCACGGACATTTTGAGTTCCAGAAGACAAGAATTCAAAAGCTACTTGGGAGAATTTGTGGAGGATAGAAGAAAGCCACCCGGAGGAAAAACAAACGTGGTAATTTTCCACCCAGAGATCCTCCATCCGAGGGTCACACGCCCTTGAGACTCCCAGAGTTCACTTCAGGGTGGAAAAGATGCATTCAAAGCAGCACAGGGGAGCGAGTTAAAAATAAACAGCTGGAATGTGGAACTTCAAAGATTTTCCGTTTATTGTCTTTGTTTCTATTTTGGCAGGATGTAACTCCAAAGACACCCAAAACAGGCATGTGCCAGCCCTTTCAGGAGCAAGGCTAAATAACAAGTAATTGCCTGAGCTCCCGCCCATCTAGTAAGTTTCCTGAAACAAGAATCCGATGAATCCTTTCGAGCTGACTCATCCGTGTAACATTCATCTCCCACGAGTCACAATTTTGCATGCTGCAGTGCAAATTTTAGGCAGCTTGAGTAGAAATCTAAGTGTTGCAGGTACTCACATTCTGAAAAGGAACCCCTGCAGAACTGCTCTTATGCCATTTTTGAACAGTACATTGTTAAAAACGCAAATTAGTTAAAGAATAGGATAAAGTTACTATGCTAATGTTTAAATAAAATAAAAAAAAAGCAAGACTGCACTTGCTGCAGGCAAGCCACAAATATTCCAAGCCCAAGGTAAGTCTCCACAACACGAGGTGGATGCTGGTACAAATGCTCTGTTATTGTGAAGTTCCACAAACAACTCCAGCCTGCAGGAATGTTAAGTCATGACAGGTCTGCTGTAAATATCAGCACTTAGCTGATATTATGAGCTCATCATTTCCTCTCTTTTTCCCCCTTTCCATAACCTGCATACTGATTAGAATAGCAGAAAATTGCTGGTTTGCTGTCACAAATCAGAATGCATCGTTTTTTAAAGTAGCTTCCTAGTTTATAAAAAAATTATGTTTTCTTCAGTAGGACAGCGTGGTTACACACAAACAATACAGTGATTATGCACAACACCATCAAGAGAAACTGAGACTAGAGGATACATGTGGTATTTGTTCACTGAAATAACAAACAAACAAAATGCACAATAAAAATCTCACCCTGTCCAATTTTATATCATTACTCCAAAAATTTGATTTTTTTTCCTTCCTATTGGGAATCATACCTATGGCTTCCCTTATTAAAGGCACCCAAAGACAGGAGAAATTCATCCAAGAAAAAGATGTTTCATGTCTAGACCTGGTGCTCAACAGTAGAGTGATGCTGAATTACACAAACCATGCATCTCTAGGAAAGAACTGCAACCTTTCATCACTTTAAACTTCATGCCTAAGTACCTTTATCACTGTAAACTGACTCAGCAGTCTTAGTCTTGCTCAGACTCTATTATTTTCAGTAGATAATTAAGATGTGCTAGTGGCAGTCAGAAGAAATAGAATTAATAGCAAATATCCCCCTGTGTAAGAGCTCCACAGCACAGCCAAACTGTCCCTGCTCTTTTTTTTGTAAATCCTTTTAGATTATGTCATGTGTCTGAATTGCCCTGAAATGTCCCCCAGTGTGGTCAATGATGATCTTATTTAATATCTAAATTAGGACTTCAACTGCCACAAAATGGTGTGTAATATCAATAATTTTAAAATAGACTGGACTACACTGGAAGAGAAGAGAAGAGAAGAGAAGAGAAGAGAAGAGAAGAGAAGAGAAGAGAAGAGAAGAGAAGAGAAGAGAAGAGAAGAGAAGAGAAGAGCTATTGAAAGGAACCCATTATGATCAATTCATATGATCCTGAGCACTTCAGGGCTGACCAAAAGTTAAAGACTCTTCACTGTTGCTCTGTCTCAGGTGAGAGTTTATTAGTGCAAGCAAAAAGCATAGAAAGGTTGGGTCAAGGGTTACTACAACAGCTGGACTTACAGTTATGCAGTAAGGCAAGAAAGTCAGTTTGGTGATCAGTGAGTAGTCTGGTGGTGTGAGGTTATTTTGAGGAGTGCAGCATCATCATCACCATCACCATCATCATCATCATCCATCATCATCCATCATGATGACAGATATTGAAAAATCAGTTACACACGAGTAGAAACACAATTCACATCCCCCAACCATCAACAGCATCAGGGCTTCAATGGTTTTCACAGGAAAAACTTCATGTCTTACCTTGTAGGTCCTGGAATGGAGGGGGACAAGCTCTCAGCCAGTGGCACAGCAGCAGCAGCAGCAGCAAGAGGATCTGAGATGTCCTGACCTCCAGACTTTTCTGTGCTCTTTTTCTGAGGGCTCCTTTTCAAATTGTGGCCATTACCAGGAGGCTGGCCTAATTCTGAGTCTTGTGGAGTGTTCTAGAATGGAAAAAAAAAAAAAAAAAAAGGAGAACAATTTAAAAAGCTGCTGCTATTTTGGAGAATGCGTAAGCTTAAGGAGTTTTGTTCTGCCCACTGCCAGACAACCTCTGTGGTGGATTTCACTGCTCTGATGGAACTTGCAGGTTCTAAAGCCAAGCCATTTTTTCCTCAACAGCAGAAAAACAGAAGGAAGTGGTTGAGTCAAAATTAAGCACTAGGAAAAGAAGAGGGAGAGAAGAATGCAACAATTGTTCTAAAGCAGCCTGGGCCTTTACTGACCCAAAGAGGGTATCATCTTCTCTTCTTCCAAGCCTGGCAAATGCTTCCTTGCTAAGCAAGTTTAAAATGAGAAAGGATGGAAACAGGCTATAAACTTGGACACTCATAACATTAGCAGCATATTTGGAGTTAGAGATAAAGCCAATGTCATTCAAGACCCAGCACTTGAATCCAAGTCCAGATTCCTTCCCTCCCACTTCAACAAAGCTCAGAATGCCTCTGAACTGAAACAGAGGGTTTGATTCTTCACCAGGCTGCCCTTCTCTGGTAGCAGCAACAGGAAATGCTGCAGCTTCTGTAGTGGCAGCTAGAAATGCTCTTACACGACTGTGGCTATGCTGCACCACTTCTTCTCAAAGGGAAATAATTACCCAGGATCTTCATCCATGGAGATGTGCCTTTACATGAGTGGATTGTTTTGTTTTGTTTTTATGGCAAATTATTGGTTTTGCTGCAGGGAGGAAGAGAGTCCTGTGCAAGCACAGGATTACATCAGGAAGTGAGTGACACCTTCCTACTGAATTTTTTTTGGAGGAAGTATCTTTAGAACATGAAGAAGAACTGGAAAAGGCTGTCCTGAACAGTAGCTGAGGATGTTCTTTGAGCATAGCAGAAGAACTGGAGTAATGGAGAGAAATCAAGTGAAAAGCAAGAAAAAGTCTGAATGAAGGCCTTTTTCAAATCCTCTGGCACATAAAGCAATAGTTAAAAAGAAGGAAAGCTGCTCCATCAAATCACCCTTAACATAAAGTTGTTTTAATTCTTAATTGTAGCTGGGAAAAGCCTAAGGCACACTTAAGCTAAAGACACATCAGTGCATTTACTGATGGCAGAACCACTGCAGGATTAACACCACAGATTAAAAGCACGGTACGCAATTCCAGCTCATCTCTCGGGGCTTTTTTGCACTCGTTTTGATGTTTATTTTGCTCTAGCAGTAGTCAATAAATTTCAGAGGGCCGTTTTTCAGAGGATTACACTGCTCTGTGCAAACACACTGAGCTCCCACATGGCCAAAAGCTCCTGGAGCTCAGAGCCAGGAATGAGACACCCAGTGGACAAGCAAAGCCCGTGAAATGAGCAACTGAAAAAGGTCAGGGCGTACTGAAAACACAAAAAATACCTCCTTTATACTTAAGACAAATTTGATTAACTCTCATATCCTCTGCCTTTCCCCGGAGGAGCCCCTTCACTGCAGCTTTGTTGCCTTTATCTCCCCACTCCCCACTGGGAGAGACCAAGGGCTCTTGGTTTCATGATTATGAAGCACTTACCCAGCATGTGCTGACATCTGGCATTTAGAATATTTATCTAAGCATATATGTTGGCTGAAAACCCAGAGTATATGGTAAAAAAAAATACTAGAACATCAAGAATTATACAAGGAAATTTGTTTCTTTTAGCCAGGAGGAAAAAAAATTAGAGCTGAGTGAGCTTACAGGGCTCTGTTTTGATTTTGGTGCAGAGTTTTGGGCAGCCTTGTTTTTGTTTGCATGAGAAAACTGCATGGAGAGTTTATTTCAGTGTGCAGGGGGGAAAAGCTATGAAAAAAATGTGTTATTAAATGAATTACCAGGAAAAACCCCCTATCAGTGGGTGGGTAAATTCCCACCAAGCCAGGTGAGGCAGCCACTGTGCCATGTTTTTATTTAGTCCCTGTATCATGTCTTATCTTGAGAGGCACAGGAGGGTCAGGCACAGAGCTGGGCCACAAACAAATGCCTCACAGTAGCAGCCAAATTAAAAGATCATTTTCAGGCCCCTTGCAGACAGAAATGACCTCCTTTCCTTTCCCAGCAGGGCAGGCAGGGCCGGGAGAACCACACAGAGAACCCCAAGAAATTAGTCCAATTTATGAAATTGTCCAGATGCCTCCAGCAGTTGGCAAGAGCAGTGAGAACTAATTATTCATTTTGCCTCATTTCCACTACTACCACCTCAAATTTTCTTCAGCTGCCTGGGGTGCCAGGCAGGAGGAACACCTCACATCTCCCCTGAGATGAGGAGCTGCATGTTTTGTCTCCTCCTAAAGCCTCTGTCATGTTCCAAAGCAGAAAATGCACAGAAATTAAGTCATTAACTAATTTACATGGTGCAGTCTCAGTAGCCACACGTTGCTCCTCATTAGTCTCTCCTTCACAAGATCAGCCACTGAGCCCCAAAGGCTCCTTTAGGTTCCAATGCTCTGTTCTGCTGACCTGCAACTGATGCCTGGGGAAAACTGACCTGGAACAGAGACTGGACAGAGCTGGAGAATAAAGTAGGGATTTATTGAAAGGCCTCCAGGATACACCTTGGGCAGGACAGAGTCTGACCAGGGCTACACCCAAGGTGGACTAAAAATGGTCACAAAATGGACAAATGGTCACAAGGTTTTACATTTTTATAAGCTTTGTTCTATTTGCATATTGGGGTTTCATTGTCCAATTCCAGCTTCAGGTTGTGAGGTCCCATCCTTCTTGTTTTCTCCCTTCAGTCCACCCTTGTTTGTGCTTTTGGGCCTGAAAGTTGTCCTTGGTCTTCAGCAGGAAAAGGATTTGTCTCCCTATTCTGTGAAGAGAGCCTACTAGCACTCAATGTGAGCTCAGAACTGCACCCCTGGGCAGCACAGAATCTGAAATACATGAAATCTAAAACTTAAGGCATCACAGCCACCTCACTTCTGCAGCCACAGCGTGATGGGGATGCACACAAATCTCCAAAGTAAAACTCCCAGAGAAGGAGGATCCTTTGGATTGTCACCCGGGGTCACAAATCCCACAGGAGCTCATCAGCCACAGGGGCTGGGTTATGGAACAGAAGGAAACTCCTCAGCTCGTTGCCACCGAGGCTCGAAGAGCCCTACAAATGTGAGAAGACCTAGAAGCAGCAGTACAGCTGTTTGGGGAAACTTTGACACCTTAACATGGGGTCAGGATAACCTGTCATTGACTCCCTGGGTCACAGAACACTCTGGGGCAGAATAATTTGGTACAAGTTTGCTGTTCATCTCCAGAATCCCCAAGTGAACTGCAGAATATGGACATTTATGTGCCTGCTATACCTGACCACCCCATCTCATCAAAATTCGGATGTTTCCATATTAGACACAGACAAGGGCCCATGTCCCAGTGACTTTATCAGCTCTTACACCAAAATTAATGTCCAAACAAAAACACTGGGAGGAGCAGATTCAGCAGAAGAGAGAAAGATCACAACAAACCAGTTGTGTGCACACATTTGAAGACTAAATTTAACATTTTCCATAGATTGTTTGGGGTCAGGGGACTGGTGGATTATTTTTTTTTTGGTCGGGTTGATTGGTTTTGACTTTTTTTGTTGTTTTTAAATAGTTTTGTGCTTTCAGGGAACTAATGTTTAAGAAGTTATAGTTCATCTCCAAACGATCCCCTAAGTGACTGACTTTGGCCACAGAAAAATCTGACTCTTGTTCTTCCAGTTCATTACCAAATTTAACATGTATTAAGACAATCTTAGCAGCACAGGCCCCGTTGGAGCAGAGAGGAGTTTGAACTGTGGACACTCTTTATTTCTTTCTTTTTACACTGTCAGATGTTTGAGTGATCAAAAAGTTGCCCTAATGGCTAGTAAGGCAAAAGCACACACATATGTTCAAAAGAAGCTCAAAAAAGTATTTTAGCAATAATCTAAGATAAATCTTAATGTAGATATTTACATGTGAAATGAACTACTAATGTGCCAAGATATAGAAAATCTTTCTATATTGGTTTCCTACATTTAATGTATTCATGTAATCATCACAAAAGGAGATGCTTTGTGAATCTGAGCCAGACAGCAGAAAAACATAATTCAATTTTTACATTAAATTTTTTAAATTTAGGCTAGTTATGCAAATCAGGTGCTGAACTAGCTTTGCAAAGCATGCTTTTTAAATTTTTAATTAACACGTGTGAAAACGATTATAAAGACTATGTTTTGTTGACAAGTAGCATCAGAAAGCTGCAGTGAAATAAATTGCTTTTGAGTTTCAATACATGCAGCCTCTGATGTGATTGACTACAGAAGCTTGCAGCTAAATTTGTTCTATATTTGTTTCAAGTGTAGTGCACTCCTATTTGAAAAGGAGTCTCATTATAAAGAGTTATTTAACTAGAAGACCTAAATAATTATAATAAAAACCAGAACACAGAGGTTCTCAGCATTTTTAAGTCTAGGATAATTAAAAAAACCCCAACAACAAACCAACCAGCTCTGTCACAGAGAGCATACAAACAACAGGAGGAAAACTAAACAGCTCATTCATTTTTCCTCTTTAAGGCAGCACAGTATTTAAATGAATACATCTGATTCTCCTGAAATATGCAATGGAATTTGCATTAAACCCTTCCAGAAGCACTGGAGTCTGCAGGAACACAAAGTAAATCTACAGGATCACTTTGTTTTCCCAATGACTTTGAACAGGATGCTAAAAAAAAAAAAATAATAAAAAAAAGAAAATAGAACTCCATTAACAGTGTAGCCAAAAGGATTATGTGCACTGCTGCACTGGAGTTACCACAGCAGAAAGAAATGCCTTTAATGCTGCCTGGGAGCCTGTGGAGAGCCCGGCTCCCAAAACCCCAATTCACAGCCACGGCAGCAGCATCAGGCACAGCCACAGCCTCGTGTCCCAACCACCCCAAACCTCGAGATTCCCAACACAGCAGCAGCTCCCAGAGCACAGCACAGCTCTGCTTCCAGCACCTGGAATTCCCTCCCATATATAAAAATAAATATATTAATATATATTGTTATACAGTAATATATTTATTACATTATTTATTTATTTACTTGCTTATTTGTGTATCTATCTATCTATCTATTTATCTATCTATCTGTCTATTTATCTATCTATCTAATCTCTATATCTCTCTCTATATATCTATATATCTATCCTTTTATAGCAGTTGCTGGAACATGCCAGAGCTCTGAGTAGCTCAGAGTAATCTTCCAGGGGTTACATTCAGTTTCCATTCTCACTCCCTCCCTCTGGTTTCGTGGAGGGAAAGCTGGAGCAAGCCTTTACAAATCTCAATCAATAAACCTGAAATTGCCTTTCCTTTTCCCTCTGTGTCTTCCATTACAAGCTGGGGGAGGCAGGTGTTTGAAAAGTTTTTTTTTGAAATTAAAGTCTATCTGCTAGAGGTTGTTCACATGGTTGGGAAATCAGGGTTTTTAAATGGCTCTTGAAATTTTTAAAGACAGAACAGGTTTTTTTGAAACCACCTTTTCACTCTTCTGGCTTTTGTTGTTCTGTAGGAACACAGTAGCCAAGTGGAAAGTTAGAGTTTTAAAACTTCCTATCTTTGGAGAGTTGTTGTCTCTCCCTTGTTTGGAGAAGAGGTACCAAAATAAATAAGTAGATGGTGAGTGGATATTGCTTTAACAGCTGGAACTTTGCATTAAAATCAGCGAACACTGGTCAGCAAAACCCGTGAGCCATCACAGGAGAGTAACAAATTGCTACCTAATATATTGAGCCAAGCTTGAACTCCATGTGACACTTTAGATCTGAAGAATTACACTAAAACTCAGTTTTATCACCTTGCAAAGAACTAAATGTGATTTTAGCAAACAGCTTGGTGCATTGCCACCCCCTTTGTGAGAGTGGCTGGGGCACAGCAGTTTGGAGGGGATGTCTGTCATGACCACTTCTTGTTTTCCTTCCCAAACACCATTACTGCTTAATCAGTTGGATGTAATTATGACATGATCAGATAGGAAGGGCAGACTCTATCCTTAAGGGAGTCTCCATATAGAATTTTGCAATTACAGTAGATTTTTTTTTTTCTTTAATCAGTAATGGTGTAATTTGCTGTTGCTTCTGGCGTGGTTTATTTGTCTCTCACGGGAGCAGAATTTTAAGTTCACACCTATTCTAATTAAAACCCTCAAAGGGGCAGGAATGCAAAAATTGGCATTCGCTTCTCATTTCATTTAATTTGCTCCTCACAAACACAAGAAGGAAAGCAAATTGTGATATGGTAACGATGGTATTTGAAAAATTCTTACAGCTTTTGATGATAAGTACCTATGACCTTCTCTTAGAGATAAAGGGCTGCTTTTCCTCCTGAGAAACACCTACTGAAATGACTCTGGCTGTGAACACAAAAATAAACTCTGGTGTGTGTAGGGGTGTGTGTTTATATATTTATATATTTATAGTCACCATCTTATCCCTGATTTAGCTTTTTTCCCAGAATACACAGTCTCCTCTCAGCCACAGCAGGAACAATTCAAACCTTCAGGCTTCAGTGCTTTGTATTTATGACTCTTCCAGCCCACTGAGGGCACCAAATTGTTTATCTTTGGATTCTTGCAATGTCAATATGGGTGTCTTCCCAACAACCTGAGAAGCTTTGCTATGTTTCAGGAATGTTAATGAATCATGGCTGTTTAACCCCTTCATGGCTCTCCTTAAACTTCACCTTTCCGCCTGTTTAGTGTGATCTGTGGTCAGCAAGCAAAGGAAAATTCATAATTATCTTTGTATCTTCTCTAGTCTGGCTGCAGGTGTTTTCCTCTGTCCCTTTCCTGATGTTTGGTGAAGGCCTGGTGAGTGCCTGTACTATTTTCTTAAGGATGGCAGGGGGAGAGAGAATAAAGTTGAATTTGGGAAGAAAATCTTCGTCCTCTAACTTGCAATTTTCAGCCAGTATAGTTTTAGCTAAAGCAGCTTTCTGCTGAGTGGTCCTTAGCAGCCTGACAAAAAATGACTTGAGAAGATGCTGTTAGATTCAAATAAAGTGCTGTTAGGAAAATAATCTCCAAGTGGAGTCCCAAACTCTGTTGTGCTTCCCAGCCTCTTGTGTTTGCCTGCCTAGTAATTTCATAGCTGTGGAAAATGCAGGTCCAACATTTTCACACTATTTTTTTAAATGGAGAAATGTAGTAAATAATTACAGAGGAACTTTATAAATATAATATATTTTTCCTTTTCATCTCGACCCATAAATTCACATGTCCTATGAAAAATGATGATGGCTTTTCAGTTGTGAAGGAAGCTTTAACCATTAATTCAGAAGAGAAGGACCAGTCTCCCAACTTGCTTTTCACTATGCTTTCAAATTAAGAGCTCTGCCACAACTTTGAATCTTCTTCTTTCATCCCCTCTCCTTCACTCACAGGAAAGATGTAAATAACAATGTGAATAACAATTATTCATTGCAGTGAGAAGTGTCCCAGAATTTGCTGCATTTGCAAAAAAGGACATATAATTCTCTGAAAACATAAAATGTTCTTTTTGAGTAAACTCAAAGAAATACTTGGCATTATTTACCATAGAGTATTGGACCAGCAGTAATTACCACTGGAAGTAAGAATTAATTAATGTGGTGGCTGGAGGTATGTTAGGACTATGTAAGCATCAGGAACAGACTGGAGCCAACTGACAGCAACATCCTGATATGCACTGGATGAAATGGAAGGAAAAATGAAAGAGAATCATAAATCAGGGAGCAAAAGTTGTGAATCCCAGTGGACACAACAAAGCCAAAGAAGAGCCTGTGTAGGGTAACAGTGACTCACATTAAACTGCTCCAGGCAAAATTGCTGTGCAGAAAATTGGGAATGCGTTTTTGTTCCCAGTTGACCATGAGAAATGGAATGTATACAGATGTTATTGCACTGCTCAAAAAGTATGTAAACACCCAGTGCGAGCCCCAGAGCCCAGAGGGGTTTGCCCAGTTCCCATCGGTGGGAATGGGGGCTGGATGCTGGGACAGTGCTGTCCCCTGCTGATCCCTGCAGCACCAGGGTCTGAAGGGAGAACCACAGCAATTAACAGGAGCCATCAGTTCAGAGAGACTGAAACCAGCTGAAAGACGGGAAGGGGAACAATGCAGAATATTAGCTGCAGGATGCTCAGCAGTCAGATTTGCTCATAGGAAATAAAGGGAGGAATCCGAGCAGGATCACAGCACGGCGCTGCAGACAACCACCAGACGCTTGAGAAGTTGTGGCCCCTCTGGCAAGTGCTGCCTGTCTTACACATTTCACAGCAGAAAACAGGAACAAAAAGGTAACCACACGTTAAGATCTCTATTTAAAGAGAAATGAACAATAACAGGGATGTGGAATAACCAGCTTTGTTTGCTTTTCTGCTTATTCAGAAAACCAAGAGGAAGAAAGGATAAAGCAAAATGTGTAGAAATAACTTTTGTCTAACTGACTTTGAAATTCCCTCTTCAACTCTGGGACAAAAAAATGCATTAGTAGAACTTCTATTCAGAACTTCTACTTCAATTCAGCAGCAGCTTTCAGCTTCAAAGAGCTTTACAATTACTTGGTGACTTTTACTTTTCCATAGTCGTGAGAAAGGCTGTGGAATATGACAGAGCTCCTCTTCAGAACTCTGAGTGGCAAGAATTAAAACCCTGAGTTAAAAGTATTCCATATCAGAAAATCCAGCCTATTCAAACTTTACAAAATTTTATGCTCATGTCACAAAGAACTCTTTCTGTTTTTAACACCCTCCACCTCCGCCCTTTAAAATGAGAGCAAAGATGCCCTGGTAATGGCATCATTCTAGTAAAAATAAAGATATAATACAGTCAAGGAAGTAATAATCCTGTAACATGCAGTCACTTTGGGAGCTGTCCCTGAGCTCTCTGCACAACCCCTGGAGCAGCATGGATGAGGCTGAGATACATCTGGGATCATTCTGCATCCCACAGACCATGAGCCTCACTCTGTCTGACATTTTAGGGAGCAGATCTGTTGGTCCAGTTCAGCTTGATCTCATTCCTAATGTGGCTTTATGAGCTGGCACCTCCTAGATAGCAGACTATCCAGAGGAGCAGGGCTGAGGAGGTGCAGTTACATCAACCTCTGTGAAAAGTGAGTGTTTTCCTTTTATTAAGGCCATGTAGATGATTTTTGCACATTTGGCTCTCCAGAAAAGTCAAGGAAAAGAAGCCAATATCATTCCTCCATGATACCCAGCTTTTTTTGGTGGATTAAGAAGGATCTGTTTAATGGGCAGCACAACAGCTGAGACTTTCCACAGCTCCATAAACTGCAGTACTTTCCACAGCTTCCCAATGAAGAACACCTCCATTACTTCACCTGTATTTTGCCTGCTAAAGGCTGGATTTCAAGCATCAAACTGGGCCAAAATATCTGTTCTTCCAGAATGTTTCTTTTTCAATCTAAAGGACTTTCTCTTTATGTGGACTTTCACTATCCAAGGAAAATGCATCATAAAAATAGCTTCTATTTAATTCAGCTTGTAATTCAAGCTGTAATAGGGCAGGGCACAATCCTAAAATCTCTCAGCAGTTTGGACTTTGTGTGCTTTACAGCAAAACAGACCACGGTTAGTGTATGTGAAATCACTTTGTTAAATATACTGCTGGCCCCAGCCTTGTTTTATCCAAGCATTATCTTTGTTCATTGCCACTGAATTTAGATGGTATTCTCCTCAGAGGCTGGCCTTTACAAGACAGATTGGCTATTTACTTTTTCTCCAAGTGTCTACTGCATTCTTCCTAGTAGCACATTTCTTCCACAGATCTTCCCACTCATTAAATGAGTTCTAAACTTAGCACAGGCTCTCCCAGCTTTAATGCAAACCATGTGTGAGGCTTCCAAGTGACTCACTGAGAGCAGGAGCCGTGCAAGTGTTGTCCTCTGATAAACACATAAACAAAAACAACTGGGACCAACTGGTTCTGAGCCTAAGGACAACACCAAGTGAGCTATTTCAATGGTGTTGGGGTTGGGAGGAAAGGCAGCCAGCAAAGGGGGTCAAGTACAGGCTGCTTCTCTAAAGCATTGATTGCTACTAAAGAAAAATAAGTTAAAAGAAACCAGATTTTTTTTAAAACTTTTTTTTTTTACAACTTGCTGAAAACTTAAATGTATCTGCCTTGCAAATGTGCAGCCAGTGTCACAAAACCCAAAAGCCAGAAGCAGATGCAGAAGGAAAAGGGCAGCCAACATTTTGGTGTTAACATTTTGAATGCAAACCATGCACACCAGAGTCATCATCCACTACCTGCTCTGCTCCTTGGCTTGGTGGTATAAGGATGGCTTTATTGACATGGGGGAATTCCTGACTGAAAATCAAAATATTTAAGTTTTGTAGATACTTCTTGTTATCTTTCTGTTAATAGTGTTTTTTAAAATTATTTGGATTTTTAGCATATTTTGTTTTGCTTTAGGTTTGCAGGGGGTTGTGTTGTCTTTTGTTTTGGTTTATACAGTCTGAAAAGGAGACCAGAGGCTTCCTTTCCTTTTAGAAGAATTTTTTTTTACCACATTTCTTGATGAATTCTTGGTTTTTAAGTAAAATCTTCTCAGCCTCAGGATGACTCCTGAACAAATGTATTTGACTTCCAAAATCTTCCTGAGTGGAAGCTATACACTATGGAGAAGAAATTATCATTACTTAGTTATAGGAAGTAACACATTCCCCTCTTCCCAAACCTTGAGAAAAATTGGCACCAAATCTTGGCCTAACAATAAAACTTGGTAAGAATTACCACAAACCATGGAAGATTTTTCTTCTAAAAATTATTTATGAGAAAATCTGTAATAGTTGTAATAGTGATTGCTTTGAGCGGGTCCACTTTGCAATGCAGAAGGTGCAGCAGATCTGCTGACACCTGAAGTGGAAGCAAAATGAATCCTAATGCATTTTAGCAGTTACCACAACACATGGAAGAGGAGAGGATAAAATATATTCTGGTGTTTTAATTGCTGAAATTAATGAATTACATCTTTTATTCAAACTTGTATCAGCGTAATAACTTCTAATGTCATTGTACACCAGCAGCCAGAGCATTTCACTGCCTTCCTTTCAAAGATCTAAAAATAAACCACCAAAGAGCACCATGCATTAGCAGCACACCCTGGGAACACGGGTGTCAAATCCTGGATGGGGACACAGACAGTGCAAGGTCACTTCTGAACAGGGAGGAGCTGCTGTGTGCCAGGCTCTGAGGCCACCACAGGCACTGCCCAGCTCCCAGGGCCTGTCCCCACCCTGCCCCTGGCCCAGGACCCTATTTCAGCCTCCCCAGGGATGTCACTCCCTGTGATGCTGTAGGGTACCTGCCCTGCCAGCTGCTCACTGAGCCGGGCTGACCCTGCCATGCCATATTCCTGCCATCCTGGGCCCTTCCCTGTCCTCAGGGATGTCCCACCCTAGCTGCCCATGGCTGCCCTGCTGCCAGGCTGGGGTGCTGGGATGAGCCAGGCCTGCTCATCCCATGGGGATCCATCCCCAAGGGATCCTGTCCCCCAGGGAACAACCGCCCCGAACCGTGCCCTGATGCTTTGGAGCACTGTCATTGCCAAAGGAAAAAAAAAACCACACCAAGCTGCTTTAAATTACCATTAATGGCACTTAAATATGAGTGTAATGGGGAGCAGAAGATAAATATGGGGTAAGTGGCCCGTGGAAGCAGTTTCTGAGAGGTTTGCTCTAGGCTAGGAGGGGAGGAAAAACAATTGCCCTGCCACACTCACCTCATTCTCTGCACTGCTGTTCTCATTGCCCATCTCGACTCTGATGTCCAGGGTCACACAGCAATTAAAGAAAGATCACTGGAAGAAAAGGAAAAGCTTTTAATGTGCTGTAAAAAAACAAAAAAAACACCAAAAAAAACCCCAACAAAAAACTCTGGAAATTTTGGAGGGCTGTCATCTCAGCCACCCCATCAGTTGCCCCTCCTGACATTCAGTCTTGCAATGATTTTAAGTCATAAACCGGGGGGAAAAGAACTCTTAATGCTTTTATTTCCTAATATCTCTCTGCTGTCTTCCTGAAAGACAGTCCTTGAAACTCAGCTTTGTTACTCTGTTTCTGGCTTATCCCATGACATTTGAACAGAGAGACGTTTTCCTTGCCAAAGTCACTTTGGACGGACAGCCCACAGGAAAATCTTACTGTTTTAACCGTATTCAAACCGGTTTTATTTCTTGAAATTCCTGGACCAAGCTGCCTCCTCACGTTGTCAGAACAATGGTGGTAAACCTGACTGTCACTGTAACAAACAATTTTCAATCAATGAATGCACTCAGAGAAAAGAGTAAGTGGATTTTTTATCCTGATCTCTGGCATTGTTCCCTGCTTTTCTTAGGCATTATTCTGTTACAATGTTGTGTTCTCAACACCCTCTTTAGACTTAAGAGGATCTGCCTACCATAATTACTACTGGTTTTATACTAGTTCAGCTCTAATTATTTCATTTCAAAAAAATCTGTGAGCAGTTCTAGAGTCAGGTGTCTCCCCAGGCATCATTCATTTCTATTTTTTTTTTTTTTAAAGGATACTCAATAGCAAAAGTCCACACCAGAGATTCAATTATAGACATTCTTGTCCTAGACATTGTATTTGAGGGCTCGTGCATTGAAATTCACTGTATTTATTGTATTACTGAATAGCTGAAAATTGCAAAGTCTCTTCAATTTTTTGGGTTTTTTTCCCAAAGAAAAAATTGGGATTGGTCTGCTTCGTGTGTCAAGAAAAACTCCATTAAAGTCAGGCTGTAAAAGGGAGATTACACTTTGAACACCAGGGAAACCATACAAGCTCTTAAGGAATGCTGTTACTTATTACTACAGTACATTTTTTAAAACTTAAAATATTATTTTTCTTCACAGGAGACTTGGGGAGAGAGAAGTTTGGTGTTGTGCTCTTCAGCTCTGTTCTGTTTAAACTTGATTGTCTTCAGGGGATCCAGCAGTGCTTGAACTTGCTCCTGTTGAAATCACTGGGGCCAGGATTGCACTTCCAGTGATTAATTGGCAGCGTGAGGTTTTATCTGCTGAGATTGCTGCCAAATCCTCTCCTGCTTTAAACAGTTTTAAAACAGTTTTAAACCAGTTCTGAGCTACGCTGAAGACTGGCTATAACATTTTCAGAATCACTGTTCTCCAAGTATGAAATACTCCATCATGGAGCAATGTACACACACAAATCTTCCCAGCCTCAGCCCAGTGAAATGTTCCAAGACTTTGACTGACAAGACATTAGGATTATAATATTTTAAGTATGTATTGATATAATAAAACATTCTGGCACTGTTAGAGCTGCTGACTGAGGTTTAAATGCACAGGAGGGGAAGAATAAGTCCACTATAGCAATGTGCTTCTCTCAATAGCCAGCACAATTCTTTAGGAGTGAATATTGTGGCATTTCTGTTCCCCTGACCTGCTGAGCTTTTCTCTTCCCAGATCTTTCTCTATCCCTACAGACATCGTGTGAAAACAGCTGAAAATTCAGAGCTCTCTAAATTGTCCCCTCACAAGCACTTGCAGTAATAACATAAACTGGGGAATGAATTAAACTCTCCCAAATCCCCATGGAGCTGCTTAGTTAATTAGGGGTGGGGTCTTGTAGATCAATTGTGCAAAATGCAGACTTTGTTCATCAAGCTCTAAAACAGATTAGCCAATATGTGTAACAATGTTGTCCCATTTATTGTGGAGTAAATTCACTCCCGTGTGTAATACACTGTCAATATTTCTGCACCAGCTCAGCCATACTGACTGCTAAGGACAGCAACTGCTAACAGAGGCCAAGGTTCTAATATTGAGTTGAAAGATAACAATACTTTATTTACAGGTTTTTTATAAAAATGCACAGGAATCAAAGCAGAAAATGACAAGAGCACAGCAGAAGTGCCAGCTGTCAGAAATCTCCACTAACATATCATATCATATTGTCTACCCGCTGTTTTCTTTCCCTGGAGCATGAAATTTCACAATTTTCACACAATTCTCACATTACCATCTGCTTAATAATGAAGATAAATGTCATAAATCGGAAAAAAAGGCATTACAGATTCTCCAATAATGAAACAAGCCATAATAATATTAAAGTGTGAATTACATTGCGGAGTGCTAAGGTAATTTTTTAGATTACAGCGTTACTGTAATCCTTTTTACATACATTATTTCTAAATCATTCAATGCACGAGCCTTACTTAGCTTGCAAACTACAAGCACTTTATCATTCATATGTATAGACTCTCAAATCAACATTACAAACATGCTAAAAATCCATCCATTAAATATAACACAGGTTAACCAAAAGATAATCTTCATCATCTACGGTATCTTTTACAATTTACATGTCATTATTGAAATTATTTGAGCACTACATATCTCAAAAACGGCTCACTGGTACCAAATTGGTCTGTTCAGCCTGCAGAGACTTTTGAGCTGAGCAACTGCTCTCCTGAAAGCAAACAAGAGGATGTTTAAGGCTGCACTTACGTTCCCACATTTATCTGGCACCTTTGGCTTCACTGACGCTTTTAGAGCGGGTCTTCAGACCATTCCTTCCATCTTCACCCCACCAGTTTTCACCTGGTTTTCCTCCTACTTCTCCTCAGACTCATGAAATGTAGGCTTTCCTCTGCGGGACCCACCTTCATAACCTGCTCAACAACCAACTTGCCTCCACCCCGGGCGAGACAGAAAACAAGTTACACCTCCCGAGCCCGGCCTCCCCCTGCTCCTGCCAGGCTCTCTGAGTGCCATAAATCCAGCACTAATGTTTTTCACAAAAGCAACCCCTGGAGAACGTCGATTTTTGGGTCAAACATATTTCACTTCTACCGTTTCTTGGCTTGTGGTGTAAGCACTGCTTCTTGCAAAAACTGCTCAGTGAATTTTTCAGTGTTCAGTGTCAATAACACACTGGAGTTGTGCATGAGTTGTTTTCAAGGGAAGATGAGTATTGAAGGGGAATATGTATTCTGCATTTTGTGTCCAGGTTTGTTTATGTGCTTGAGCTCATCTTTCATTTTCTCCTATTACCCTTGAGAGCTGTCAGAAATACCTGCTAGCAAATGTTGATGTGTCTGTTCAGGTTATGGTGAATCATTTCCCATTTAATCATCCTGAAGGGTGGAGACGTGACAAAAACCCTTTGAAATGTGATGTTGCAAGAAGTACTGGTTTATGGGCGAGCTAATTGTTATTATTTACTCTGATTGTCCTTCCAGCAATGCTTCCACAAAGGGGTGCTCAGAAACACAGCTGAAAACCAAACACAGAATATTTATCATTAGTGACAACTCCGAGGGATTAACGAGTTTCTGTAAACACCCGTGGTGCTTTTTGGGGCCACAAACCAAAGGAATGGTTCACTGTGGGTTTATTGCACCTCGAAGAGTGTGAGGCAGCATTGCTGAGTCCAGCATGGAAAAGTCATATCTGACATGGCTAAAAGGCAGGATTTCATAGGGCAGCAATATGTTCTCTGCTGACTTTTGTTCCACAAAATCTTGGTCTATAAACTCCTGACTTGGAAACATAAAGCCTGTGATGAGCTGGAATACACAGTTGCAAGATCAAGGGCTACATGAATAGCCCTGCCTTTTAAATCTTCCTTCTTTTTGTGAAGTTGGTGATCCAGCATTCTCTGGTCTCCCCTGCCCAGTTCAGAATCCAGTAAATCTGTAGTTCATTAAGTGTGCTCTTCCTTAAAAACAAAGTGGGGCCGTTGCACAATTGATTATCTTATAGACAACAAATTATGCAATGCTTTTTGTTTAGGCTCTCTGCCATGAATTTAAGAGCAGGGATCCTGTGGGAGCTCAGGAAAACACAATCCTGGTGATACATCCTCACTTCTGCTAGCTGCATTATTTCCTCATCAAAACAAACTGAACTCACATTTGGGGCTATTCCATTTCTAAGCTAGGGCCAGAAAATGCCACAAAGTGAAAGTGAAGAAGCTGCCTTGCAAAACAATTGTCTGGCAGAAACTTTGGGGAAAACAACCTTTAGTAATCCATAAATGGTGATTTCTGATTGTGTATTTTTTTATCAACACACATGCAAAGCAGAATCCCTCTGTTTGGCTGAGTTGTGTAAGGTTTGCAAAGCCACACAGGCAACTCCTGCACTGGTGCCAGAACTGTGAGCCCTGAGAAATGAGGGCAGTGACACCAACACAGCCACCCTGTGCTCTGATCCCTGGGCCTACAACAGCCCTGACTCACAGCATTGGCATTGTACCTTTGGGTCAGTTTTCTGACCCACTCTCGTGTCTAAATTAGGATTCACTAATTCACTTCTATCCCATCTATTCCAAGCATCCCTTCTTCACTGCAAGCTGCTCCCACCTTTGCAGAGGCTGATCTTCTGTCCTGTTCCAGTATGAAGTATAAACCACCAGCTCTGAGAGAATTCCACGTGCTCTGATGTCTCTATTTGTTCTCTTTTATTTTTTGATGGAATTGGTGGGGGAAGAAGTACTCACATCGGGCTGCTTTACTGCTGTTTGCTGGAATTTCCCCTGTGGTTCGCTTCAGGCTCATCCAGGGAGAGATTGTCTTTTCTTGGTCGAAACGGGATTTAACCCAGGAGGACTGGAAGGCTCAAACTAGGGGAAAATACAGCTCAGACTTAAAGGTAAGTTATGTAATGAGTTAATAAGTTAGGTGTTTCAGTAAGAGCCAAATAATTTGTCATGAGTGATTAAATTCAATCCCAGTATATACAATATTGGGTGCACTTACCAACCATACACTACACAGATATGATTGTTTCCTGTATATTGAAGACATGCTACCTTAGGTATTTGTAGAAGACAATTTAGTTTGAGGTCATTTTACTTTATGGCACAAGTACTGCCAATTTAAGACAAAATGTTTTATGTTCCTTACTTTCACGTGATTGATACTACACATAAAGCATTGCAAAGCTCTGCTGAGGCACTGAGCATACTGTTACACACCAACTATTCCCACAGGAAAGAGAAGAAAGGGGAGGTATTCAGAACTTTACTCTTCTCTCTTTACTCTTCTATTGATGTAATAGTGCAAAACCATTCCCAATTCCTGCATATTCCAACAATATCACAGAGATCTGCAGGGACGACTGACCCACGACACTCCTTCAGCTTTTGCTTTCTCACAAATTCTAGAAGAGCAAATACCAAGATCTGGGGGGTGTGTGTGAGCAAACCACAACCCATCATGAGAATTAATAAACAAGCAATAATTTTCAAGTGCACAACTTGATGGGAAGGACGTTGCTTAGTAACATCAGCAGCTGGATCTGCTGTAGAACCGTGATGTCGCCTGGCAACGGAAAGCTGAGCTGGATTTTTGTGAGAGTTGTTGAAATGCTATTTTCGTGCCCTTCCCCCAAGAAAACCAGAAACTGCCTGTGGAGATCACATCACTGAGCCCATGTAGGACTGAGGTTCAGGGGACAGCAGAGGATGCAGCCCAGCCTTGGCTGATATGCCCCACTTCATGTACAAAGTGTGAAAGAGAAGAAACAGGGATTCTGAGTTACCTGCCACTGAGACACGAAAGCATGTTTTTAAAAACAGATTTTGAAAGTTAAAAATTATTCTTCCCATTTCTGGCTAATTTTCAATCAGGATGACAACCTGGCCTGGAAAAATCGAATTGATGACATACTTCCATTGCTTCTAATCAGCCCCACGTGGCACTTCAGGGCACTCCTGCACCCCTCAGATGTTTAAGTTGTGTTTTATGGCACAAAAGTACAGAAGAAGGGACATATTTCTTTGGAGATTAATGGATTTGCCCAAGGTTAAAAAGCTAACCACGTGGCAGAAATGGGATGTCAGCCCTTGGCTTCCTCAGCATGCTCCAGTTACCAGACTCTGCTGGAATTTGTTATTGGAACCTCCATCAGGAGGTGCCTTCCTAAGGAAACATGGGGGTGCTAATTAATTTTGGTTTACTTTCTATCTAGTAATATTTTCCCAGCTGAAAAAAGAAAGTCTATCATTTCAGCTCTTAACAGAACTTTCCTAATACTATATAGTCTCAAGTAATAATAAATGAAAGTGATTAAGGGAATCTTAAGTGTGATTCTGATGTATTCTACTTATCCCTTCACTGCCTCTCTGGAAGACTTGGGTCTCAGATAATTTTGTGTTTTATCTGCTAGTCCCATGAGGATGCCATGGCCACCTCAGGGTGCCCAAAATGGTGCTCAGTGCCAACATCTGTGGATCTCAATAATCTTTGCCTCGTGCATTGAGCATTAAATGTTCTCAGGTCATGTACATTTCCCTCTGCTGCACTGGTTGCAGATGTCAAAGTACTGCACAGGGCTTAGTCCTTAAAAGTGATGCCAAGAGTTTTTCATAAAATATATATGATCCAAATAAGACTATCCAAGTATTGGAACGTTTCTCTTTCCAAACCACATTTATACCAGCAGTTTTTCACCAGTTTCCATATGCAGCACTTCAGTCAGTGGGGAGGCTGTGGATTCAGACGAAACACAGAGCTCTGTGCACTGGCTCTCTCTCCATGTCCACATGCACATTCACTGCATGGAGAGCTGGACACAGATTCCTGTTTAAGTTCTGAACACCCCCACCAGCTAACAGGGCTCAGGAGCTATAGGGGAGGCTGGCCTACATAGCTCACCTGGTCAATCTGATGCCTTAAGTTTGAGCTTTCATGTTTTTCAGATTCTGTGCTGCCCAGGGGTGCAGTTCTGAGCCTCACATTCAGTGTCACTCAGCTCTCTTCACAGAGTAGGGAGACAAAACAAATCCTTTTCCTGCTGAAGACCAAGGAAAATGAGTACAACTTATGTGGACCAAAACTTATAAAAGTGGGAGACCTTGTCGTGCATTTTGTGACCATTTTGGGTCCACCTTGGGTGTAGCCCTGGTCAGGCTCTTGTCCTGCCCACAGTGTACCCTAAAGGGCCTTTCAGTAAATATCTACTTTATTCTCTAGCTCTGTCCACTCTCTGTTCCAGGTCAGCCTTCCCAAGGCATCAAATCTGTGCCTATCATTGTACAGGACTGAAAAATATTTCCTTATTATTACTGCTGGCCTTTTATAAACAGCTAATTATGATTTATGAGCAATATATCCCCAACACTTGCATTATGAGACATATATGACTGTGTAAGTCAGGTCCATAGCCAACTTGACAAAGTTTACATGTGTTTTCACACTCTAAACACAAACAGTCATTCAGTCAAAGTGAGGAATTTCTGTTCCTAAATCTCTAAATACAAACAGTCATTTGGTCAAAGTGAGGAATTTCTGTTCCTAAATCTCTCAGCTGAGGCAGGAAGGACATGCCCTCTGACTTGGGGCAAAATTGTGGAAGTAGCAGTGGAAGGTCTGATGTGAGGGGAGGATTTTTAGAACCTGCTCTCTGCTCCTTGAACTGGTCTGCCTGCTCTGGTGTTCAGTCTCAGCACTGGGAATGGTGGGACACAACTCAGAGAGACAAAAATCCACATGATGTGAGGCAGAGCAGGAAGCAAGATGGGATCAGTTGGCTCAACACACCTACAGGCACATGTAGGGCCTGGGAAGAATGCAGGATGAATTATTTCTTGCCTCTTTTCAGCTCCTTCCTCCTTCAAATTATTTTTCCTGCTTTCCCTTCTGAGTTTACCTGTTTCTTCTGTTCATGCATTCCCTTTTTTCTCCTCCATTTCTCCAAGAGAACTCAGTGGCAACACAAGGGAGAGCAGAGTTGCCACAGGGACTGGTTTTCTGAGAGCTGATGGGAAGAGGCAGATCCAAAGCTGCTCAGGGGGGAAAAGGTTTCCTTCCTGCTTGTTCTGCTTTAGCTGTGGGGTCTGAACCAGCTGCCAGCAGCAGTCTCTCCCTCACCGTGGATGGCAGCAGTATTTAATCTCCCACTTTGCTGGCCTGAGGTGTGTGTTGACACGTCAGGGTTGGCAGGTTGCAGCTGCTTTCTGGGCTTTGTGCTCACACACCCTCCGTGCCCACACAAATATCCCAGGAGAGGAGGACTCGTTCCTGGGCTCCTGGAAAGCTTCCAGCACTCAGAGACTCTCCTTGGGCTGAGGGGAGGATGTTTATTGGTTTTATTTCTGCTGACACAACACAGGTACATGGCCACGTACCACACAGTCACACATACATACACATGCATTTATTACATATATATATATAAAATGAAGATATCTTATGCAGATTATATCCTTCATCTTCAGTCAGAGGCCATTTAGCCTGAGGCTGTTTTTAATAATTCCATGATAGCTGTTAGATCACTGAGTGAGAATAAATGAGATAAAGACTCAGCTATTGAATATTTCAGTTGTCAATACTCTGACTCCAGAAATGCTGTGTTCTATCAGTAGTGAGAGCAGGCTGTGAAAATAAATCTCTCAGGAGAGCTGCACATCAAGACAACTTGTTAATAGCCAGACAGGGGTCAGATTTCAAATTCTAGTCCAAGCAAGTGTATTAGGTTTTTGCAGGACTAACTCTGGGAACTGAGTCACTGACTTCTGAAACTGTAGTCAAGAGAGTGCTCAGAAGTTGTTTACAAAGATTCCCGAGTTTGGATGAAAAAATATTTACTTTGAAACTCAATTTGTTGAGTTTCTTCAGTCTTCTGCACCCCGAAAATAGCTGGATTAAGTAAACACAACACTTAGATGTACTGTAAGCATTTAGTTGGATTACTTGTGCAAGGCTCCTCACCGATTCACCAAGCAGGAGAATGCTGCTGACATTTTAGAAAAGCACAAATTGAGGCACAGGGGAGTTGAGTGATCAGGCTGTTACTGTGTTGTGTAATCCTGGGCTAAGCAGGAAAGCACAGCTGGTGTTCAGCCCTCAGAAGAACGATACAGAAGGAAGATGATTACTGGTTTGATTTGGTATTACTGTTCTAAAAGAAGAGATTATATTGTACATGGAATATTCCCTGGATTATGGACTTTTCTAAGTATGATCGAACTTTGCACAAAAAGACTCCATCACATTTCAAGGCTAATCAGGACCAAAATGCTTCCTCAGGCTTATTTGTAAGGTCAGCCAAGAACAGTTTTGTGCAAAGTAATATCATCTTCAAAGGTATCACAAATAAATCTAAAAAACTCCCCAACAGTAAGGCTAAAATAATTTTATGTGCTTTTTTTTCCAAAGGATAATAACTGCATACTAATAAGAATGCTTCCTTACAGACATTACCATAGCTTCATACCTGTTACCATGTTAAAACTAATGCAATGAATTAATGTTTAAGCTGAATGTAAATTATAAACCTATTTTTCCCCTGATTCCTTTGATTCAACTAAACAGAATTGCAAAACAAGGTTGAGGGAAGTCAGTTACAGCCAGTCTTCCATGTATTTATGATGACCTGGAGACAACAAATGGTGCCTGAACTGCATTATCCCCTCTAGACCGTGTTTGATGTTTGCCTTTGTGGCAGGCGCTTTTTTAGAAGATGATCTAATGCTGTGCTGGTGGGAAGTGGTCCTGGTGATCCCTGGTGGTTGGTGGAGATAAAGTTACCTAAGCTGCTCACTGCTGTTACAGATGGCCCAACTCTTCATCCTTCTGACAGGCCTAAACCTAATCAGCTTCACCTAATGACAGATTTAAACTCTTATAACTTATTGCCTTCTCCAGCTGGGTTCCCCACTATTTATATTCATGTTCTCATTTTCCACTAATATGAACAATATCCAGTTTCAGAAGTTCACTCTTAATTTACAGGTGTGTTTTTTTTCATTGGCATTTCATCATCAGTAAGGAATATGCCAGTTGCAGGCTTTACAGTACCTTCACTCAATCTCAGTTTTGGTTTGGGGAGGGTTCCCTGGAGACCAGGCTCACAAAATAGTTGTTATACATCATTATGCACTACACTGGCACTTTTAGGCAGAGATTGTAACATGGAATATATAAAATTTCTACTTTAAACAGGAAACCATGACAGCGTGTAGGCAACAAAGTACCAGTCACTAGTACCAAAATGTGGATATTAACCTTATTTCAGGTCAGTGAAATGAGCACAAAATAAGGCCCACAATTGTTTGTCCAGTTTAAAGTTCATGTGAATAAAGATTTAGGTTTCTCCTTGTACCTAAATGTGAGTCTTTTCCTCTTGTTTGACTAAACTCTTAGAGATTATTTGGTGAATTCCTGTGCATATAGAAAGGAGTAATATTCTTCTCTGAAAAGTGTGATAGCCCATAGATTGACTCAAACCTCTTTAAACTTCACGTGTAAGAACAGAACTTACCACAAAATGCTATTATGAGACTGTACAATGTATTAGTGCAAAAGGCTCAAGCATAGTTCCTGAAACTCTTGACATCTTTTTACCAGTAGAAATGATTTAATGGTGCCATGACTGAAATATTTGTTTTGGCCTGGTGAGTCTTCATGCAGGAACTAAATATTGCACGTAGGACAATTAAGAAATGTTGAGGCTCATTTATTAGAATGCAAGAATATCTCCATGGTCAGTGCTCCTGACACATTTCACCCCTTGGTGTGAGCATTGTGTGATTTATGAGTCTACCAAAAAACCAGAAAAAAACCCCCACTTTATGCAGACCATGAATTTAAACCTCCTGCCCCTTGTGTCATGCAGAGATTGTCATATGGGTTCAATAAAACCGTGCAATGCTCCAAAAGTGTGGCTAAAATCAGGTCTTTCTCATCAAGAAAGTGGTTAAGTATAATTTTCAGTTTACAGTTGCGAGTTGCATGGAAACTGTGAGTAACAGGCAATCTAAAAAGCAGGCACGCAACTTATCACAACAGATAGTAATAATTACCCTATTTTCAATAGTATCAATATGCTGTAGATATAAAACACAGACACAAAAATATAGGCAACAGATGACACTGCTGTTAGATCTGACAGCTTTGCATAATGGAGCACACACAACCCCCTGAAGTGCTGGAGAATTCCTGCTAAAAAACACACATTAAAATCTAGGCAGATAAGGTCAAAACCTGCAGATGAAGATGTGCTGTAGAACTGGGATTTTGATACTCACTAACAGCTTCTTTGTACTTTTCCCCCCCCTTCCCTTACTGCAGCCATTGTGTTTCTGGCTTTAACCAGAAGCTGCTCACGATGACAGTCTGTCAACATCAAAAATTGTTTGTGCCTCAGAAGATCTAGAAGGAAGGATCCTCTCTGCCTTTTTTGGAGGGTTTGTGAAAACCTGACAGTGAACCTTCAGTGCACAGAAATGGTGCTGTTTGGCTGACACTTCACAGAATCACAGAAAACAGAGCTGAGGAACAAATCCTTCCCGATTTTAGTATCTCCCCAAAAGAGGTATTTTTTTACAGGTCTGCTTGAGGAAACACATTTTGGGAATGGGACAAAACATTCTGAAATAATATTTACCAGAGAATTCCTTTGTCTCAGTTGGTAAATTCCTCAGATCTATTCTGCAGAAACATCCATGGTGTTGGTTCACTGATAAAGTTTTCTGGTTTATTTCATTGTTTCTAGGGAGATTATCTCATTATCCTGCTTTCTTAGTCACAATTCTACTGGTCTTGTTCCCTTCTAAAATATTCCTGTAGAAAATATGGCAGCTGTTCATATCAAAACAAAAATAATAGCAGTGTATTAATCACATTATGTTTTGGTAGCAAGAAAAAAACTGTTTTCACCCCGTCAGGTTGCCATGAACCAGCAAATCTTTTCTGATTACTTATACTCAGAAAAGCAGATTTCATCTAGGTAATAAAATAAATCATTCTTACCTTTTATTTATGCACAGACCCATTAAAGTCCTACAAAACTCCCCGCAGCACACACTACTGTTTACACATGAAGCGAACAAATATAAATATCTGAATCCATTTGCAAGGACTCAGAGCTGGCTGAAGCTTGGGTTTGCCCAAGAATAAAGAGAACTGGCTGGATCTTTTGCTTGCTGAGAAACCAGAGAACTAAATGAGTCTGTCAAGTCCTAACTAGCATTTAATGACAAATTTAATTTGGCAAGAATATATAGTTCAGTATTTTGTCAAGCTTGCTGAGGCTTGTATATTCTGTACATGGATCTTGACCAACTGCTGTATTTTCATAGGATCCTGCATTAAAGAGCTTCTAATGAAAACATACAAAACTTAAATCAAACTTTGTTTCACCATGTGATTTCTAGAACACACTACTTAAAAAGGATTATGTCAAGAAAAATAAAAACCATAATCTCTGATGGCTCAACTCTTATCCTGGCTGTCAGCAGTGCAGCTCTTCAAACCATTAGTTCCTGCAATTAAATGTGGAATCAATTAACTGCACTTAAGCCATTCATTTAGCATTAAGCCTAGATCACAGAAGTAGGGTGAAATGTTCCTCTTTTCAAACTTGTTATGGACTTCACTGGTAAAACCCCAACTTTAATGTAACTCAGATCAGCTTAGACTGGCTTTTCCCCAGACTAGGTTGCTTCCCACAGACTGTTCAAATGCTTGATGAAAACACTAACTAGGTAATTCATGCATGAGCAAAGTGCCTACTGATCTCCTTAGGCCAGGAGACCCAAGCCTGTCATTGTCACAGGACTCTGCCTCAGAGATGGAAAAATGACTGCATGTGATGCAGATGCAGAGGGAGATGCAGATGTCAGGTTAATCCAAACCAAGCCAACGAGGATTAGATCATCTACCCCTAGGCCCATCTGACTTTTCTGGTCAACTACCAGCACTTTTTACTGTCCAAAATCCTTATAAAATAAGATTTATAGGGTGCATGTATTAGCATTGTATTAAACTTTGAATCTATAATGAAAACATTTTGGCATGAAGGGATGGATTTTTTTAAACTCCTATATGTATATTTCTGCAGGTTTCTAATCCATCTTTTTGGGCTGTATAAAGGGAAAAAAGTCTACTCCTAGGTAGTTAGCAGCTTGATCCTCAATATTTGAATCACGAGGACAAAATTCAAGCTAAAACCACTCTATTTTTAAGGTAAGATCAGATTTTGTGGGAAATACCTGCCCTATAATACAGATAGAAGCATGCCTGCCATTGCCATCCTGTGCCTGTCAATAAGATTGTTAGTTTTGCCTGAAGATAAACCCATTTTTTAAACTTGGAAAACAGTTTCCAAAATGTGATGATAATATAAACCCTGTTCAATAATAAAATCCAGAAATAACTGAAATGACCAAGGACTTACACATTGACAACAGGTTTCAATATCATGTCATCGATGTTAAAAAGTAGTAACAATCAAATATTTGCTAATCTTATTTTGATTTAATTGGTTCTTCTAGTGGGTCAGACTGGAAGTGACTTCAGCTACCTGGAGATCTGTAAGTTTCGGGCCACCAGAGGCAATATTGTACCTACAACTGCTCAGTGTTGTGTTTTGAGGCTTGAAACAAACTTTGCTGTGCATGAAAGACAAAACATCCTAGACAGTTCCCACTTAAGAACATCACCAAACATCTGCATAATCTGTCTAGTGAGCAGCCAGCTCATTTCATCCCTGAAATCCTGCATGAGAAACACACATTCTTGTTGTTACATGGCAACTTCAAAACAACAAGCAATCCTCACTGACACAAACCCTTAGAAAGAACTCTGCAAAAATGAAAAAAAAAAAAAAAGGAAAGAAAGAGCAAGTGGAAGAGAGCCACATTTAACAACTCCAGCATTTGCAAATAGTTATGACAGTCTGTAATGTTGTAACTTGTTTTTAAAACAGCTATTTTAGGACATGCACATTTAATGATCAGTCTCTTGGTCTTAGATACTGACTAAACAAGACATCATCCCGTAGACACACTATATAGGGTATGGGATTGTAAAACAAGTTATACAAGAGATCATGAAACTATAGAACCTCAAAGGAGACACTTTTTTTTTTTTTTCCGGTACAGAGAAAAAATTCTTTTACTTGTCAGACACTCCCTTTGCCTTTTTGTAACATCTAAAACACAATTAGTAAACTGTTTTGAGTCTAGACATTTTAAAATGTAAAGAACTCATAAAAAAAATTACTTACCCAATTTTCCTCTAGACTAAAAATGAAAATGCACCACTCTGTCCCTGATTTTTATAACCTTCTGCACTCCTTCCCTCCTGGCTGGTGTGTGGATCCCCTTTCTCCCTGGATCACATGAAAGTGTTCTATTAATGTGAATTGGCTGATGTTTGAGAACACTATGCTGGAGAGCTATGAAGTGTAAGGAATCCGACCCAGGGAGCTGTGGGGCTATGACACATCAGTTCTTCACAGGAATTCTCGGTTGCTGGATGGGAATGACACGGGACAGGTCCTGTACCCTGGGTGCAGCACGTTGGCACTGTCCTTGCTGTTGCTGGGATATTGATTGCTTAAGGCAGAGACACAAGTTCCACGTTAAACCAATGAAACTGGAATTTTACCCTCTGGCTTTTTACTCCACGACTGTAACTTCTACATATCAGGCTGTCCCTTTCACCTGACCTGGCAAGCAAAGGTCGGGAAAATGGATCAATTCAGCACGTGACAAATGTAAATAACAACAGCACTGCTGAAAGTGACAGCAGCCTCAAGGAAACCACTGCACGTCAGAGTGGAAGGAATGCCTTGCTGGAACTCAGGATGAACATTCAGAGCCTAGGAATGCTAGCAGATTACCTGGCAGGATGGAGAGAAGGAAAAAGAAGTCTTCTGCCTCCGCTGCATTCTCCATCCCTTTGCCTGTGCTCAGTTTTCTCTTGCCCACATGGGCAGAAAAGAGGGAAAATTGTCTCTTCCCACATGGGATGGGATGGAGCTCTCAGCCACTGCTTTGAATGGAGTGGTTGGAGTTTAGAGTGTCACATGTGTGAGCCTTCCAGGGAACCCACGTTGGCCACTGCAGCAGAGAGTTCTCTCAACCATAAACCCCCAAAGCACGTGTCACTGCAACAGGAAACCCACACCAGTCACTGAAATGGCTTTTAAGTAGAGCATGTTTTCACTTACACGGTACTTTTGGAAAATCCTCCCTTGGAATACGCAGTTCCAGAAAGGAAAAAAACATTGCTTTCCTAAGAGGTTGTGAGTTTCAGGCCTTTAAACACATAAATGTAAATATAAATATAAATATATAAATATATCCACATCAGCACAAGATATGAAGAAATGATTGCTGGGATAGGATTAAACCTACCACAGAAGTGCTTAGGCTTAAGTCAGTTGTTTGCATGGTGTTGGCAAAGTCTAAGAGGTGATAATTTCTAGAGGCTGCTGTAAGA